>CM060399.1:212402535-213002535 GCA_030545235.1 Helianthus tuberosus | reverse complement strand
GAAAGATTATTGATTTGGGCGGCATGTTGGATATCAAACGTCGACTCCAATTCTCCAGACTCCAATAGTCAGATCACGAACGAACAGAAAAGAGGCAACTTCGAACGAACATAATTGGACTTCGGCAGATCATTGAACGAACAGACGGACTCGACTCCAAAAACGAACGAACAGAAATACTGAAATACAGAATCCGCACTTGAACTTCGGCAGGTTTGTTTGATTTCGATCAGAAAATATATATAGGTTTGTTTCGATTTCGAACAGATTGTTTGATTGATAATTGTTACTTGTTAGTTTGATGATTGATAATTATTCGATAATTGGCACTTTGGCAGCAGAACAGAATTGGCAGGTTTGTTCGATTTCGAACAGAACTACAGAAGTCAGAAGATCATCTTCGAATCGAAATCAAAGTTCGAACAGAATTGGCACTTCGGCAGCAGCGATAGAAATAGAATTCAGGTTTGTTTGATTGTTATTCACTTATTTTATTGATAATTGTTTGAACTTTGATTGTTATTTGATTGATAATTGTTTGAAATTTGATTGTTATTTGATTGATAATTGTTCGAACAGGTTGTTATTTGTTAGTTTGATTGTTCGAACAGGTTGTTACTTTGAAGTGATGAAGAAACCAAAATCCAAAAAAACAAGCTTTAATTGGGAACTTTTTTCAAAAGAAAATACGAAGAAATTAATGATAATGATACAATGCCAAATGAAACAACTCCTCCGAATGTTGACATTGACTCAAGTCCGAATGTTGGTAATGATATCCAAGCAAATGATGACGTTGATGCAAGTCCGAATGTTGATAATGAGAATATCCAAGCAAATGATGACGTTGATGCAAGTCCGAATGTTGATAATGATAATCCTACAACTTCAATTCCAACAACACGAGGTATTATTGATTTGAATGATCTTCCTTCAGATCCACATGATAGTTAAGTTAGCTTTGCTTGTACCGGTTGCAACCGCAACCGTTGAAAGATGTTTTTCGAAATTGAAGCTTGTCAAGACGGATTTACGCAATCGAATGGGCCAAGAATTTTTGAACAATGCTATGGTTTGTGCGGTCGGAAATGATTTTTTACGTGAAGTAAAAGACGACGATGTGATGGAACGATTTCAAGCTATGAAAAAAAGAAGAGGACAAATTTATTAGGTAATTGTTTTACTTTATTTATTTATTATCGTTTTTTTTAATATTTATGATTGCACGGTAAAAAAAAATTGGGATACCCCTGAGTTAATGTTCTAGTTCCGCCACTGCTCTTATGCAACCTATAACACAACATTACATGCACACGATCTATTTCTCATGTTACATATATCCCAAATTAAACATGGCACATCAAATAGTTCTTATTTATACAAATGTTGCAGAAGCATATCACGAACACTTCAATATGTCAACGTACTCGAACGTAGATGCCACTACAACAACCGAAGTATCAAGGTGCATATTTGTTTGTTCAAAATTGTATTTGATCAATTACTATTTTGAATGCCGTCATTAATTATAGAACACTTATTTAGTCGTTAAACTTCTTTATTGTATTTTTTTAATCTTTTTTTAGCGTACTAGCGGAACCACCCGATCATATCCATCCCCACAAGACATAATGTATTTTTTTTTAATCTAACGTTACCAGCCTGGAAAACATCGCAACATCTCATGGAACTGAACTCTCATCGACATTCGACCCCGTATAGAGGATCAACGACGGGTTCAATTCCTTTAAGGTTAACGAATTCGAGTCAGCTACGTAAACCTTATCAATTTAAATTTACCTTCGTTGTTTCATTGGTATTTTCATATAGTAATTTATTGCAAAGTCAATAAAGCAAGTCAATCCCAAAAATATAATTTCATTAGAAAGATTTAATAGCACTTGTTATGAATGCATCCATTATTTAGTGACTACCCACATTTCTAACTCCCATGTCACAATTATGTTTGTATTAATGTTATAGCCTATATATAGTGGCTCATGTATTTTGTATGACAATATATCAATAAGAAATTTATCCCTTGTACTCCCATTCCCTTCTATACATTGCTAATAGGTTCTAGTTATTACACAACACGTTATCAGCACGAATTGCTTTTGAAGTTGGATTGTATCAACACAAGACACCATGTCGTATCAACGTTGGCGAAAGAGATAAAAGACAAAATTGTTGATCTGGTATGAAAACCCTTAATTGTTTTAATTTTATTTCCTCTTTTCTCATCGATTGTTGGTATGATAAAACTCTAAAATTAACTTATGCTTTTCTTGATATTTTTTATTGGTTATGATTTAAGATTAAAATTATCATGACCAACATTGATATCATCCTTATTTAACCAGGATCATAATGTTTTTACTTCTTTGTTTACTTTCCTATGTGTTAACGTATCTGAATAGTTTTCTTTCATAAACAAACACCTACGAAAAACATTGAGATGTGTAGAAAAGAAAGCAAAAGTAAACCAGAAACACAATGGTTTTTCTAGTTTCTCTAATTGATTATTTACAATATTGTAACTAATTTCTTACACATCTTGGTTATCTCCCTTTTATCATTAAATATTTTATTGGATTTCAAGGGAAGTTTTGGTACACTAAACTGAATAGGTATGTTTCATTAACGGTTTGAAAAGTTGAAGTATCTAGTGAATTTATGCGTTAATATAGTTGTCCCAAATATGCAATATATATTTAAATCTCCACAATTGGTTATTTTGAAACTACTCTAAAGATTTTAATAATATAATTCTACTTGTATGTCAACTAACTCTTGGAAGATTTAGTTTTGGTTTTTGAATTGTAATCGATTTATTACTTGTGGGATAAATTGCTTTTATTATTATGGTTATGAGTTTTGATTGGTCCATTAATTAGTTTTTGGGGTTTCAAAGAGACATTACAAATTCTAAATCATTATGTGCTTTTATTATTATGGTTATGAGTTTTGATATCATTATGTGCTTTTATTATTATGGTTATGAGTTTTGATTGATCCATTAATTAGTTTTTGGGGTTTCAAAGAGACATTACAAATTCTAAATCATTATGTGCTTTTATTATAATGGTTATGAGTTTTGATATCATTATGTGTTTTTATTATTATGGTTATGAGTTTTGATTGGTCCATTAATTAGTTTTTGGGGTTTTCAAAGAGACATTTACAAATTCTAAATCATTATGTGCTTTTATTATTATGGTTATGAGTTTTGATTTGTCCATTAATTAGTTTTTGTTATTAGTATTTAGACAATTTATGATGAACTTCCAAAATACAATTGGTATTAAAAGGTGATGTCTAATAGTTCTATTTGAAAATAATCATTAGTGCAATTCTGTTAATGAATTTACAATAATGCACATGTTTATATGATAATATGTTATAATATGACAACTACTTAGTCAACTTTGTTGTATATCATTGTTATTGCAATTGTATAAGCCCTTTAGTTGCTATTAGATATTTAAATATGTGATTTGATTCTATAAAATATTTGTGTGGTAAAAGATATTATTTGCAAATTAACATGACACAAAAATTCTCAAGATGCCTGTTATATTTTCTTGAGCAACAAAATCTATTAGTATAAGAAAGCTTATTTACAAGTAATAAAGATTCATACGTTATTATATGATCAAGAAAGTTGATAGTGACATTTGTTTATGTTTTAAATTATAGTGACATAATATAAAGTGATGCATTGTATAATCATCACTTTTACATATTACCATAAACATTTTTAATAGTGTTCTTGATATATTTTAATATTCAATCATGATAGTAAGGCAAGTTAATTATATGTATTTTATTATATTGTATTTGATGAAAATATATCTTATATCAATTATATATTGTACAATTTGACTTTGTACATTAATATGCCATTGTTTATGTATATAAACGGTCTTCAATGAAGCAACTAAATTAAAGTTGTGCATATGATCACATGTTATAAACATGATTGAATGGTGATCAAGATTTATTTATAATATGACATTCGAAGTTTCAAACCCACTAAAGCTTATTGTAAAATTATTGATGCTTGTAAGATTTTGGGCTGATAAATCTTAATGATTCGGTCATATAATTGATGTTATGTGGTGAAAAGATTAGTTATACATGTGGATTAAAACAATTTCCAGTTGTGAAACCTCAAATGCGCTATTGATATTTAAGGTTTGAAACAGTCACCAGGAAAGTTGTCTGACTCTATTCCATTCCTTGAAGAGAATGTGATGAGAAAAATATATATCATAATCCATTGAGCAAAAAAAAAAAAAAAAAACAATTTCCATCGTCAAATATCATTAATTGTTAAAGAATATATATAAAGTTTGAAACAACAAGCATGAAAGTTCTGTGGTTCTAATCCATTCCCTAATATGAATGTGATGATGATCAATTCAAAGGTTATGATCATATACATAACTAAGAAAATTGTCATGATGCCACCATGAATGTTGTATGGGAGTATAGCAAATATGGCCAGAAGACTATATTAGAAGTTCCTAGAAATGATACTAATATTCCATTAAATCAAATATGGTGAGTAACTAGAAGTTACTAGAATATTTATACGTTCACCACATGGCATGACCAAATAGGTCATCAAGATAGCATCATGATATGCTAAACAATCAAACATGCTAACCGGCACCTTAGCACCTCTAAGTAATCTAAAAACATTGCTCCCAAAATGCCTTATCATATGTCTAGTTAGTTTTTTTTTTTTTTTTTTGGCAAATAAATTTGTATGCCCTTCCAAACAATAAACTCCTACAAACAATCCCTCTTATATGGGACCATTGAAATGTACAGTTGTGTGGATTGTGGCATTCATACATGGTTACATATGAGTTTTTAGCTACCCGTATGTAGCATATGCCCAACACTATGGAACGTTGTTTTTTTTACATGGTTTAACACTGTTCTTTGACAACCCAATTGTAGGGATCATTATTGGGCACAATGTGAAATATAGTGAGAAGCATACGTATTTGAGACGGAATTCGTCGATTGATTATATCAATTCAAAACCAACTGCTTATCACAAATACTCCCCATTACAACTGGTCTCCTGAAGAGAACCAAGTTTCCATTTTTTTTTATATATTTTGTTGTGCAGCCTATGTACCAATAGCACCACCATAATATATAAAATGGGATATGTACATCATATTCCCAGTCTTAGGGGGAGACAAGAAAACGAAAGACTGGTAACATAAAAAAAATGCATCATATTATATATCGACCCCTGAAGTGGTCAATGCAAATCTGAAGTCCAAAAGAAAGAGCGTGTATTTGCAAATAATAACAAATGAAATACAAGATGCATTCACTAACACAAATAAGGTGACAAAGTCACATATACCAGCTTAAACTTATCTGCTCGAATGGAAGTACTCACAAAATGATTATCATATTAATAAATTGTGAGAGATAAATCGGTTCCAAAAAGATAAAACCTACAAACACAAAAAGAGTAGATCAACGCAGTTGGTGTAACCCCAAAAGAGGTGGCACATAAAACACCATAAGTGGTTGCATAGAAAACCCCAGAAGTGGTTGCATACTAAACCTTAAAGAAGGTTGTTGTCAAACCCCCAAAAGAGGCTAATGGAGTTCTAAAAGAAACTCTAGTACCGAACAAATATGAGATAGCGATGAATTATGTACAAAATAAGTACAATATGGAACCATAATGAAACACGTGTAAAATGATATATTTGGTTATGCTATAGCAATAGATGTAATCGATGAAAAAAAGGGATTACGTATATAGAAAGTGTGCAAGAGTGTACGCACACAAATAGCCAAAAATGGCTACATGACTTAAGGTTGAACTAAATTTGCTCGACAAACTAAACGTTTTCGAACCAGCAGTTCGAACACCCATAGACGTCAAACCAGTAGGTTATAAATGGGTGTCCTTAAATAAAAGGAAACGTAAATAATGAGTTTTTGCGATGTAAGGCACGCATTTTAACATAAATATTTTTCCCAAATCCCAGCAGTTGATTATGAGGAAACGTATACCCCTGTAGTGGAAGCGATAATCTTTAGATGTTTAAGCGGCCTCGCAATCTCAGAATGACTTCAGATAAAACAACTTATGGATGTCATCACCGTATACATGTATGAGACAATTGCAAATGACATCTGTATGAAAACCCCCTGAAGGATTAAAAATGCTCAAATCATTATGAAACAATAACCACATAGGTGTTATATATATGAATCTTAAAGGAAACTACTCGTATGTGGTACAGTCGACTATACTCTGAAAATAGAGGTATAATTTTGATAAAATGAGCTACATCTATTTAACAAGATTTTGAATAACCTTTACAAAGTGTAGTTATTCTCGACCTGTAGTTCGAGTATATATGTACTATTTTTGCTCATCAATCTGACTACATCTAGAAGATGTTATATAGAAAAAGCTCATTCGTTGAGTACATGAACGATTGTCTGATCGCTTGACATAGAAAAAAAAAATTCTTATCAACCCCAAGAAAGGGATGTTGAACTACTTAGTCAAGAAGTACCATACTTAATTGCGATCAGAGCATTGACATATCTTGCAAACAAGACGACATCTGATATTAAGTTCTTGCTAGATGTATTGGTTTTTAACGAGACAACATAACTGATCTAGTAGTATCAGTTTATCTTATAGGTCCCGAAGTACTAATTTAACGTCATCATAAATCATGTTGTTAATTATGTAAATGCGTAGTGTACTCTTTTTCCTTAGCTACGGTTTTGTCCCATTGGGTTTTCCTGGCATGGTTTTTAACGAGGCAGAATTATAAAGCGCATTAAATAATTATTTGACATATTTACAAACTCGAGACACGGGATAGTTCCACAAGAACAATATGGCGTCCTGGGTTATGATTGATATATATTAGACTCGCATAGAGTTCGAAGATTTCAGCATATTTAAGAAGTATGTAGATTAGAGTTGATCAAGAGAAGTTCAAGCCATACTGTATGAAGACAATGTAGAGAACAACACTCAAATCAAAGAAGACTACGCCAAATATCAACTCAAGAAATTGTCACAGAAGATTGGATTCAACATCATCAAGATATACAAGTAAAATTGAGGGGGAGTAATGTACCCATAATATACACAGTGTATGTACTCTTTTTCCTTGACTAAGTTTTGTCCCACTGGGTTTTTCTTAGTAAGGTTTTAATGAGGCAACATAACTGGTCCTGCAGTATCAGTTAACATCGGTCCTGAAGAATCGTGTAAACATTATCTAGTTGTATAATGTTAACAGTGTATGTGTATTTCTAAATGTCTGAGGGGGAGACAATACGCGCTTCACTCTTTTTCCCTTAGCTGAGGTTTTGTCCCACTGGGTTTTTCTAGCAAGGTTTTTAACGAGGCAACATCACCGAGCGTATTAAAGAATAGAAAATCATCATGTGGATAGTCAAGGGGGAGTGTTATGAATGCATCCATTATTTAGTGACTACCCACATTTCTAACTCCCATGTCACAATTATGTTTGTATTAATGTTATAGCCTATATATAGTGGCTCATGTATTTTGTATGACAATATATCAATAAGAAATTTATCCCTTGTACTCCCATTCCCTTCTATACATTGCTAATAGGTTCTAGTTATTACACAACAGCACTTTTATAATAAAATTGCAGCAAGTTTCCTGACTATTATAATAATCTAAGGTAATTTAATTTAATCATTTATCCATATTATTACAAGTAGGGATGGGATTGGTACAGTACCCGTACCTATACCCGTACCAGTACCGAAAATACCGGTACCGAATTTGAACAAAACTAGGTACCAAATACCGTACCAAATATATAGGTACGGTATGGGTACGAGTACGGGTACTGGTATGGGTATTTTCGGTACAGTACCCGCTTGGTACCATTTTGTTTTTATTTAATTTTTGAGCACTTGTACGAATACTAAATAGGTAAAATTGACATGAGTACCAATATAGTACGAGTACCAAATAGGTAAAATTGGTACGAGTACCAATACGATACGGGTACCATATAGGTAAAATCAATACGAGTACACTATAAATACCATAATATGAAATAAAACATAATACAAAAAAACTTTTAAAGGTATACATAGAATTCGGTACCAGTACCCGTTTTTACCCGTACCAATACCGAAAGTACCGAATACCAAAATCAATAAAACTGGGTACCGATACATGTACCAAATACCTAAAATCGGTACGGGTACGGTACGGGTACGAGTGCGGGTATTTGGGAAAAAAAGCCCATCCCTAATTACAAGTTTATAACTTAATATAGCTTATAATCTTATATGCATTTTGGATCAAGAACTTTGAGATATTATTTAAAAAACTAAAAATGTAATATATGAATTGTGGCCGTTGCTTGCTCGGATTCCCGAGTTTCCCCTATTAATCTTCGACCCAGAGAAGCTTTCATGGATTGTAATATTGGCAACATGGTCCCTACATTTAATAAGGTCACAAAAATAGTTCTTCACTAACACAGTATATATGTTTGGTTTGCAGCGGCACTACTCGAGTGTTGGTGCTACTGTTGAAAACGCCGTCGTAGAACTCAAGGTCGTTTTGGATTATGTTCTATGTCAAAATTAATTATTCTATAGATTGTTGATAGGTTCACTTATGTTAATGATCAATTCTTGTTATAGGTTGAGGTCATTTTGGTCATTAGACATAGTCGATGCAGTGGAATTGAACGATTGCTAGCTCTTAACGACAACGTAGAAACTACCTAGTAAGTGCTTTGTTTTTCTTTGTTCGTCCCAAATAAATGTAACATTTGATAAGATAAGTAGTTCAACAAAAGAATCAAATATAAAAGTCCAAACTTTCTGGATCAAAATCAAGATGAGTGGTTTAAAAAAGTGTAACGAATATCTTGATACCTGTTACTGCCAACGACCAAACGTGTATACTTACTAATATATGATTTGATTTAATTTAATTTGATGTGAAGTGACTTCCGAGATGATTGGGTTAGCATTGCACAGCCTGCCAAAGCAAAGGTGATTGCACAGAATCCTAATGCAACAGGTGAAGAACTACAAAAACTTGTTGTGAAGGTAAAACCACTTGATCATCTCAATAATAAGCCTGCCTTCAATGCTTCTAGTGAAGGGGATGCATTTATTGATGTGGAGGCAGCATGTGGGAAGGATGCAATGGAGTGGGTGATTAAGATTATCTCCAATGCTAAAGCTGTCCTTAGGCGTCCTTAACTGTCTGGTCAGCTGCCACATCATATCCTTACAAATCCTTACAAATTCTTAAAAACCTCCTATTCACCTCCAACCATACAAACATCCTTACATATCCTTACGGTTTCCACATCATCACCCATCTTTTCTTTTAATTTAATTACTTATATTATAAAAATGTATTTAATTTATTAAATAATTAGAAAATTAATATCTAAAAGAAAAACAAACTACATTTAAAAAAGGTAAAAACTCCGAAATTATATTACACACGCAAAGGCCTTTTTTTTGGACTTTTTTAAGTTACTTTGTTTTAAATTGTTTTTTTTTAATTGCTGTTGATAAAACTTTTAATTTTAGCTGGACTTTATAAAGTTAGTTTGTTTTAAATTAATCTTTTTAATGGGTGTTAATAAAACTTTTAACTAGAGGGGTTTACTATGTATTTAGTTTTAGTTAAAGGAGTGAATATGAAACTTTTAATATTAAAATAAATATCATCCACCTACTTTTACACTCTCAAGTCTTCTTCTTCTTCAGGACGCACAATCCTGAATCCTCCATTAAAGCTCCAAGCTTTTCCAAGATAACCCAAAAAAGCTGAATATTATCGTTGAAGAGATAAAAAATAAAAACAAATGGCTCAAGAACCGATACAAACCACATCCTTAACTTTGGGCGCCTCACCTTCGGACATCAACGGGCGGCCAGCTCCAACGCCACACCTAACTTCGGGCAGCTCTGACGTGGCTCGGATGACCTGATTTCGGACGCATTGGAGATAGCCTAAGGGGAAGGCTTGTAGGTGGGGAAGTGCAACCAAATGCAAGAGAATTGTGAGCCCATGTGAGAGAGGTGATGTGGAAGAGAGAGGATGCATGTGAGAAGGATGAGTTGGAGTTAAAAAGAAGAGAGCGATTGCATATGAGAAGAATGGGTAAAAAGTTTATATGTCAGTGATGACTAAGATGCATGTAGTAAATGCAGGTCGTTGCATTGGAGACAATCTAACAATACATGCATGTTTGCTTGCACCAGTGGCGAATCTTGGCTTGGGCCAGTGGTTCCTGGCTTCCTGCTAGTGGTGTTCAGAATTCGTTTTGAATTCGGAAAATTCGAATTTCTATTAAATTCGATTCGATTATCAAGAATTCGTTTCGATTAAAAGAATTTGAATTCGATTCAATTCGAGTTAAGTAAATCAAATTCGAATAAAAATTATATATTTTTATTTATTATTTTAATATATAATACATATATAACTTTTATTGGGCTATACTATAAATTATTTCAAAATTTATTCCATGTATTAAAATTACCTATTACCAAACCCACTACATGGCCCATAACTAAAAGCTAAGTAACAAATCTATCAATAGATTTCTAACCCAAAAAATATTAACTTGTAATGTAGTGTGGGTATTCCCAACTTTTAGTTTCGAATTTTAGACTTGTGATACTTTATTTGGAACTTTTAATGTGATATCGTGCATGACTGCTTTAAAATTTATGTTTCATTGATAGTTTTTTACATGTTTTAAAAGAATCTGAATCAAATCGAATTTATTCGAATTCGAATTTTTAATCAAATGCGAATCAGGTTTTTTATTCAAATACGAATTCTAATTTAATTCGGTATGTTTTAATCGAATTCGAGAGAAAATAAAAATTATTCGAATAATTTGATTTAATGAACGCCCCTGGTCCATCCCCCTGTAACACCCAAAAAATGCATAATAGATTATTTTAATGTTTAAATGTTTTAAATGATTAGTTAAGTTTTATATATAAAGGAAGTTTATAAACTTAGAAAAAATATACAAGAATGACAACAAAAGTAACTACAAGGGCTGAATGTGTAAAAGTTATAATTAAATACTCCCTCCCTCCCATTAAAAGTGTCCTATTTTGAATTTTCAAAGTCTTTATTTATAAACTTTGACTTTAATTATATATTTTTTGTGTTATATAAAACTTGATGAAAATTAACCCAATAAAAACACTTGTAAACACACTCAAATCATATAACTTTCATCAAGTATTATCTAACACAAACAAAATTATTTAAGGTCAAAGTTTATAAATAAAGATTTTGAAAATTCAAAATATGACACTTATAATGGGTGAGTAATGAAATTGAAAAATCAGTGTTTGTGTGTGGGGTGTGTGTCGCGAGAAAGGGCAGGGAGGAGGAGAAACCCTTCTCCTTCAACTCACTACAAGAATTCAGCAATTAAATGTGATTTAGAACAAGAATCCAATGCATAAATCTAAATTCTCTTTAATCTAAGTGCATTGAACATAAGGTAAGTTAAATTTTGTGTTTTGATACTTCTTGATTAAGTGGGTTTTGATCAATCCGTGAAAATTGTATGAATTGAACTTGTATATGAGTTAGAATCATCATATAGAAGATGACTTATGCCTGAATTTGATTGTATTGAAGATTTGATGTGAAACCCACTTGTTCTAGTAGTATGTTGATGAATGATGATCTTGTAGTTGTATAATTTTGATGAATGAATACATATATACCAAAGTATTGTTAGATAATCATGTTGTAGGATGGATGAATCATGTGAAAGTAGTTGAATGAATGAGTTATGTGGTTTACTAGTAGGTTATGCATAGAACTCATGTACATGATGCTTAAAATGTTGTACGCACACCATGTGTTCGATAAAATGTCTCGATGGTAAACTATGTAGTTTTGAATGGATTGAGAAGTGTTGTGTTGCATAAAGAAAATATAATATTTGATACATTGTGAAACATGATATGGAATGTGAATGATGCGTTAATGTAATTGTTATATAAATGAATGACATAATCTAAATAAGAAGGGATTATGTGTAGGATTGAAAGAAGAAGGAGCAAGTTTCGGGTTTCAACAAAAGGCTCAAGAACGAGGTAAGTTCATTACTTACAAACTTATGAGTTTTTTACTGAAATAGTGCTAATATCAAAAATGAAATCAAAACTAATGCTGGTTCCCAAATTATTTCACAAATACTGCCATTGCCAATAAAAATGGTGATTTTTTAGAAGGTTAGTAGGCTGTGTAGATTTATCAGGTCTGTGCAGGCTTTTTGCAGGGGAATTCCCAGACCAATCACCTATGGCATTATAGCTTAGTGGTATCTTGGTGGTGGGATAAGGCTTATGACCATTAGGTCATGGGTTTGATTCCCACAAAGGAGGTTTTTTCCAGATTTATTGGCTTTCCTCCTGAATTGGTGTATAGGCATTATTGCCTAGTGGTGATGGATATGATCGGGTGGTTCTGCTGGTGGCACGATGATACTCCAGTGGTCCGTCAGTGATCCAAATTTTCCGTTCAAAAAAAATTCCCAGACCAATCATTGCCCAGGAAGCTTAAAGGCATTACCAATCATTGACCTGTACCTTATCAGCCATTAGAAATGGCGAAAAGCTAGTCTGACGGGACAAAGGAAACATAAAGAAAATTATATAATTTTTGTGACTAGAATTAAGTATACATTTAGATAGAAAATTGAATATTAGGAAATGTTTAGGGAAATGCAGGGAGAGGATTGTATGGTGTTTATATGTTTTTATTTATGTTGACTATTAGGAAATGTTTAGGATTGTGTATCTTTGAATTATTTTGAAACCAAAATGTTAAATTTATGAACATAAAATTCTTTATTGAAGTTGTATTACTAGGGATAGTTTATGCACAATTTGCAGTTTTTTGCTGCTTGTGTGGGTTGAATTGTCAGTGGATTATGTTGTTTTTGTAACTTGTAAGTCTGTTCCCAAATAGGTAAATGTGTACCTGTTTTACTTTATGTTCATATATACTATTTAGTGTAGAAAATATGTGATTTTTTTGTTGTGTAATGATATTATGTGTTCATTAAACGCATATGCGTTCGTAAAGTTATTTGTTGATTAGAAATACAGTCCTTTTCAGCAGCTTAGCAACTTTTCGCCATTAATAATGGTTATGTGTGCAGAAAATTAAAGGTTTCGCCATTTAGAATGGATTACTTAGCAGATTTTCGCCATTAATAATGGCTATGTGTGTAGAAAATAAGCTTTTCGCCATTCAGAATGGCTGTATTGTCAGCCAAGTACTTTTCACCATTTCTAATGGCTATAACTGCAGGAATTTCGCCAATAAGATTGGCTGATAAGGTACAGGTTCAATGATTGGTCATCTGTAAGCTTCCTGGGCAATGATTGGTCTGTCTATTCCCTGCAAAAAGCATGCACAGTGCTGAACATTTCTGAACAGCCTACTAGCTTCAACAAAAATCGCCATTCAGAATGGCAATGGCAGTTTTGGAGGGCGGCCAACGTGTTTGCGTGGAGGGCGGCTTTGGAAAGATTGCCGACAAGGGTGGAACTGGTTAAAAGAAATATTCATGTTACTGAAGTAGCGTGTCTGTTGTGTGGCTCAGGGGACGAAACGGCTGTCCATCTGTTCACAGGTTGTATTTTCGCCACTTCTATCTGGGTAAAGATCAGTGCATGGTGCAAAGTTCCGTATCTTGTGGCGTTTTCGTTCAAAGATGTGTTATCCGCTCATCAATTTTGCGGCTTGAAAGGGAAGTGGCAGTTGGCTTATCAAGGCATTGTTATCATCGCGTGTTGGTTGATTTGGAAAGCCAGGAACGATTTGATCTTTGGTGCTAAGAATCCGAAGCCGGAGGAAGTCTTTTGTTCGACAAAATCTCTAGGGTACCTTTGGTTTAAGAATAGAGCTAAATGTATAGACGTTTCATGGATAGATTGGTGTAAATTCATGTAATTGGTTTGTGTTGCGTTGGCCGCCCGTTCTTTTTTCCGGGCTGGTCTGTTTTAATGAAGTTTTCCTTTCAAAAAAAAAAAGAATGGCAATGGCAGTATTTGTGAAATATTTTGGGAACCAGCATTAGTTTTGATTTCATTTCGGGAAACAGCACTATTTCAGTAAAAAAACTCCAAACTTATTTAATGTTGGTAGTTGTAAATTTAGTATTACAAATTCATGAATATTGTTAGTTGTATGTTCCTTTGGATATTAGTCGATTTTTAGAAGGCATTTGTAATAGAATGAGAAAGCAAAAGTAAGGTTCCGTATCGATCCGTGATGAGCGGGTCATTTCGGTTAAAATAAGAATGTAAAAGATAAGGCTTCATGATGATCCGTGTTGAACGGGTTATTTGGAATAGAATAAAAATGAGAAAGAGTTGTATTTTGTCGATCCGTTATGAACGGGTCGACCGGTTAGAAAAAGAAGATAAGGGTTGATAAATTGTAACATGTCATACATTAAAGATTGTATTTTAGTAAGTTGAATGTTATGGTTATTGGAACTAGTATTATATTTAATGTATTAAATTATTGACGACTGTTGTGATATTAGGTAAAGCTCCTACATGGATGCCACGCCTTGCTCGGGACGAACACTATCCGCAACGCCATCAATACGCTTCCGCACTCGCATATGCAAATGGGTCAAAAGTTTTGGGTTATAACATATTTTATGTCTAGATGCTTTTAAAAGTCTTTTTTAGTGATTATGTTTTGTAAATGTTGGGGTACTTGTAAGTAGTTTATATGGTTAACACTCGAAGTGTGGCCAAAGATTCCTTAAGATTATGTAAAATTTATTTTGGTCTTATGTCTCACATCTAAGTATGTCTGTGTCAAGGATAATATAGTCGTTTTTAAATAATGATAAGGAAGTTTTAAAAAGTTCAGGTTTCGAATTGAAATTTTTCCGTGTTATAAAATTTGGGCGTTTCACCCCCCCCCCCCCCCCCCCTTCTTATTTTACCAAAATTTAAGTTCAAGATCAGTCAATGGCTTGTACCACATGCTAGTTTGTATGTTGTGCATGTGGGAGTCTGCGATGAATACACTTGCAAATTTACTATCTTACCCGTACGTTCAATCTGGATTAGATGACAAGACACTAAAATTACTTGAACTTAAACTTGACTCGTTTCGAGCTCTATGCTAAAGCTTCCATATATATAAAACTAACGGTTTCAGATGTCACAATTGAAGAATATTAAACCGAGTGACCAACATCACCTTTTAATTAGGCCTTTGAGTATACTTTAACCTAACTTAACACCACTTAAGTGACACATCAACTTTTTTTCCTCATTTCACTTTGTCTCATTCTAAGGAAATGGTTTAACATGTTAACACATAACGCATTTAATGCACTTTAACATTAGGTTGTTGTCTAAAAAAGAAAATAATAATTAATTCAATATCTTAACATTGGGTTAACATGTTAACACATAATTCATTTAATGCACTTTAACACAAGAAATGAGTGATTTGCAATGTTAGTTAACATGTCATGTCATTATTAACACTCTAGATATTAGAGTACACCCCATGGCCTTATAAACAAGTACTAAACATTTATTATACATTTATACTTCTATATGGTACACTTTTAAGGCATATAGAAAAGGATCAAAAGATAGTGGTGAGGCTGCTCGACGATGCAGAAATAATTCCGATTAGCATGGGGGGACTTATCGATAAGTTCATTGGAGCTATCTAGAGTAGTCCGTTCATTCTAATTAGATTAGTTCTCATCCATTTGCTCTTCACATTGTTCTTTGATCTCGTTCTTCTTTCATGGACGTGGGGGATGATGGAGAGAGATGGAACGACGTGCCAGCGAGGAAGAAAAACAAGAACAAAGGAACTTCAGACGACAGGAACTGCGATGGAGATATAACTAAATTCTACATCACTAATCTCCCGTATGGTTGTAACACTTGGGATGTGCCTGACTTTGTCAAGGTCTTCGGAGAAGTTTCCGGGGTCTATATTGCTAGGAAAAAAGACAAGGAAGGTAGAAGATTTGGTTTTGTGAGATTTAAAAATGTGGCTGACGTTAAGGAAATGGAACGAGCCCTTAATGGAACCAAAATGGGAGGATTCAAGCTCATTGCCAACCTAGCTAGATATGCAAAGGAGAATGAAGGAATCAGTGGTAAGAGGATTGTCAACAATGCCAAGGATGGTAAGGGCTCTCGTTTTCTGCATCAGGAAGTGAAGACTCGTAGTAATGCATTCTTTAATCAAGGAAACGGTAAACTCTTCAGTGATTTGTTCAATAAGGAACATAGCTCTTCAGCTCCCGTCAATAAGGAACATAGCTCATCAGCTCCCGTCATTGATACGGTCTTGGAAACCAACTGGATTATCGAATTATCGGATGAGACATCAGCTTTCAATGATTTGATTGGTTTTGCCTTAATTGGTAGGTGTAAGGACCTCAGGATCATGAGGAGTTTGAATCTGCTAATGTCGGATAGTAGAATTAAGGGGGTATCGTTAAGTTATTTGGGTGGTCTTTCAATGCTATTAAAGTTTGAAGATGAAGAAGTTTGCAACAACTTCCTGTTGGATCATAACGTTTGGAAGGATTGGTTTTCTAGCCTAGACTCGTGGAATTGTCAATCTCTCCCGTTCGAACGTCTTGCATGGGTCAGAATTCTTGGAGTTCCTATTCATTTAGCTTATAACGATGTCCTTAACAACATCGCAGAACATTTCGGTAAGATTATCCACGGATCTCAGTTGGAGGCGAATGACCGTGATTTATCGGTTAGTTGGATCGGGTTACTTGTTGGAGATGGTAATAGAATCCACAATCATGTTACGTTGAAATGGAAGGATAAACAATATCGAGTCTGGATCGAAGAAGAAATGAGTGATTGGTTCCCGGATTCTGTTGGGAGGGTGTCCATCCCGGACGATGTTTCGTTGTCGCCGGATAAGTCCAGTTCCGGTAATGATCAGAATGCCAAAAGTTCTCAGGGGCAAAAGACGGAAAACCAAAGAGCGGGAAAGGAGTTTGGAAGGTCAGAGGATGTAATCGATGCCACACGTGGGGAACCCAACAATCTCAATGTGTCGAACGGTAATATCTTGGGGAATGGAAGAGTTGTCTCTCAGACAATTAATTTGGAGCCGCCTTTTCCCCCTTGTGGTCCCATGTATTAAATAAAAGTGAAAATTTTATTAGAAATGATATTGTATTTTTTAATTCTTCGGACCAATCTGGGAGGCCCAAAAAGAGACTTGCTTTTAGGAGGCCCAGATCAAAAGCCCAGAGTCAAGGGAGGACGTTCAGTCCTATTTCGGAGGAAAGACCCAGGAAGCGGCCCAGGGACAATGGGGCCTTTAAGTTTGATCTGAATGTTGACCTAAGCGATAACTCCAAGGATTTTGACCAAGACAAAGGAAAGAGTGATACAGAGGAGTCGAGGCAGGAGTCCTACAAAGTGGTCAATAGGGAGCAGGAATTAGCAGATGATGGTTTCATTTCAGAAGTTGAGCCTCCGGCTGTCGAAGTCGTTCATGCAGCTGGCGATGAAGTGGAAGAAATTGCGAACACTTTCGATTTTCAAGTCACAGATGAGGTCGAAGCAACTCTTAGAATTGGGAACCTCATTGGAGTTAACCTCAGCAACCACAACGATCTTGTTAAAGATGCGATCAGAGGCGAAGGTAAGTACGCTGTGCATCAATGAATATTCTCTCCTTAAACATCAGAGGTTTAAATGGGGGTGTCAAAGCAAATTGTGTGACAACCCGAACTTTCTAGGTTAGTGCCGTTTAGTCTCGTGATCCTAACTTCTCTCATTATTTCTCTTTAATGTTCCTCGCTATGTTAAACTTGTTAGGCGTGGATGTAATTGGGTACGATTGAGTGTATACTTGAGTTATTTTAGTGTCTAGTAGTTAGCTTGGGTCACACATATCTTTAAACCATCTCGGCCCACATACCCGGAGCCCAACCCGAGCACACGCACACACATAGTTATACCACAATCATGTATGGGCTATGTAAAGTCCAAACAAAGTTTGGAAGTGGGCCGGGTAGTTTAGAATTGGGCCGGTTAGTATGGAATTGGTATATACACGCACGCACATAAGTAGATTGTACGTGGTTTTCTTAAGTTACCATTCTCATAATCACAAACCCTAAACTCCCTCCCACACGTGAACGTTGGCAGCCCTTCTGATCAATCGAAGCCCTCTCCTTCGAAGGGTCAACTCTTTCTTAGCCTAGCAATCGGCTGGTATGCTATTATCTTTGATTGTTTCTGATTATACATTTATGTGTTGAATGTATGTGCATGTGTAGGGTAAAAGCATGAGTTAGAATATTGTTTGCAAATTTAATTGAGCATGATTGATCTATTAACATGTTGTAAACGGCTGTTATGGGCAATTAATAAAGGGATTTCCAATCACTGTTTCGTTACCTCTTTAGATTGTGTTGATTTGATTTGATTTTTAACATACGCTAACGATTCGGTAACGATTAGGGGTATTAGCGAACCACAAATACTGTGAAATCATGATTGTTACTCAATAATATGGTTGATACTTGATCTGAATGTCAACCTAATCGCTAAATGGTAACTTGTTATTGCTTGAATATATGAAGGCATAATGAATGTTGTGATTATGATTTCAATCAGATTTGTTAGTGATAGGTTAATATTAATCAATAAACTAATGGATTGTTTGTAGAAATCTATCGGGTTACTTACCTAGAATCAAGCATTGTTGGTTAATGTATTATATGTGTTAGTCTGAATTTGATATCGGAATAAAGTCCCATAAGTTAAATAAGGTGCCTTTGAAATTGAGGCTGATGTCGTTGTTGGCTGATCATTTGAAGTGGGCCGATAATAACTTTGACTGGGCCGCACATGGTGCTTATTAAATTGTTAGAATCTAATGATTGTGTATAGATCATAATGTATAAAATCGGTGGTCAACACCTACGTTTACTATGTGAGAGTTTAGGAAAGGTTAGGATATTAATAAAGGTTCATGCATGTGCATATGGTAGGAGGCATCGATGTTAAAAAAAATATATAAAATATATGTGAATTGTAATGATCAGTAAAACAACTTGAAGTGATTATGTTCCTTTTAAGGAAGTGATGTCATAAATCAATTTAGTTTACATGATGTGGATTGAATTAAATACATGTATGCTAGTCATAATTTGTTTAGTATGTGTATGAATGATAGGATTAACTGATGATTAAGAGAAGTGATTATACATTTACAATATATGTAACAACGTGGGCCTATTACCTCGAATTATAGAATAAGAGAAACCCATTGTGAATTCTATGTGTTACTATATGATAGTTTGCATTCTGATTTAAATAAACACGAGTTGTTTGGACATTAGAGTGTTGCATGACCCTACATACGTGTACTTACACTTACCATACCTTAGGTTGCGTGTAACGGACATAACAGTTAACGAACATTAGAAGTATACTATCAAACCGAGCAAACCAAGGTGAGTTCACACTTTTCACAAGGCATGGGATTCCCAGGGGTTAGGAATGGGTAAAGGATTGAAACTGAAACTGCGTGATCTCCTGGTTTGGAACACGTACACACCCTCTTCATTGAAGGGTGACAACACGTGATAATGGTATAATTGGAAACTGCGTAATCCCCTGGTTTGGGGGTTACGTACACACCCTCTTTATTGAAGGGTGATAACACGGATACTAGACCAAAATCTCTATCATGAAGTCTCTCCTTTTATATCGACTTAATCGCCGGGCCAATGGCGAGCGGGTCATTAGTTAGATAGCGCTATTTATGTTTGACAAGCCTCACACCGTGCCGCAGAGGACGGGCGTGAACTAATGGATCTGGGCACGTCAATGATGATAGACATTGACGCTAGGGCACCAACTTACTTTAGTTAGTGGTCGATATGGTAAACGGGTCTAGTGGTTCACATGGGGAAGCCCCCACTGGTTATGGACATGGTTTGGGAACAAGGAAACGGATTAACTTATGGTTTACAAACGAGCTCATGGTTTTGAACAACTTTAAAATGGACACCAACTGTGAACTCGCTCAACTTTGTTGTTGACCCGGTGTTACATGCCTTGCAGGTCTATATGCTTGTATTATTTGGAACTTGCTGTCTGGGAGGCTGGAGTGGTCATGGGTCGAGATACATAGAATCTCAATACAAGCTTAATGGTTTATGTACTCTTGGTTTACTAAACACTTAACAAATGATTTATGCTTCCGCTGTATACAATGAATGATATGTAACGTTTGTAACGCTTTATGTTAATAAATGAAAGTTTTATTTAATTATGATGATGAGTTCAATGTGATTGGTGGCTTGGATCCTGGTATGTCACACGCCTCGCGGGGGTTTCCGCACGTGGTATTTTGGGGGTGTGACAAATTGGGTAAAGGATTTAAGGATTTCAAACAAAATTGGGGTTGTTGCACTTTAAGAATCAAAAAACAGAGTCTGTTTCTAAGGCGGGTCTGGTGGGTTTTTGGGGGAATAACAGTTTTGAATTCTCTTATGTGGCTTCAGTGGGTTTGTCAGGTGGGTTGATATGGATGTGGGATCCAAACATTTTCAGAGTCGAAGATATCATTCAGAACATGTGCTTCTTAATTGTCAGGGGGTCTTTGGTTGGCAGTGGGGTTTATTTGAACTTAATGAACGTTTACGCGCCTCAAAGTGTCGTGGCCAAACGCCAACTCTGGGAGGGAATCTCTACTCAGATTGAGACGCTCGACGGTAAATGGGTTTTAGCAGGTGATTTCAACGCTGTCCGTTCTTTGGAGAAAAGGAAACATTCTAAGTTCAAAACCGTGTGTGCAGAGAATTTTAACAAATTTATTTTTGAGAACGGGTTGTTGGAATTTCCTATGCAAGGCCGGAAGTTCACTTGCATTAGAGACAATGGAAGGAAACTTAGTAAACTGGACCGTTTCCTAGTTTGTTCAGAATTTTTTAATTGTTGGCCTCAAACTTGTGTGCGGGTGCTTCCCGGTAGACATTCGGACCATTGTCCAATTATTTTGGAAGTCGTTGACCTCAAGTTTGGTCCGCGCCCGTTTCGGGTGTTCAGTTCTTGGATTGGCCAACGGGGATTTGAGGAAGCAGTCGTTGAGGCCTCGGAGAGCTTTGAGGCTTTTGATCCTCCGGATGTTAGTCTTTCTTCCAAATTCGCTCATATTAGAGCTCGTCTCAAAGTTTGGAGGGACGAGTTCTTGTCTAAAGAAAAAGAAAGCGTTAATATGGCTCTGGCGGAATTAGAGGCTTTGGAGAATGACATTGAAAATAGGGATCTTACTGAAGATGAAGAATGGATTGTGGCGGAGAATAGAAAAATAGTGAAGGAATCGGACTATAGAAAAAATTCGGACCTCAAACAAAGATCTCGGTCGAGGTGGGCTTTAGACGGTGACGAGAACTCTAAATTCTTCCATGCCTTGATTAACAATAGGAAAGCTTCAAATTCGATTCACGGCCTCAACATCGACGGTGTTTGGTGCTCCAAACCGGCGCTAATTAAGAAGCAGGTTCTCTCATTTTTTCGTGACAAATTTAGAGAATTTTCTCCAGTTCGTCCGGAGTTGGATTGTTCAAACATTAAGAAGATTTTGGACTTGGATCGTAACTTTTTGGTTGAACCTTTCTTGGAGGAAGAAATTAAAGAGGCAGTTTTCGAATGTGGAGACGAGAAAGCCCCGGGTCCTGACGGGATGAATTTTAGATTCATTAAGCACTTTTGGAACTTATTCAAGGATGACTTTGGGAGAATCTTAGCTGGTTTTACAATATAGGTGAGATTACTTTAGGTTGTGGGGCCTCGTTTATCGCTCTAGTGCCTAAAGTTAAAGACCCGGTTTCCCTTGTTAATTATAGACCTATAAATTTGGTGGGAGTAATTGGTAAGGTAATTTCAAAAGTGTTAGCCAATCGATTGAGGATAGTTCTTGACGGTATTATTTCGGAGAATCAATCGGCTTTTCTTAAAGGTAGATACATTTTGGAAAGCCCTCTTATAGTTAATGAGCTTATTTCGTGGATAAAAAGGAAAAAAGCCAAGGCATTCATTTTCAAAATTGATTTCGACAAGGCGTACGATAATGTGAACTGGAACTTTGTTGTGAACATTCTTCATCAGATGGGTTTCCATGACAAATGGTGTTCTTGGATCATGGGAATTCTAAAATCGGCTAATTCTTCGGTGTTGGTCAATGGTTCGCCCACTTTCACATTTAGATGTGAAAAAGGTATGAGACAAGGAGATCAGTTATCTCCTTTTCTTTTCTTGGTCGTGATGGAGGCTCTTTCATTTATGGTTGACAACGCTAAGAGATCGGGGGTTATTAAAGGGATTTCGACTCCTAATAACGGGCCGAATATTGCTCATCTCTTATACGCAGACGACGCAATTGTTATGGGAGATTGGTCTAAAGGTGAATTATTAAACGTAGTGAGAATTCTCTGTTGTTTTTTCCTATGCTCCGGTCTCAAAATAAATATTGATAAATCTTTTCTATACGGTATTGGAGTGGGTTTGGGGGAAATAGATGAGATGGCAAATATAGTTGGATGTAAATATGATTGTCCTCCTTTCAAATATCTTGGGCTCAAAGTTGGAGCTAACATGAATAGGGTTTCAAATTAGCACCCGGTTATCGAGAGGTTTCGTGCTCGTCTTGCTAAATGGAAGTCTCACCTCCTTTCGATTGGAGGTAGAGTGGTGTTAATTAAATCGGTCATGGAAAGTCTTCCAACATATTATTTTTCTCTATATAAGGCTCCTAAGAAGATCATATCGGATTTAGAAGCCATGATAAAGAAGTTTTTATGGGGCGGTTCCGGGGAAGAAAAAAAGATGCATTGGGTTGCATGGGAGAAGGTTACTTGTCTTAAGAAAAATGGAGGTTTGGGATTAAGTAAGTTAGAAATGGTCAACAAGTCTTTACTTACAAAATGGGGTTGGAGATACAAGACGGAAGAGAACAATCTATGGAAAAAAGTTATCGATGCTCTTCATTCAAGTAGGTCGGGATGGGAATGTATTCCTTTTAAAAAATCTCTTTCTGGAGTTTGGAACAATATAGCTAAGAATTTTGTTAAAACAAAGGTGGATGGCCGTCCGCTAGGGTACTTCATGAGAGGATCTATCGGCAACGGAGAGGATGTGACATTTTGGCATGACGTGTGGCTCTTAGATGAACCTCTCAAGATGGTATATCTAGATCTTTATAGTAAGGAAGCTGATAAAAGGACTACGGTTGCTAAAAGGTTCAATATTCAAAGTAGTGGTGGCCGGTATTCATGGAGCTGGGTTACGGACTTGTCGGATCCTGGTCTGCGTTCCAGGCTCGAGCAGTTAATTGGCCTTCTTGACAACGTTCAACTATCGTCTGGTAAGGCTCGGTGGAAGTGGACATCAGCCGCGGATGGGTCCTTCTCGATCAAAACAGTTAAACAAATGCTGAACGGGGATCAAATGCAGGAAGATAGCTTCGTTTTGGACTGGCGTTATTGGGTTCCTGCCAAAGTTAACATCCATGCCTAGAGATTGGAGTTGGACAAAGTGGCCACTGTAGATGCGTTAAGGAGAAGAAACGTGGGTATTAGAGATATGGCTTGCCCTCTTTGTCATTCTGAAGACGAATCGGCCAATCACTTATTCATTGCTTGTTTCCTCGCGTCGACTGTTTGGAACGGTGTTAGTGCTTGGTGCAATATTCCTAGCATCTTCGCTTTTTCTCTTCGTGATCTCTTTTCTTATCACAAAGACATCGGATTTTCGGAGAAGAAAAAGGAGGCGGTTCACGGCATCATTATGATTACCTGCTGGATTATTTGGCGTGCTAGGAATAATGTCAAATTTTCGAATGCGTCGGTTAGTATTAATAGCATTATTAGCGAAATAAAGGCTTTAAGTTTTCTTTGGTTTTCTAATAGATCGAGGTATAAAGGTTTAGAGTGGAGGGATTGGAGTTCGTTTGTAAATATGTAATTTTGTAGTTGTTTTGGCGGCCCGGTTTGGGTCGTCGTTTTTCTGTGAATGAAGTTTACCTTTCAAAAAAAAAAAAAAAAAAGGATCAATAAAAAAACAAAAAATAATAATTCATAATTAAAATGGGTCAAAAAACATCTGACAGATGCAATAACTTGTTTGTAATCTGATACACATGGTGCACAAGACAACTAGTAGCATCAGCCTGCAGCACCACCCATCAATGATTGTCTACTAACATTGGCTACCACCACAATCAAATCTTCTTACATATCTAAACAACCTTTCAAAATTTAACACCCGAAAAGTGACCCTTTTGGTTAAAAAAAATGATAATAACAAGAAACGGTAACGAAGACAATAGGAAAACGGTCGCCATAACAAAGAATAAGTGAAACTTGAAAGGGGTGTCTAAAATAAAAGGTGTTGTAACTTACAGAGTTAAAAAAAAAAAGACCCACATCGAGAAGCGTTTTGTTTTCGCAATAATTTAGTGTTCATATATATATCAACACCCAAAGGCACATGAAGCGTTATATATATAGTTATGTGTTTATCAATTTGTATAGCAAAATCATCTTGGTCAGGATACCTTAAACAGTAACAGTAACAGTAGCACCATTGTTTTTGTTGACCCATCACCCATGCTTGGAATCACCAAGGGGTTCTAATGATCTGGTCTTTTCTGGTTCCCCCTTTTTTTAGCAATTCGGCTAGCCGCCTCTTCATATCATCCACATCAGTGTGTGCACTGCAGAACGAACCTTTTCCCCCTTCTTATGAGACTAATGGGTATGGGGGTCGGCTAGCTCCGGCGCCGAGCCCCCACACCGCCCCCCTTAGCCCCGGCCCGGCCCAAACGACTCACCCACGCCGAATGAGACGAAGCACCTTTTCTTGAGTTGTGGCCCCACTTGAATATTATATTTTACTTTTTCAATTTAAATACACTCTCTCTCATCCTTTTTCAATTTAAATACCCTCTATCTCATCCTTTTTCAACTTAGAAAATTATAAAATAATGAGGTGGGGCCCCATCCCCCACGAGCCTCCATTCCCCTCAAATATGATAGAGGCTCATCCCCCACGAGCCGCCTACGTGGCGGCTCATCCCATCCAAGCCTATCCTCTCCATACCCATTAGTCTGATTGAATAATTATTATATCCACAACTGGAATTGCACTTCTAACCTCATTTTTGCTAATGTACACATACATATAAGATTCTCTTTTGAAAACTTTAAGCCGGTTTGGTGTTTATCTATCACAACTAGAAGCTTGACCAAGTGATCAACATAACAATTTATCAATTACAACAATGTACCAACGCTAATCCTTCTTACTGCGCCATAATGCATTGATCATTAGACGGTGCAAACATCATAAGCATTGTGGGGCCAGAATATGAGCACAACAGCTTACCTACTGTTCTCCATTTGGCATCTAACGGTCCAAAATCAGTATCTTATGTTCATTTTAGGCCTCGAAATTGGTCGGGCCGCCTTAGGAGACAGAAACAATAACTTGTTTTAATAACTAATAAGAAATACACACACATGATACACAAGACAACTAGCATCAGCCTGTACCCAACCACCACCACCCATCAATGATTGTCGAGTACTGTTGGCCACCACCACAATCAAATCTTCTAATATATCTAAGATACCATACAATTAAACACACACAAAAAACTGACACTTTTGGTGAAAAACGGTTAACAAGAATTGGTAATGTTGTCAATACGAAATGGGTCCAAGATTCTGCCAAAACAAAGAAAAATCGAAACGTTAGTGGATGTCTAAAATAAGAACTGTTTTTTTTTTTTACGAAGTAAGAAAGATTCACATTAAATAAGATGATTTTATTGAAGGGTTTCCAAATAAGCTGTAAAAAGACACATGAGTAGGTGATAAGGAACAGATTCTGTGAAAAAATCTCATAATTGTACAAGATGTGCAAGAGATCAACACTTTATACAAATGAATTCAAATCTATCAGTAAAATGCTCACATAACTTAAAAGTACAACACAAGTTCATTAATCCAATAATGAAAAATAGAAAGAAAAATATTGTCAAGATTATTTCATCAACTTCTTTCTCAGTCTATTCGTATTTTGTTTCGGAAAATATAATAATGTATTTACTAAACTCGTATAGTACAATCAGCTTGATCACCTTACCTTAATCTTTAAATAAACATAAGGATGTGCAGTCCTCAGCTTTTCCATACGTGTGAATTGCCTTGTCGAATGTAGATAGAGATAAATACGAGTTGCCAATGCTTAAATTCACTGAAAAAAACTCATTTTCATTCCCATTAGCGACCAACGCCATACTGGCGGCTAAAACCAGATGCGCGTGTGCAGCCTAGTTGTCACGTTTTGTTTCCCAAACCAGACCCAAAAGCTTTCTATCAGCTCCTTCTCATAAAGATGCGGGTAAACCGTTTTCTTTATGGGTATCAAGAACAATCTTACAAAGTTTTTCAGCTTTATCAAATTCAATGCTTGAACATGAGCTTCAAGAAAAATTTTCATTTAGAAGTTAGAACGGCAACTCACAACTCTCTCATTTTACCAATAAACTACACATTTTTGTCCACCACAGTGATTGAACCCTCACCACTTGGAAAGGCAAAGCCTTATCCAACACCTTGATACCGCTAGTTACACCAACTCTCAAGTCGGTTTCACGCAAACTCCTTTTTGGAAATCCAGACTCTTATTAATGTGATGACAATGATTAATTGTATAAACCCGCAATGCCTTTTACTGTTATCAACGGATTTGCTGCAAGTTATATCTCCAGATTTGCTGCAAGTTATATCTCCGGATTTGCTGCCAACTGAACTGTTTGTTGGATCTGCTATGATTTTCGCACACGTTATAAATATGCGTATGGTATGTTTAGTTGCTATGATTTTCATGAAACGTTTTAAATATACATATAGTAGTTCAGTTGCTACAACGTTCAAGTCACGTTTTAAGGTTCTAAATATACCTGTGGTATGTTTAGAGAAACTGATATTTACATTCATTAGATGTATGGGTAAAACATGTGTGTGTGTGTGTGTGTGTGTTTATATAGTGTGTGACAGAGAGATTAGAACCAACAATCCCAAGGTTAAAGTATTTGTAATTAGCCTTACAATATCATAATTCATAACCATTCAATATAAATATTTCAATACTTATTAACGAGGCAACAACAGGATCACACATTTTTGGCATAATCCATAATTAATTCCAATAAGAAGTTTTACAGGGACCGAAACAACCACGGTCACAACCGAATAAACTACCATTATCGGGTTCATATGTAGTCAAGAAATCAGGATTTTCCTCCACACATGCTGCATATCTCTCAAGAATACTCACAATCTCATCAAATCCTGGCCGTTTTTCTGGTTTGCTCGACCAACATCGGCAGATAAGCTGGCGAAACGCCATTGGACATGAATCATGTAACGGAGGTCTAGCATTCTGCATATATAATCAGAATGACACACATGTAAGTAAACATCAAAATGTAATGTATAAAAATCCTTTAAACTTTACCTTTTGACAGACAGCAAAAGCTGCTTGTTCTGGAGTCATGTCATCAAAAGGTGTCAAAGAAGTTAAAAGCTCCCAAAGAACAATTGCAAAACTGTAAACATCAATTTTTTTAGTATGTTTTTTCTCTTTGATCATTTCGGGTGCCATCCAACGATAAGTACCAGTAAATCCTTTTGCACTACCACATTGAGACTCTAAACATGAGATACCAAAATCGGCTACTTTAACACACATATTTTCACCAAGCAGTAAATTTTCGGATTTTAGATCCCGGTGAAGTATGCCTTGAGAATGAAGATACTGCATTCCCCATGCAATGTCAAGAGCCATCTTCAAAACTAGATTGGGTGGCACTGAATATGGCTCCTGTTGATGAAGATACGCCCTAAGGGACCCACCCGCCATGTACTCGGTGATCACACAAAACACAGGAGGTTTTTTACAAGCCGCAACTAACTGTATAAACAGAGGAACTACAAGTCTAAAGAGAACAGATTATATAATCTAATGTAACCAGAAAACATACAAGTGAATAGACATCCAAACAACATATTGTTCTTGATTACTCTAACAACGATTAAGGTAATTATCACGCAAACAGATATAAAGTCGATATAATAAATTAAGGGAATGAAAATGTACTAATTTATTCATTACTAATTTTTAACACAAGTAAAGATTCATTTTCGATTCCTAATTCAAGTTCATCAAGATGACCCTGAAAGTGAAAATGTAATTGATATTTTCTATCTACAAGAGATGATAAGTAATGTATGATACAAAGCTAGAGATAAAACAAAGGTAATGTGGTCCATTTCTATAGAACATGAGGCTGGGACTGTCTAAAAAACTAATAGATTTCATCCTTACATCTCAGGAACTTCTAGATATACAACAACAACAACAACGACCATACACAGGAAATTCCACAAACAACGCAACTATTGGTAGGGTCTGGGAGGGTGGGATGTAGGCAAGCCTTACCTCTACCCCTGTGGAATAGAGAGGCTTGCTTCCAGAGAGACCCTCGGGGTGGGATGTCGGAGCTATTTATAGAAATTATATTATTTAGAT
Source organism: Helianthus tuberosus (assembly GCA_030545235.1). Classification (NCBI taxonomy): domain Eukaryota; kingdom Viridiplantae; phylum Streptophyta; class Magnoliopsida; order Asterales; family Asteraceae; genus Helianthus; species Helianthus tuberosus. Next base: position 212,973,807 of record CM060399.1, on the reverse strand, counting down.
ATTGTTATGTATATATATTTTTTGAACTGAAGATATGGAAACCTCCAACTTGGATGTGTATCGAAGGATCACCGGCCGGGTTGGTTATCTAATATCATAGTTCCCCTTAGAAGAGTTAAGCCCCTCAGACTAGTGGGTTAAGCCGGCCACTCTACCTTTGTTTAAGGACCTTAGCTCCGACAAATAGTTAATCAATAGTACACGATATTTACAGGGTTTCATTATTCTATAACAATAACCTTAATGAACACATCACATGTGAACACACTTACAGTGATGATGTTGGGATGCTGAAGACGAAAGAGCAAGACGACTTCTGAAGTAAACTGGTTCTCCAGCATTAACGCCAACTCTCTATCTTCTTCGGGCTGACTAACAAGCTTTATGGCGACATCTTTCGATTTATAAACCCCTCTGTAAACCCTACTATGTCTCCCGCTAGCAAACTTGTTCCCAACAAACAGCTGTGACATATCAGCACTCCATTCTTCTTCTTCTTCTCCTCCACCACCATTAGCTTTTATAGAACCTCCAGATGATACCAGATATTTGGACCATGAAACTGATCTCTTGTACTCTCCAAGAGATAACCTTCTCCTCTCCATCTTCTCATTCGGCTTCAACCAGTTTAGTTTCATCATCAATGTCTCTATAGTTAACAATCTACTACATGCAACATTAAACTCTGATGTTGTTGATGTAACATGAAACGACGACGTTGTCGAAGAACTACATCGAAAAACGTGAATGTGAACAACGGGTGGTGGTGGTGGTTGTGTAGTTTCTCTCTCTAGAATTAGAATGAATATTCTGGGTCGCTAGAGAGAGAGAGAAATAAGGTTGAAGAAGTTGAAGGCTTATTCACACATTACACATACTAGTGTCGTTGTAAGTTAACAGTTGTAACGTGCGAAGATCCACTTCAAAGGAGACCAGAGGGGTATTGAAGTTGATGGAGCTTACCCCGTTTTTGCATTCCCATTATACCCCTGTATCTTATCTTATCGTATCATGTTAATATGTTGTAGTTATTACAAAATATTACTTTATGTATCATATTAGAGCTCTCATCACATCCATTAAAATAATTATATTATCTTTATAATTTTAAGGTAATTAACTTTTATAACATGTATATTAGTTTCTTATTATGTTTATCAACTCATGTAGAATTCATATCTTTGTATCTTTATAATTTTAAGGAATGGATGCTTTGCGTTTTTAGAAAATGAGATTTAAAATAAGAAATGATGTGTTTTAGTTAAGTTATATGAATTTAGATACCAAATGGGGTGTAAATACTTAGGCTACAGGGCGTGTGGGTTATGATTGGAACATGATTCGTCACGTAAAAATATGAATAAAAGGTTATACCACCCATTTCCCTAATCCATCATGGTTTGCATGGATTGAATATGACAACCATGATCCTCCTTTCCATTTTCCAAGTAATCATTTCCTTTTTTAGACAAAGATAAATTAAAATAAATAAGGGGATAGTGGTTTGGGTCATGACCACACCCTTAGGGTAATGGTTTTGGATTATGGATTAGAGGTGGGTGACATGGCACTGACGTGGAGGGTCATAGTGGTCATGAGAGTCATGACCACACCTTATAGCCTTATAAACTTCATATATCGTATTGGAATTATATAAGATCTTAAAGGAGAAAGTCGGTGGCTTTTGCCACCAACCAATTTCTCCATTTTTGTCTTATATATATATATATAGAAGGTTATCTAAAATTTTCACAAGTATTGAGGTCTGGCTTGGTGGTCCGCCCTCCATCTGATCTACGCACTGCTCGAGTTCGATTCCTACTACACCCGTTTCATTTGCTTATATTATATGTTCCTTTTCATCAGTTACATATTTTTTGGGTCATGCCCAAATTTTTACATTTGTTCTTTTTCATTCGATGTCACATAGTTATATTTTGGTTCTTTTTGTTCAATGTTAAATAGTTATATTTTGCCAACACTTTTCTTTTAATTATTATAATTTATATACATAGCTTATCACATGTAACCGGCACAACGAGCTTAGGGTAAAATTTCAACCCTCGATTACGTTTTTTATGTATGTTTCTGATGTATGAGTCAGGTCGTACATATAAAGGCACTATGAGTGTATAATATAAATTCACTTACTTTACATTTTGATCCAACTGCAATGCTATTGAGTTAAACTGGATACGTCAAAACGCACGTTCTCATATGGTTAACTCATGACATAACGTTTGGACTAATTCATTCAATGTTTGCAATGTACCCGTGCGACAACGCACGCGTCTAAGTACTAGTTGAATTATTAAATGCCTACCATTTAAAGATTTCCTTAAGGTTGGAGGGTGTGGTATAAAGCCCCTAAGGGTTTTAAAGTCTCTTCCTTTAACTTGCAAACAATGGTTTAAAGCCCTCCTATTAAACAAAATACAAAAAAAAATAAAGAGAAAAAGATTTGATTGCTTGAAAGAATAGGACCCACCTGCTTTTCTCTTTAACGCTTGTTACTTCAATGGCGGAGCATCAATGGCGCCCCCTTTGGCGCCCACGGGATGGGGTGGGGGCGCTATAAGGCCCTATCGAGTCTGATGTGACCAGGGGCGCTATACTACACCCCCTGGCCTAATAGTTACAACTAGTGTCACACCCCAACCAATGGCGGAATCATCGGAGTGGGACTTATTCAAGATTATAAGAGACTTCATAACACTAATTGTGACGATATTTAATTCAACCGATTTCATTTCATAAATAAATTGTCAAAACATTACAAGAAATTCAAATAACAACATTATTCAACATAACATAACAAAATTTATACAACACTTTAAACCTAAACGTCTAAGTGAGTATCTAGGCATCTTTGCTAATCCATTTCTTAGCATCATCAATCATCAACCTGTAACATGTTTAAAATACAATTCAATGCAAAAGCAAAGGCGAGTATACAAGTTTAAGAATAAGTATAAGTATAAAAGTTTAAAAACGAATCCACATGGCAACTTAGTTTATACAAGATCAATCTAACATGGCATGCAATATTTCTAGCCAATCCTCTGTTTACGCAACAATGATATAATTCAACATGACCACAAGTCTACGGGCGGTGCGTTACTCCTATAGCGCTATACATATCAAATGGAGGCTCGTGAAAGCTAATGACTAAAACATGTCACATAAGTATGGTCCACGTAAGCATCAAGTATCACAACATAGTATTCATGTATAAGGATTGTTTTCGTGCATTGCATAAAGAATAAGTTTAAGTGTGATTTAATAATTTAACATGTTACACTCCAAAAGTGGTAAACATAAAAAGGGGGTTGCGAGTATACTCACATAATTGCTAAGTCTTCCGATTATCCGATTGTTGACGAATGAAAGGGATTAGGAGGATGGAACACCGAGGTCACCCTATATGGGCAAACGATGGTGTATGAGTAAACGGAATTTTGACGGAGGGTTCGAATTGGGAATTTAGAGTACATCTAGTTGACATAAACATGTATATATTCATATATATTTTATATAGTTTATGTAAAATTTATAAATCAAGTCTATCAAGAGTATCGTCGAAAAGTTGTCAAAAATATAAATAATCATACATTTATAACTATTTTATAAAAATTAATCGTTGTTGAAAGGTTTCGCTTTATAAAATTTACACGTTCCATTTTACAGAATTTTTATGAAAAATGGGCAGAGTTTCCTCTGTTTTTGGACCATCCCAACAACACAAGTTGTCGATTCATATGCTCAAAATTTAACAATTAATCAATGACATAAATATTATACGTGAAATATAACGAAAATATGAGTATTTATACAAATTTAAAAGACACTAATACCAAACAAGTTCAAGTAACTAGTTATATAAACAATAATAATAATAATAATATTTGTGAAAATAGTGCGGGTAGCCGTCGTTGTTGCGTTTGAGCGACGGTTGAGTAAAAGCGCGCAAATTGTGTACTTCTTTTCCGTTTTTAATTCGCTTCTCGGTCAGATTTCAACGGCGATTCTAAAAAAAATAGAGAAACGGACTCGTATTTCTAAAGACATGGAAACACGGAAATACGAGGCGTTACAACTAGCTATAGCTATAGTGTATGATGATAATCCTTAAGACCACCAAACCCGTCATGTCATGTCACCTCACTCTAATCCGCCATCTAAATCCACAATCCTATATGGCGTGGTCATTACCCAAACCACCATTCTCTTTTTTTGTTTTTAATTATTTTGTGTAAAATATATTTAACTAATTAAGGAAAGAGAGGTGCATGTATGTTATGGTTTAATCCATGCGAATCATGGTGGTTCACTAAAAGGGGTGATGTAGCACATCATCCACCATCTTAGGTGGTAATCCATGCCCCATCCCATGCCTCATACCCTTTATCCTAATAAATTTTTTCTTAAAAATAGTTGTTAATAGAAGTATAATCTAATACACCAATTTATTTAACTATTTTCATTAATTACATTGATATAATAAACTTATTTTAAGATCAAATAAGTTTTTCATCACAACTTAGGCATGGCTTGTTTATGTTTTATCAGTTACCTAATTATTTTATAGATATTTGTAACTGTAATTTATATATATAACACAATATATATAATATTAATTATGAATATATTTAATAAAATAAATAACTAATTACATTTATATAAATAATAGACTTAAATCTTTTAGTATATAAAGTTCGGTCTTGTTTATACTATTAACAATCTGGTCTTTTGTACATAACAAGCAACTTGATCTATTAATCGTAATTTTCATAATTCTTGGTTGTATTGATAAGTTAATTCATCATAAAAAGAAGTTTTAAATCACAATAGAAATCCTGGAGCATTTGAGCAATGTTTTCAAAACAAAACAAAAAAAAAAAAAAAAAAAAAGAACCAAACCGGTCGTCAAACCGGTCTTCTTACCGGTTCAATGGTCCGACCGGTCGGATCGGCCGTAAGAACCGGAAGGTATCGTAAATATTATAAAAATTAATAGGGTTAAATCTGAAAAAAAATATATATATATAAAAATCTGGTCCAACCATTCCAAAAACCGGTCCGACCGGCCGGTTTCTCGGCCCGACCGCCGGGTCACGGTTCAACTCCGGTTCAATGCATTTCCGGCCCAATACCATGACCCGGACCGGCTCAAGCTCCGGTTCCCGGTCCAACCGGTTCGACCAGCCGTTCCGGTCCGGGTCTAAAAACACATTATTTAAGCGATATTTTGGATATTTGTTTGTATGTTTCAAGTAGACGCATCCCTGACAAATGCATGTCCACTCCTGCTCTGCTCAAAAGCTTTTCATGTTTCACAAGAATTGCAACATCTGTTTCCAAGTCAGTCCTTCCAAATAACTTTATAGAATAGTTATTTTGTTTATCATTAAATTATACTTGTGACATTTATTTTCAGCCTTAAATGTACCGAAAATATGAAGAAAAAATGAAGATGGTTACATATGTTTTTTTAATAATAACTAGTTAGATTCCCCCTTCGCTTCGCGGCGGGAATTCATGGGAATTCTGTCGGTATATGTTTGTTTCGATATCGATCGGAAGAGAAAACCTTATATCAATCGAAAACAACAAAAACAGATATCGATACCGGTACTTCAATAAAAACGAATATTGATACCGGTACTGATGTTGTTCAGTAATATTGGTTCAGCTGGTTTGCATTCTGTGTTTATCTTTTTTCGACATTGCGACATAAATTTTATTGATAACGAATATTGTGTCGTGTGCTATCATACCAAACTGAACCGAAACAGACTGAACAACATCTGTATCGGTACTGGTATTATTTTTTATTGTTTTCTTTCAATAAATTGACACCGTATCGCTACCATATCGTACCGAACAACATCGTTTTCGGTACATGAGTTTGATTATATTGTTTTTTCTTTTGATAAACTGACATCTTAGTGGTACCATACCATACTGAACATGAACATTGATATCGGTACCTACAATCATTTTTATGGCCTTTGTTTTTGAAAAAAAAAATCATTTATACATCTCTATCTATGATGAAAAATGAATAACGTTACCAGTACTGTGACACTCTGAACCGGTCGGGGCCGTACGAACATTGGTGCTAGTACTGTGTTCGTTTTTATCGTTTTCGGTTATGTAAAACATGTGTTGATTTCTATACCAAGTGCATGTATCATACCGGTATTGTAAAGAACCGAACTGATACCGATCTAATGCGCGCAATAACGTACCATCACAACGCGCAAACAAATAACTTGTAATGTTAAAAAAAATTAATAAACATAGATCAGGATTTTATAAAAAAGTTAACACTAAAAACTCATATTAAATAAGCAATAAAAGTAAACACTAAAAAATCTTATGAAAAATGAATAACGTTACCAGTACTGTGACACTCTGAACCGGTCGGGGCCGTACGAACAACATTGGTGCTAGTACTGTGTTCGTTTTTATCGTTTTCGGTTATGTAAAACATGTGTTAATTTCTATACCAAGTGCATGTATCATACCGGTATTGTAAAGAACCGAACTGATACCGATCTAATGCGCGCAATAACATACCATCACAACGCGCAAGCAACTAACTTGGAATGTTAAAAAAATTTAATAAACATAGATCCGGATTTTATAAAAAAGTTAACACTAAGAACTCATATTAAATAAGCAATAAAAGTAAACACTAAAAAATCTTATTGGTTAGTATTTATTACTAAAAATAACAAATAAATACTTAGAAAATGGAATTTACTATTCATCATAAGTTTCAGTTAATATGTATAATATTATTAGTTTAGGGCTATTTAAATTGCTCGACGCTTGAGACTCGTTCGATGCTCGATCGAAAAATGTTTGGAATTTGCTCGTTCGATTATGCTCGATTGAAAAAGGCGCTCGGTTCGGATCGTTTCGATTTGAAACGAACCGAGCATGAGCAAAGGTCCACTCAGTTCGGTTCAGTTCGACTCGGCTGGCTCGAATTATTTATTAATAAATATCCACATATATATATATATAGAGAGAGAGAGAGAGAAAGTGTATCGTACAAAATGCTTAACGTACGAAGCGTATGCTATGGCAAGTTCGCATTTTATAACCCAGAAAGGAAATCTCGCATGTTGAGAAAAACCAAAGATTGCATGTTAAAAAAAACTCGCATGTTGCTGAAGAAAATCATAATCGCATGTTCAAAAAAAAATTGCATGTTGATACTGCATCTCGTACGTAGCGTACATTAAGGCAATTTGTACAATAACCGGCCTCTATATATATATATATATCTATGTATGTATGTATGTATGCATGTATGTATGCATGCATGCATGCATGCATAAAATAACTAGAGGCGCGCATTCATAATGTTTGGTCCAATATCCAACTAAAGCTCATTTAATTATAGAATTGAAGGTCAATACCAATCGTATATTTTCCAATAATCCAGAGTAATTGATTCAAATATCAAAATACTAAAATGTAAAGTGTCGATCGATACTTAAGTGTCAATCCTCCATTCAATTCAGAAATACATAATTCTAATTAAAACCCCGATCAACCAACATTGTTCGAATTCTCCGTCGCCAAAACGCCCACTCCCTAAGATTTTGCTTCAAACGGTTCATTCGATTTCAGACTTCTCATAGATCCAATGTCTACTTCAATCTATCGACGATTCATCTTTCCGCTTAGATGATCTCGGTAAAACCAGTTGAGTGTTTTTTCTATTCCTTGTTATTTCGTAAATTTATACTTGTGTTCTAATTGGACGAAACTGTACTTTACTTTAAAAACTAACAACCTCGTCGTCACTTTTCTATTTGTTATACGACGCTCGATACTCGCTCGGCGTTCGTTCGAAAAATACTCGGATCGAAAGGCGCTCGTTCGAATTTGGCTCGGTTAAAAAAACGCTCGGTTCGGTTCGGTCCGGTTTGATTTGTAAACGAACCGAACACAAGGAAAGGAAAGATCCGATCGATTCGGTTCGACTCGTGACATAAAATGTCAGTATTAACTATATATATTTTCTTCCAATGATTTATCCATTACACAACATATCTTGAGAGAATATTGCATTAACTCTTTGTATTAATCTTATCGTCAGACAAGTTATATATTTACTGTCATATCATACGCTGTCATAATTTGGTATAAACAAAGTTTAATACATATTTAAGTGACTTATATTGACCTTCGCGTCTTCTAGTATGTAACAGAACTGCAAATATATAGAGTACTTACAAGTTTGTCAATATGTTTGATCCCCTTTTTTTTACGACTTCTTATTTTTTTTAGAGACTTTGTATTTGTATATGGTCCTAAGCCCAATAATTACTAAGACACATGCATAACTTTACATTTTATAAATAAAAACGACATGTGTATTTACACAACGGAATCTAAGTTCCAAGCCAAACTGTTTAAACCATCAAAGCCGATCCATACAGATCTCAAACCACCCGACTTGCTATGGTTTGATCGGTTTTAACGGTTTATTATTAACAATGTTTACCGGCCAATAAGGGTGTAAGGAGTGGTTAAACACTTAGAGTGGCAAACTAAAAAATCAACCAATCAGAGTGCGCCACGTCAACCAGTGAAAAGTGTTTAAACTATGGTGAAAAGTGTTGGCAATGGTTTAGACATTTGGTGAAGTGGTAAACATTTTAAAAAAAAAAAAAGGTATGATTGGTTGAGATTGGAATGGACCCCACCCCAAACCCCCACTCTCTCCCCTCTCCTCCCTATCCCCGAATCGGTGTTCCCTCACCGATTTTCTACACCTTTTCGGCAAACTATTTTCGGCAACATGTTGGCAGTGGGATGGTAAGCAGTGCCGGATGGGTTTACCGCCCCCACTCCGGACACCCTAAGGAAATAGAAATGAATATGAGGGGCAAAAAGGTAAATTGAGGAGAAAAATGAGAAGATAAAAAAGAACATGAAAGACAGAAACATAGGGACCCTCATTGTGTCCTGTAGTCGTGGGTGTGTCGGACACCTTCCGTATACGGTCTATGCCTCTTCTCTTTTTCGGAAATAGCAAAGCAGGGCCGTTGGTTTTAACAAGCCCCAAACCCAAATTGGCCCACCGATTCAACATCCCAATATATCAAAACATTATTCACTGCATTATTTTCTTAAATTGTCACATCTGTAATTTCTATCATTTTATTTTTCAATTATACCATTCGATGTAGACGGGCATTAAAATTGGGTGTTATGCGATATGTGGCAGCCACCTCAACACGCGTCAGAAAAGTAGCGTGATGCAAAAAATGGGAGGAATGGAACAGGGAGTAGAAAGTGGTGTTTTTATAAATAAAAAAAAATAATAATAATAATAATAAATAAATCAAAACCAACCTAAAATCTACCTACCAGTGAAACGGCGCAACTTCACCCATACATTTGCCCCCATGACGGTGGAGTTCTCAAACCCCAACCACAATGTCGTGCTCCACGCCGGACACGAGGTGGTTAGCTTGGCGTGGCTTTCACGCCGGATTTACATACCCACACCATTTGATCTAATAACGCATTTGTGTAAACATTTAACTTCTTTTAAACTTTTGTGTTGTCTACGTTTCGATTAAAACAATTTAAAACCAAACCGCTGTAAGCGCGGTGGGGGTGGAACGTTAATGTTCCGTGATGATGCACCATCACGCGTGGTAGGAAACAAAAGACCGCCGCCACCCATGATATATCACGCGTGTATTATTAACGCGTTGTATTATTAACGCGTGAAAGTTCAATGTATCAAGCTCTGAGATTGGCGGTTGGTTGACTGCATGTTTGACACGTGTGAAACTTTAATGTAAATATTTTTAATATTTTTTAGGTAATAATAAATTAGTTGAAGTTGGCTTTTTTTGCAGGTTAATTTAAAAAATAAAAATAAAAAAGTTGTGAGTGATGAAATTCCATCACTAGTGATGACCACCGCCAAAAAAAAGGCTTGTGAGTGATAGAATAATGGTTGATGACATGACGGAAGTTGATTGGATGCTTGTGAGTGATGGAATTCAATCACTAGTGATAGAATAATGGTTGATGACATGACGGAAGTTGACGGAAGTTATTAGACATAGCCTATATGTGATGGTGAGAGAGAAGGGCCCGGGAGATGGCATCGTAGTAGTAACTGTCAAAACTATAATTGAAATCACATGCGACCATGTGATGTACGATATGGTACAATTACAATACTATACCTTTTATTATCATTTGTATTATTCTTTTCTTTGGGGACTTCGGTTCTTAGTGGACAGTTTAAATGCGGAAAAAATACAAACTAAAAATAAAAAAATAAAGGATATAAAAGTAATTTAAATAAATCATTTAATGAGTCTGTCGTTTATTTTTGTTATTTAAATTAATAAACTCTAGGAGTAGGATCAAATACAAACCACATTTTGCAAACAATCTGTAAGAACCATTTAAAAAGTGTCACATGGCATCCAACCAATTATAGAGAAATAATAAAATAATATCCTAAATAATATTAGTTATATTGAATTCCCTATAAATATGCAAACAAGCAATTAATTCTTTATTTGGATCTTTCTTTTGTTTTCAATGTGCTGATTAAGAAAAATGTTGATATCATTCAAATATGTGCTAAAATCAATTATCTCGATTAATTTTCATGTGCTAATATAATTCAAAAATGCTACTTTTATGTATGTATTGTTTTGGTATGTGCTAATTAAACTTTTTTAAGTGTCAGGATCTGTTCTTACGATTTGTATGATAAATATGGTTTGTACCGGAACCAACCCCATAAACTCGAATCATTTAATGAGTTCATCTTATAAACCCATTGTGCACCTTACACAATAAAAACAGTCATGCACATGATCCCACATATTCAACGTTTCCTACACTATTAAAACAATTTTTAGGTGTAGGGTACGGAATGTTTAGGACTCCAACACTTTTAAATAATTTTGCGACTAATAATAAAATATTATGACACAACACTTTTAAATAATTTTGTCACTTCTAATAAAATTTGTGTATGACCCAACACATTAATGGTGGTGAAGGAGGAAAATATGGTGGTATTAATGAGACTTTAGTAACTCTTTAAATATTTATTAGTATTCTATATCAAATTGTCTATATTACTCTTACTAATTTAAACATTAACTAAAATTGAATAAAAATCTTGATTCACAACCATTGATAAAAAAAAATATAAGAGCTAGATTAATTTATTTTTCTTCTTTCAAGAAAAACACTTCTCAAATAAACCTCCTCTCAGTTGTTATTAATGCAAATATAATGCAAATATAGTTACATACATAATTTTATGCAAAGATAATTACATACAAAAGTATATAAGAAGATATGTGAAGTAATGGTAATATATTTATTTTTCTATTTAATGTTTGAAAAATAGACGTGGAGCATCACTGATTGAAAACCAATCTATAAACGTAATAACGTATGTAGGGAGATCAATAAGAGTTGTTTAGGATCACAAGAATAATTGATGTTTAGGGTTGGTTTGTGAGATCAATAATTTGAGTGGTATTATAAAATTATTTCCAACTTTTCACAAGGTTAAAGCACAACTGATGTTACTTTGTAGCTGCAAATATTCATAACACCTAGAAGATGATTTTGAGTATTTTTGTCCTTTTGTTTGTTATTTTCATTTTTTCTTTGTCTTATGTGGGTTTAATATGGGATACATACATTTGAATACGTATTAACCATGGATTTGTAGTTAGAACAAAGCTAACTTATAAGACCACCCGTAGTGGAGGGGCTTTTGTGCGTTTTTTTCCTAAAAAACGCCTCTTCACGCCATGATCACCGCCCCCTAGGTGTTTTTTCGAAAAAAAAATTATTGGGTGTGGCCACAAAAACGCCAGATTGTTGAAATTTTGACCAATAACAAATTTCCAACTCCTTTATTTGTTTTATTTTTCTAAAAAAGATAATAATTGGGTAATTATTGTTGGGGTATTATGGAGCAAACTACATCCCTTTTTAATAAATGCCCATTTGCTGTAATAATGGGGTAATCAATATGTCGCTCCATGCCATGGGGCACTGTTTCACTCACCGTTACACATAACCTAATGGAAAAGATACTATGCAATGTTTGATAGTTTCCATATTCCCCAACATTGTGTCACTAGTATGAATCATAGTTCTCATACAACAATGCATTATATAGAATTCACTGAATATATAAGTGTTCATTTTAAAACCAATAGTGTCTTTAGAACTACTATAACTACTTTCAAGCTTGTACTATTTATTATATAAATCAACTAGAAAGCATTAGATTTCAATATGTTTAGGATTTATTTTAAATAAATATGGTATTTATTGTCTTTTGTCTAAATACTATGTGGACATACACTATATGCACCTGAGTACATTTTGTATATTTTAATAAGTTTAAAAGAGAAGATAGAATCTGAGTAGGTAGAGAAAAATAAACCATTTTTTTTCCATATTGAAAAACACTGTCTATACGTGTTTTTTTTTAATTTAGAATAATTTGTGTAATAAAGTAGGAATAATATGTTACGTTAAAAACATCAAATACCAAATATAAAAACGTTTTACTTTCAATACTAAAATTATGATGATTAAGAAACTTATGATAAATGCCACTAAATATTTAAAATAATTTAAAGACAAACAGACATTTTTGTTTCCAAAACTTTAAAAATCATCCCCAACAGTAAGATATATTCGTATCGTATAACGAACTACATTAATTACAAAAATGAAAATGGACGTACAAAAATTCAGAGTGCATAGATACGTACCCCAAAAAATCTTTATGAAAAGTATTGAAGATCAAACAATGCACCACCAAGCACATGTAGTTGACCACCCTATGTTGGATGGTTAGATTATGTTATAATTCTCCTAAATCTCAAAAGGGTATAAAGACACAAGGATTCATAAAATATAATACAATACCCAAGAAAAAAAAAACATAATGGATTGCAAAAAAAAAAATCACAATGACAAAAATAAAGAAAAGAAACAATGGCAACTAAAAAGACACAATGATCAAAACAAAAATTCTAAAATCTACAAGGTAAAAATCCAAAAGCGAAAACCAAAAATCTAAAATCGTAGAATTCGACAAGACGGTTTCAATGCTGCTAGATTGAGTTCAATCAAAGTCAGTTTGATACCCTTCCTACGACTTCCTATTTTTAGAAGACTATGTATTTGAACATTTCTCTCATAATCAAGGTTTGTTATTTACGCAATAAGCTTTATGAAAGCTAAATAAAATTATATATATTATGAATGAATGTGTATATTTATTATTAATCATATTTAATTCAATTAATAACATAAAAAATATTAAAAGCTACAAAAAAAAAGCTAGTAAAACAATCTAAAAAATATTAAGGTCTAACAATTTTTGGGAAACACTCTTAGAATATACTTGGCAATAAGCCTTTTTAAGCCTGGTTATAGTTTTATGGAGCTTCAAAAAGTTGGTAAAACTACCATTCAACTTCAGTTCATTGCTATAACTTTTATATCAAACAGGGAAATAATTATGTACAAGAATCCCTTAGAGTGCAAAGTGTATGAGAAGTTTTGGACCTTTGTGTTAGTCCATTTTTATTGTAAGTGTTGAAAAGAAACTCTGAAAAGACAATTAGCAGCTGAGAAGCAACTCATAACAGGACAAGTCAACTAAACTTGGTAATGAAGCGTCTGAAACCTATAAAACCGTAGATGAAGATTTCCAGAAGCAATCAACAGATGTAGAAGAGCTTTAGATGAGCCACAAATGTAATGACATCAGATGACTGAACCAAAGATTAGACGACTGAAGCTTATCTTTAGACGCCTAATGTTAAAGAAAATCATCAGACGATGAAGAGAAGCTTTACTTCAGACGTCTAATGTTAACTTCAGATGATAAAGAAAATCATCAGACGATGAAGAGAAGCTTTAGAAGACTTAAGTAATTATCGGAAGCCATCAACTGTTGTGCTAAGGTTAAATCCATCAATCCAAAACACGAGATTCTTAGAAGAAATATCAACAGTATATTTGGAGCCTCACTGATGGAAGACTCTGAGTAAATGCCTTCTAGAAGCTAAGAAGTCAGCACAGTGTCACAGGCCAAATGTTTGAAGATCGCGATGCTATGGGTTGTTGTAACGACTCACACAAAAATGTCCTAAAAACGTTCTGTAAGTATAAACATGGACCCCTGATGTAACAACTCTTATTAAAAATACTATTTCTTATTTTAATTTGCCCAAAAGGAAACCCTAATTGAGACACTCAAATAATTATGCACAAACCCTAAAAAAATTTCAGAACAATCGTAATCAGGATCAGGGCCCCTAAAACTCAGGTGGGTATTTCCCCATTTACGATTATCATCACAGTTTGCTGTCAGAATTGAATTTTCTCGATCCGTCGACTCGGCTAACCTACAAATACACGCGGCAACCTGATATTAAAAGTAATCCGTCGCGCCACACGACGCGCACCCAAGGATCTCTCGCGTGGCGCGAGAGGGACAATTTCTCAGTATAAATAGAGGGCATTGGCACTTGATTTCTGGCGTTCGTTCGACGCTCAAATTCGTTTCCTACACTGAGTTATACTTCAATTCATTCAAAATCACACTTTCACGTAGAGAGACGTTGCTACGAATCCAGGGTATTAACTCGATCACTGCTACAATTCTTTCCTTTCCTTCAGCTTTTATTATAGTAATTAGTAGCTCGGGATTATACCTTCTAAATCCCGAAACTCTGCCCGTTATTAGGGTAATAACTCTAATCGCTGCTACGATACTTTATCCGATCGATTGAACTATCCGATGGATGTTTAAGTGCTGCTCAAACTCGGGTTATACTTTGTCATTCGTCGTAAATTCGACGGATGTTTAAGTATTGCACTTTGTCATTCGTAGTGAGGGTTTATCTCGTGATCATCGTTAAAGTTGAATTGAGTTAATACACTAATACGGGTTCTATTATGTCTAGAAATTAGAACTCGTAATCAGGGAGCTAGAATATTTAATAGCTAAGTAAATTCGTAGTTAAATAAATTTATTAAACGTACTAATTACACTTAGTTGTTGAGATAACTTAGCAATTAAGAAACCTTAATAAATAAGTTAAACATGATTAATTAAGCTAAGCAAGATTAATTAAGCTAAGTAAGATTAATTAAGCTAAGTAAGATTTATTAAACACCTAGATAGATATACATGAAAATAAATATATATGAAATAGATAATATCAAAGGAAGGTGCTAGGAAGGTGTAAGAAGATATATATGTGGGTAGGAAGCTTCCTAGAATATGTATAGGTAACTTCCTAGAAAAGCTATAGGAAACTTCCTAGAAATTTCCTACTTCTTACCTATAAATAGGAAGCTTAGGAATTCATTTCCTTTGCTCATTTTCTCTATTTTTCTATACGTTAGTGTTCTAACCAATAATCACCGATGCGATGTTCTGTCCGATCGATTCAGGAACCATTTAATAAATGCCAAAGTGCTGTACTTTGTGAATTTCGGTAAACGGAATCCAAAGTGCTATACTTTGTGAATTTTGTTAAGGTTCGAATCTCGTGACTACCGTTAAGGTTTGATTTGGGTTTTACACAAATACGTATTCCATTCTGTTAAACTATATGTTTAACTACCAGAATACTCCCAACTACACATTTACAATCAAACAAGCTGTTAAATCATCAGAAGATTCAGAACAATAAAGTATACGCTTAATTATCAGAAGGAATAAGAATCAAGAAGCTTGCTAAATCATGCTTATACTGTGAGTCATTCTCTTTTTATCAAATTTGATTTCAAAAGCATGTTTACTTTCAAAGTTATAATTACAGTGATTAAGTATATGTAATCACCAAGTTACAGCCAGTATGTGGGGTTTTGTATACATTACTTGATAATCTTCACCATTGGACAACGAGTTAGCCAAGGGGTGATATGACCATAGTCACAGACACCATTGGACGAATGGGCCAATGGGTCAAGTGACAAATACTGTGGGTAGTTGGTTTGATATCTGAAACATTGTAATCTCTCTTAATACTGTAAATTATAACAAATGAGTCGTTTTAGTAAAAAGAATGATTCACTCAGTATTTCCCGCTGACAAAACCTTTTTCAAACATGTTTCAGGTAATTGCAGTAGAGATGGATACGGCACTGAAAGACTTCAAGAAGTGGCTTATTTTATTAACTAAATCAAATTAAGAAATATTGTTTTATTAAAGCTACCATTGTAAAACATGGGTTTATCCCATCTATTTAATAAATAAAATCCGGTGTTTTCTAAACTCTGATATTTTTCCTAACTCACGGTCCTGATGAAATTTCCGCTGCAATATTTTTCAAAATAATCATCGGTACCACTGGGCTGTTCACAGCTCCCGATTCCGTCCAGGGTGGGTCGGGGGACGTGACAGTTGTGCTTGAACGCTTGGGTTACTGGCTAGTCCTGGACTTTATCACGGGACGCCGGGACGGAGTCAGTGTCAATGAAGAGGTGTACGTGCCTAGTCGTGCAAACGAAGAACGCACCACTGGTCGAGAGCCGGCGCCGCTCTCCTGATGAGTCCAAGGCAGGACGAAACCAATGACCCACACAAAGAAGCGGGATGGTTTGGCTTGTCCCCGGGGACGCCACACGGGGGTCTAAAAGTAACCCCGTGACAACTTGGTATCAGAGCAGAACGATTCTCGGATACGTTGGAACGTGACTCTTAACCAAATGAGCTTAACATTTAGAGTATGGTTGCGCAATGGTGGTGGAAAAAGACCAAATATGGGTTTGCTTCGGCAAAGGTCTTTGTACTCCGCGAGTATGGGATCGTGAGAGCCGCTCAAGTATAGTTGCAGTGAAGCCCTCCGTGTTATGTTCAAAAATCTACGGTTCAAGCAGCGCCGTAAAAAGGAAGTTTTGTGAAAGTTGCTACAACTATTCAAGTCCCCGTATTCCTGAAACAAGGTGTATCATCGGCACCTAATCCGATGCGGCGGACGTCAGCGCCACAAAAAACCAGAACTGGCGTACTATATTGAACATGCACGACAGAAGATCATTGTTGCTGTGCTTCCGGGTGTCCTGCCCTCCCAAAGTGAATCATGCTCAACATAAGGGGATCATGCATTGTCAAGTATGCGAGCTGGTATGGGGCGGCGAGCATGCACGAGGACGTGCATGAAATGGTGGTGGGAGAGTGTCACGGGCCAAATGTTTGAAGATCGCGATGCTATGGGCTGTGCTTGAACGCTTGGGTTACTGGCTAGTCCTGGACTTTATCAGGGGACGGAGTCAGTGTCAATGAAGAGGTGTACGTGCCTAGTCGTGCAAACGACGAACGCACCACTGGTCGAGAGCTGGCGCCGCTCTCCTGATGAGTCCAAGGCAGGACGAAACCAGTGACCCACACAAAGAAGTTGGATGGTTTGGCTTGTCCCCGGGGACTTGGGGACGCCACACGGGGGTCGAAAAGTAACCCCGTGACAACAGGTACTTCAAATGGATAAAGTGTATGTTGACAATTTGGGATAAATGAACTAATGTTTATTTATATCTCAAGCTTTAATCTTTCCTATAAATAGTAATACAACCTAATATAGAAGACAACTAATTTAAAGAGAGCATTCAATTAGTTTAAAATCTTTTCTCTCATCCATCAACACTCCGAAACTCAATTGTTCCATCAGGGTAGAATTTTTATGTATTTTAATTAGCAAATACATTTATTATTCATACTTGTAAAACATTTACAAATTGAATAACATAAAAGTTCTATACCTCCAAGACTCTCAGATATTGGTTTCAACTTCCACAGAAAACACTTGGTTAAATATGTTTTATTGAAATCATTAATTGCTTTATTTTGATGAATCTGGTACCAACACTTTGATCAAGAAATAGTTGAGATTAGGTGATCCTCAAATACAGAATTCACGTGACACAAAAAAAGGGGAAACAAGTGGAGGAATAGCAAAATAGGAAGATCTAATATTAGTGACTCATAAACCCACTTCCACCACGATTTTTAAATGACTATTAACTTTTCATACGATAATATTTAAAAAAAATACATTGTATTAACTAGCATTTCATTCTCTTTGATTTGAGTAGGCTATTGCTATAGTTTTCTTAATTTTTAAAATTTCTTATTTTACAAGTTATAACGTTACGCTATGTCACGGCCCCCGTCCCGGTTTGAACCGGTCCAGGAGCCGCGGGACAGAAATCCCGTGGTATTTATTAATTGAGTTGACAGCGGAAGATTTACATGATCTTTTTAAACTTTGAAAATGCCCGATTATTTTATTAGATAATCTGGGACAAGCCCCAAAATTTACAATAGAGGAATTTCACGAGGAAATTCCCTGATTTACAAAACATGTTTATTCATTTTATTGAGCCACCTTTTCAAGCTTGTTGGTGCTCCGTAGCACGTTTTCCTTGATTTACAGCAGGTCGCCTGAAACATGTTTTAAAAATATTTTTATCAGCGGGGAAATACTGGCGAGTCATTCAGGTTAAATAAAACGACACATGAGTTATAAATTACAGCATAAGAGCGATTACAATGGCTTCTATCTTATTTTTATCTGGCGCCGTGTCACCTGGTGACGATGGTCATACCACTATTGGGTCTTTCCCCAAGTAGTAACGATTATCACTGTTAGGATTTATTAGCCTAACCGTGAGAAATTTAGTAATGTGCACAATACCCCACTAGCCAGTGATTCAAGATAACCATGACTTAATCCCTGTAATTATACTTTTGAAAATAATGGAGTATTGTAAAATACTTTTGATAAAAGATAATGACTCACATTGCAGATTTAAACGGGCAGAGTTTAGCCTACTGATTAGCCTTGTAACCTAATTTAAATAACAATGCACACGAACTATGTCAGTAACTAATACAGCATTTACGATAACTCACGAGATTAAAGCCCTCACAACGAATGACAAAGTGCAATACTTAAACATCCATCGAATTCACGACGAATGACAAAGTATGGCCCTAATGTGGGCAGCACTTAAACATCCATTGGATAGTTTCAATCGATCGGACATTGAATCGTAGCAGCGATCGAGTTAATACCCTGTATCGTAGCAGCGCCTAACTATCTTGAAATTAGACTTTGAGCAGTGAGATTTCGTTTTTATGAAAAGATTTCGACACCAGATAAAAGCTCGATGTCCAGGCAATTTATAGGTGAAAAATGGGTCTCACGCAGCCCGCGTGAACCCTTGCTCGACCCTTACGCGGCCTGCGTGGAGGTCTAGTCGTAGATTAGGGCATCCGTGTCACTGGTAGGCATGCCACGTGTGTGACACGTGGACCGGGAACGCTTATCCGGTCAACTTAAGGTTGACGCGGCCCGCCTGAAAACCAGTTTTCTTGTTTTCTCAGTTTTTCATGCACGTTAAGGTTTCAGGGGTCCGAGTTTTTACTTATGGGTCGTTTTGGGACATTTGTGAAGGTCCTTACACGCTATGTGATTTTGTAACGTTGCGTAGTCACGTACCAGTACTTAATTATATAATATGCATTTTATTCTTGAAACAAGTGTAACGTTACGTGATTATATATCAGTACATAACTACGTCATAATAGTTGACTATGTATAATTATGTGATTTTGAATACCTATGACATGATTTCGTTACAGTATTGTGTGAAAACCCATTAGATGACTATGTAATTACGTACTAACCATAACTGTAATAAAAAACAAAACATATGATATTTCACGAAATGCCTAATATTTCAGGTCTAATCACGTATTAAGTATAAATGTAATGTAATACAAAACATTAACCAGTCAACCTATAATAATTGCGTAAATCGTAATATTGTATATCACTCACCACCACACCCAACAATTTCCCCCCAACCAACAATTACCCTCACAATAAAACCCATCACGGCGTTGAAAAAATCACGGAATCGGAAACCGTGATTGTATCACGCGTTATAGCAAGAGGTGGCGGTGGGAAAATGCATTGTTCCACGCGTTGAAGTTTGTATCACGCGTTATATCACTGACCGCCCCCTTAGGCCTTAGAAGCATGTCGATTTTTACTAGGTGTCTCACTTTTTTCACCAAAACAGATGTAAATGAAAGTAATTAGAGGCCTTATCGTGTGAATATTATTCAGTTATATAAATTTGTATATACATTATTAATTATATAAATTCTATCCTTAAACTCGTGTAATTCACAGGTCTATAACCTAGTAGCATAAAAAACTATTTTTGTTACCACTTATTTTGATTTAAATTTATCTTCCTTTAATTATTTATGTTTAATAAAACAATATACAATCAAGTATAAGTTAGGGGTGAAAATAACATCAAGTTCTTGGTTTTTTAATAAATGTTTTTTTATAGAGGTATACACAAAGGACCCACACGAATACAACCAATCGCATTAAATAATTTGGGCGCATGCCGTTCAAAAAAATAATAATAATAAGAGTAAATTGCAATTTTACCCCCTGAGGTTTGGGGCCATTGGCACTCTTACCCCCCCCCCCTAAGGAAATAAATGCAAAATTACCCCCTACTGTTAAGTCTTATGTCGCACAATTACCCCCCGGATTGAAAGTCAATGACAGGTCAACAAGAGTCAAAGGGTAATGAGGTAATTTCACGTTAATTATTGCTTTATATATAATATAAACCCTTAAACTAAACATAATCCAACAATCTTACCCCCTAAGCTTCCTCTCCTTCTTCCTCAACACCTCCGGCGATCCATCCTCCATCTCCGGCGATCCATCCTCCATCTCCGGCGATCCATCCTTCCACCTCCACCACCGGCCTATTGCGACACCACATTCCACCTCCACCACCTGTTTCCACCTCCAACACCGGCGATCACAATGAGTGAAGAGAACCCCATCCTTCCACCTCCACCTCCGGCGACCACAATGGCGACCACACCTCCGCCGATGAACATGGTTTCCGGCGACGACAACCGTTCCTCGTTTTGGTCTCTGCTGTCAGGTATAAACCGATCTGTGTGAACATTTTAAAAACAGGGGGTTATTGAAAACATCCATCTTCATGTGTTTGCAGTGGACATGAGGATTCGGTGGTCAGGCCGATCGATTGTGGTCTCAGTGGTGGTGAAAATGCAGGGCCGCCCTTTCCTCCACTTCCAATTTCCACCGCAGCAGGAAATGGTTGTGTAAAACTCTAATATATTAGGATGTTTTGGTTTATATATTAGGATCTTTTGGTATATATTAGGATCTTTTGGTGTAAAACCCTAATATATTAGGCTGTTAATGTTAACTTGCTGTTCTTTTGGTGTAAAACTCTAATATATTAGCTTTGTTAATGTTAAGTTGTTGTTGTTAATGTTAAGCTGCTGTTGTTAATGTTGACTTGCTGCTGTTAATGTTAAGTTGCTCCTGTTAAGTTGCATATCAGAAGCATTGACTAAAGTTGAGTTGATGTTGTTAATGAATTATCACTTGAGGTTATGAACATGGTTATGGGAGTTACAATCATGACAGTGGTTTGACTAAAGTTGAGTTGATGTTGTTAATGATCTTTTGGTGTAAAACCCTAATGTATGTGAAGTTACTGAACATGGTTATGGCAGTTACATGATCATAGTTGATCATAGTCAAACATGTTTGTAAAATGTGCATTTGATAGTTTGATTAGGATATACATTTTGTGCATTTGATCAACAACCTGTTAGCAATCATGACAGTGGTTTGATACATTGTTAGTAGTCATAACAGATTCTAGTGTGATTAATAGTCACCACATATTCAAATTGTGCAGCAGTGGTTTGCTTAATCAGTGGTTTGATACATTGTTAGTAGTCATAACAGATTCTACTGTGGTTAATAGTCACCACAGATTCTATGTATGGTTAATCAGTGGTTTGATACATTGTTGGTCAGAGGGCAGCAGTTATGCAACATGTATGCTTGAGTATAAAACACATTGCAGCAGGTAAGCAGGTATGCAGCAGGTATGCAACATGTATGCAACAGGTATGCTTGAGGGATGCTTGAGGTATGCTTGATGATTTAAGAAATAAAAGAAAATAACTATGAATTGAACAGAATTAGGTGTATGCAACAGGTATGCAACATGTATGCAACAGAATTAGGTGTATGCAACAGGTTAAGTTTGGAACCATTAACATGTATGCTTGGTTCCAATTAGAAATGCATTCCAAAAACCTTAACATGTATGCTACCCATGAACTAGTGGTCTGAAATACATAATCCAAACGATCAGACCCATTAGACCACTAGTTCCATAGAATTAGGTGTTTATATGATGTATTCAGATCATAGTTCATGGAAGTGTGATTATAGAATCATACACCACTAGTTCATGGGTTTGAATGCATTATGTATTCAGATCATAGAACATGTTAAGATTTTTGATTATAGAATCATAGATCAGGTTTTTGATTTTGGCGGGAAGGTTTTTGGAATTTGCAGGGGGTAATGTTGTATCTTAACTCAAAGTACAGGGGGTAATAACAAAGGACAAATTAGTAATTTTCCAATGGGGGGTAATTGTGCGACTTAACAGGAATGTTGGGGGGTAAAATGGAAGGGTAATATAGTCATTTCAACTAAGAGTCAACAGATCTGTCATTGACTTTCAATCCGGGGGGTAATTGTGCGACATAAGACTTAACAATAGGGGGTAATTTTGCATTTATTTCCTTAGGGGGGTAAGAGTGCCAATGGCCCCAAACCTCAGGGGGTAAAATTGCAATTTACTCTAATAATAATAATAATTTGGGCGCATTAAGAATCAAATAGACAGAGAGATCATATTGAGTGCAACTCCTTATTTTCAAATAATACATCCAATAAAACCCACGGTTCTGTGCACCACTTATAATTTTTTCCCTACAAAAACAAAGAAAATATTATAAAATTTATAACACATTAATTATACGTAAAATCTAAAAAATGAAGAAAAAAAATAAAAAACGTTAACGTTTGTCCAACACTACACGTTTCAAAGACCCCGGTACCTCTGTCAAAGCTTTAACCACCTTGTTATTCTATTTTGAAAGTTCTATAAAATAACATACATATGATGTATAATATTATTTTCAATTTACAAAGGAATTTGAAAGTTCTACAAAATAACATACATATGATGTATAATATTATTTTCAAATTACAAAGGAAAATTGGATAGATCCTGCTCCAAACTTGCAAAATTGTATATGTTTTCATATCATGCTTGAAAAATATTGTACATTATGCATTACGAACTTATGTATTAAAGAAGTATATAATTTCCCGAGTTTAGAGAGGGAATATATGCAATTCCCTCTATTTTCAAAACGCCCTCTTAAAATATACATATTCCATCAAATAAGAAAAGGAAATTGAATGCAAATAGAAGGAAGTAATGAACGATCGGTTGTGGTCCAAAAGACGTGTCAAAGATGTCTCTCTATACATTTATTCATATATACATAGGCGTGCATAAATGGTTTGAATTTGGTCCAAGCTTGTCTAAGCTCGAGCTCAACTTATTCATTTTAATATAAGAGTTGATTACATGGTTGGTCCTTTACTCCTTGTGGTTTGTAGAAACTAGAAAGTAATAAGGTTGTGTACTAAGGTGACGTTTGGTTTGCAGAATGATTTGGAATTGGAATTGGAATTTCTACAGGAATTAGAATTTGTAGGAATCGGATTTGGAATTTAAACATTCCAATTCCAATTGGAATTGGAATCTCAATTCCATTTTTGTTGTGTTTGGTTGTCAAATGAATTGGAATTCATAACCCCGGCACCCACAACCATCAGTTCGGGTTGAAACGGTACAGGTCGAATGAAAAGGTATGGATCGAAACGGTTCGCATTAAAACGGTACGCGTCGAAACGGTACGGGTCGAAACGATTCGATTCGAAACGGTACAGGTCGAAATCGTTCGCGTCGAAGCGTTACGGGTCGAAACTATTCGCTTTGAAACGGTACGAGTCGAAACGGTACGGGTCGAAACGGTTAGGATTGAAACCGTTATGGGTCGAAATGGTTCGGTTCGAAACGGTATGGGTTGAAACGGTGCGGGTCGAAACGGTCGAAGATTCCAATGAATTTACTTTAATTCCTTCACATATAGGAAGGATTTTGAATTCCTTTAGTTAAAGGAATTTGAAGGAATTCATGTCTAATTCCAATTCCATTGTCAACCAAACACATGAAGATTGGAATTGAGATTCCAATTGCATCAAATTCTGTGAACCAAACATCTTAAGAGATGGATATCAAATTCCAATTCCCTTACATTCCATTGAATTCCTGCGAACCAAACGCCCCCTAAGAGTTTAAAGTAACAATTTGGGGTATTAACTTTTGATTTCGTAAGATTTTAGACTACTAAGGCTAACCCTAGTTAAAAACTAATTTAGAACTAAGTGTATTTTCATCATTTCACATCTTAGTACCCAAATTGTTAATTTTTAGAAGGACCATGATATTCACACACGCTTGGCTTATTTCCACACCCCATATGCGTTGTGCTATAGCCGAAGTGCGGCATATAGGTACGACCGACATAAAAGAGAGACACCGTCAGTCTCTGTTCGTTGACCTCATACATATATGTTGCGTTTTGGCCAAAGCGCAACATATGGGGGTGTGATGGGTGTCAAGTTGCATGCCCATCGTTTTGTAAATGCACAAGTTCTTCAGATTTCTCTAGCAATTTGTTCTCCATTTCTTTAGGTTCTTTATGAGAAATTTACATGTGCAGACAAAAAAATCTTCTTTAAATATAGCAAGTTTATCATGGTATTTGTAATTTGTTCTCCAACCAATATGTTCGATTAAATGTAACTTGTAATCTATGAAAAAGTTTCATGATGCTCTAGGAGCTTTTAATACTTTATGTGAGACAATAGAGTACAAAGTAGATTTGATTATCATTGGCAGTTTAGAATGTTGTGTTACATATGGAATACTTGGTGTTGGTTTCAATATTATCATTATATAAGCATACATAACGTATGTTTTAAGGACGAAGACATGACCCGTCGTTTGATGAAAATTGTACTTTTTAAAGACAAGACTGTCACCTCTACATGTATACTTTCAAGGGTGGAAGGGGTGCTCTCCAAATAGGGAGTGGTAAACTTTTTTCATAGCCAATAATCTCATGTCATGTCAGCTCCCATCTTCACTCCCATTTTGCACTCAATTACTAGGGTGCTTTACCCAAACAATTTTTTATTTAAAAAAATAAAAAATAAATAAATGTGTGATTGGTTGGAAGAGAGTGGCCCACCATTAACCCCCTCTCTCTCCCTCCCCTCTATCATTGGCGACTAGTCACCGTTCAAAGACAAATACACTCACCGAAAACAAGGTGGCGGTACTTCACCGCTCGGCAAATACACTCACCGAAGGGGTCACCGAGTGGTGCCCCTTCCACCCTAAGGGTGTGGGGGGCGCTTTGCGGTGAAGGAGCGCGGGGAGTGGTTACCGCGCGGGGATATGTGCCGCCATCAATTTTTCACCGCATGGAGGGGATGGATTTCGGTGAGAGGTTACCGCATGAAGGGAGAGAGGGAGAGGGTGGCCCACCGGATTTTCAACCAATCAAGTTATTTTCCTTCTTTTTTTTTCTCTTTGAATAAAAAAACAAGTCCTCTAAGAGAAGAGTGTCGCCATCAAATTGAGGGTGTGAGGGGAGTTAAGATGGGAGTTAACGTGACGCGTGCTGATTGGTTTTTTGTAAGAGAGGTCACTCCCCTGAGAGAGGAGTGCCCCTCTCACCCTAAGTATGATTTCTTGGTGAGCGTGTTGTTGCATGTTATGTTTATGAATGTGGACGCCGCCGCAACGCGGGGTACTACATCTAGTTTATCTTCTATTTATTGACACTACAGTCGTAAGTACATTAATTTAAGGTGACTAAATTGAGATTCAACTCTTATAAATCTGGAATAGGAATTGAATAGGATAACGTGTAAAAGATAAAGTATGCCAAATTAGTTGACATAAATGTTCTCAAAGGACATCTTGATAGCAAGTGTTGTATTTCACAGACATAAATTTACAAGTTTAAATTAAGTATAATGTAGATATGATATATTTATTCTTGAAAATCTAGAAATTGTTGTTTAAATACTTAAGTAAAAAAAAATGCTTTAGTTAAACAAAATCATTGACTATAGAAATCAGGGATGATTACCTTCCATCATCATAAATCAAAGTTCTTGTCAATCCAATGCTCTCTTAACGATATATTTAGTTTAATTGGTGTTTAAATCTTTTAGACTTAAACTTATATTCTCTATCATCAGAGTATTAGAAATCCATATGTTTGTGATGTTGTCCCAGTTTTCCCCAAAATTGTTTTAAGAGTAAATTGCCATTTTAGTCCCTGAGTTTTATCCAAATTTGCCAGTTTAGTCCAAATAGTTTTTTTTTTTTTTTGCATCTGGGTCCCTGACTTTTACATTTTGTTGCCATTTTGATCATTTTGTCTAACTCCATCCATAAACCCCATCTGTAACCAGGGGTATTTTGGGGATTTCCTTAAAAAATGTTTTCAGTTGCCATTTTGATCCAATTACAAAAATAAAAAAAATTCAAAAAAATCTAAAAATAAAAAAAATTCTAAAGAATCATAAAAATTCTAAAAAATTCAAAAAAATCTAAAAAATCTAAAAAATTCTAAAAAATCATAAAAATTCTAAAAAATTATAAAAAAAATTACAAAAATCATTAAATGTTTCGGCACGAACCGTTTCGAACCGAACCGTTTGACCCGTACCGTATCGAACCGAACCGTTTTGACGCGAACCGTTTTGAACCCGTACCGTATCGAACCGTACCGTATCGACCCGAACCGTTTCGACCCGAACCGTTTCGACCCGAACCGTTTCGACCCGAACCGTTTCGAGCCGAACCGTTTCGACCCGTACCGTATCGACCCGTACCGTTTCGAACCGAACCGTTTCGACCCGTACCGTTTCGACCCGTACCGTTTCGACGCGAACCGTTTCGACGCGGTACGGGTCGAAACGGTTCGCGTCGAAACGGTTCGCGTCGAAACGGTTCGCGTCGAAACGGTTCGCGTCGAAACGGTTCGCGTCGAAACGGTTCGCGTCGAAACGGTTCGCGTCGAAACGGTTCGGTTCGATACGGTACGGGTCGAAACGGTTCGGTTCGAAACGGTTCGCGTCGAAACGGTTCGGCTAGAAACGGTTCGGGTCGAAACGGTTCGGGTCGATACGGTACGGTTCGATACGGTACGGCTTCAAAACGGTTCGGTTCGAAACGGTACGGGTCGAAACGGTTCGTGCCGAAACATTTAATGATTTTTGGATTTTTTTAGATTTTTTTGAATTTTTATGATTTTTTAGAATTTTTTTTATTTTTTAGATTTTTTGAATTTTTTAGAATTTTTATGATTTTTTAGAATTTTTTTTATTTTTAGATTGTTTTGAATTTTTTGGAATTTTTTTTATTTTTTGTAATTGGATCAAAATGGCAACTAAAAACATTTTTTAAGGAAATCCTCAAAATACCCCTGGTTACAGATGGGGTTTATGGATGGAGTTAGGCAAGATGATCAAAATAGCAACAAAATGTAAAAGTCAGGGACCCAGATACAAAAAAAAAAACTATTTGGACTAAACTGGCAAATTTGGACAAAACTCAGGGACTAAAATGGCAATTTACTCTTGTTTTAATATGAATTAAACTTTAGAATGCCCACTTTTCCATGTAAAGCTTGAATGTGATTCCAAACGTTCAGTATTTAGGTTAAAATTGTAAAAAATTTAATCTAATAAAATCTGTTATTATTTAAAATTGTAGTTATTTTTGTTATTGTTAAACATATATCGATTTAATAAGGTTTGTGAATTAATTACAAACAGAAACTGTTTTTTTCAAAAAAAAAATAATAATAAATAAAACCTATGCGTCGCGTTTAGACCATAGCGCAGTGTTTAGGGGTTGTATTGCTAAACATGCCAGCCCAAAACCATACAAACCTAAACCAAAATGTGGCGCTTAGACCATAGCGCAATGTTTAGGGTCGAGGTTTTTTTGGAATGTTTGTAATTTTTTCGAATGTTTCTTTCGTAACATATTGTACGATGTTTTAATTAAACATGTTTGTGTAATTTAATAAAAATTGAAGTTTTTTTTATAAATTGTTAACATAATAAATAATATAGAACCAATAAAATCGGTTAAAATTTATAAAGCAATAGCATAATAAGTCAAATCTACAACTTTTCAAACAAACATCTACAACTTTTTTAAAAATGTATATTTAAAAAAAAAAAAAAAAAAACCTAAAATCTACAACTTTTCAAACAAAAATACAACCAAATAAACCCAAACAAAACACCACATCCTTATGACATGCGCTTTGGCCAATGCGCATCATATAGGTACGGCCGACAGACAAAGACTGACACCCTCAGTCTCTGTTCGTTTACCTCGTACCTACATGTTGCGCTTTGGCCAAAGCGCAACGTATGGGGGTGTGATGAGTGTCAAAATGGCCAATGGGTGTCAGAATAAACCGAGCCTTTTAGAAACCCCATGGCTTTACTACGTAAACACGATTTTTCTTTTTCTTTTGTTATCTATTTTTCTAACCATTTAACTAAAAAAAATTGAAATTGTGAAAAAAGTTATATATTCTAAAAGTTTTTATGTATGTAACGACGTATTTATTACCGAGCCGAACTCACGACGTTTTTTTATTTATGTTTCATTGTGTGAAATCAAGCCAAACGATGTATTTTTTTATCTACGCTTCGTTGTGTGAATAGTAATATATTGTAAAAGATTTTATCGACATCACCACGTATTTTTTATCTACATTTCTTTGTGTGAAACCGAGCTGAACTCATGACTTATTTTTTTCATCTATGTTTCATTGTGTGTAAAGTAACATATTCTAAAAGATTTTATCTATGTAACCACATATTTTTTATCTATGTTTCGTTGTGTGAAACCGAGCCGAACTCACGGCGTATTTTTAATCTACGTTTTGTTGTGTGAAAAATTATATATTCAAAATGATTTTATCTACGTCATGGTGATTTTAATATTTGTGTTTCGTTGTGTGAAACCGACCCGAACTCAAGACGTATTTTTTAGCTACGTTGTGTTGGGTGAAAATTTATATATTCTAAAAGATTTTATCTACGCCACAATTTTTATTTGTTTCCAGGAAGTTGTGTGAAACTGAGCCGAACACACGACATGTTTTTCTATCTATGTTTCGTTGTGTGAAAAGTTATATATTCTAAATTATTTTAATAGTGTCATGACATATTTTTTTTATTTACATTTCTTTGTGTGAAACCAAGCCGAACTCAAGATATATTTTTTTATCTACGTTTTGTTGTGTAAAAGTTATTCTAAAAAATTTTATCTATGTCACAACGCATTTTTTTATCTATGTATCATTATGTAAAACCTAGTCATACTCACGATATATTTCTTATCTACGTTTGTGTCAAATCGAGCTGAACTTACCAATTCAAATATTATTTAGTTAAATATATAAGAAAAGTGTAGTTAAATAATAAAAGAAAGTGAACAATTGTGTTTTGACTATTAATAGTCCATGTGTTTTCTCAAAAGTAACAAGGTTGAGTACTAAAATGTGAAATGACGAAATTAACATCGGTTCTCAATTAGTTTTTAACTGATGTTAGCCTTAATACCTTAAGATGTAACAAAATCAAAAGTTAATACTATAGATTGTTATTTTAAACTCTTAGTACCAAACATTGTTACTTTCCACAAATCACAGGGAACAACCATGTGCTCAACTCTTATTTTAAACTCTTAGTACCCAACCTTGTTACTTTCCAAACTTGTACAATTGTAAATTTTTTCGTATCATACCTGAAGAACATCGTACATTATGCATCAAGAACTTATATTTTGAAGAAGAATACAATTTTCCAAGTTCCAAGTTAAGAGAGGGAATATATAGTTATATACAATTCCCTCTATTTTCAAAACACCCTCTTAAAGATGCATTTTCCATCAAATAAGAAAAGGAAATTGAATGCAAATAGAAGGAAGTAATGAATGATCGGATGTAGTCCAAAAGATGTATGAAACATGCCCCTCTATACATTCATTCATAAGAAAAGGAAATTGAATGCAAATAGAAGGAAGTAATGAATGATCGGATGTGGTCCAAAAGATGTATGAACTATGAAGCATGTCCCTCTATACATTCATTCATATATACATAGCCATGCATAAATGATTTGAACTAGGCCCAACCCTATATTACCTCGAGCCCAATTTACGATAATTTGACTATCTGAGGCTTAACTCAACTAAATCTCTAGTTCTAAAGTTCAGGCTTGTCTTGTGGGTACGGGTAGGTTTTCAAGGTCGTGCTTAACCCAGAGCTCTGCTTGTTTATTATTTAATAACTTCTAGCTAATTTATTTATATACTTTTAGAATTATTTTTATAAATATTTAAATAATAACTTTAACTAGAATTACGACCCGCCGCAATGCGGCGGGGATTCTTTAGTTATAACTAAGTCGATTTAGAACCCGCACGTTATGTTGAACCTGTCAAACGGGAAAAAATAGACGATGTAAAAACGTTAACCCAAACACGCATGTTGCGTCGTGTTAACTCGCAAAATTTAGAACGAAACGTAAAAACGTTAAACCAAAGACGCACGTTGCGATGTGTTAAGTCACAAAATTTAGAACGAAGCATAAAGCGAAAAATTTGCGGAAAATGAAAACTATAAAGGACTAAAGCTGTAAGTAAAAAAAGTTGTGAGGATAAATTGCAAAAGAGATAAAAAGTTTTGGGTTAAAAGTAAAAAAACAAATAGTTTTGGGTTAAAAGTAATTTATGAAATACTTTTGAGTGAAAAGGTAAAAAAATAATTTTTTTTTAGAGTAAACTGCCATTTTGGTCTCTGTGGTTTGGCTAGTTTTGCCACTTTAGTCCAAATTTCAAACTTTTTACATCCAGAGCCCTGTGGTTTGATTTTTTTTGCCATTTTGGTCCAAATTTCAAATTTGACCAGATTTCCCATTAATGACCTGCTATTTTGTCTTTACCCTCAGGGGCATTTTGGTCATTTTAAATTTATTATCTCTTTATTATAACAATTATAATAAAACCCTGATCATCATCATCTTCAACCTCATCTCTCAACATACAGACATATCTCTCTCTCTCAACATACAACTCTCCTCTCTCTCTAAAATACCACCACCACACCACCACCACCACCACCCCCACCATCGCATCATCCCCACCACCATCCCACCTGAATGACTAGATGCAATTATCAAATTTGGCATCTCAGAGTCATTATTAAACTATTATTATTCTTCTTATAACAAGAAGATACACTATACACTCAAGTATAAGAAAATCTTAAGCCAAATAAATGTCATGGAGGTAGTGTATTGAAAGATTTACATACATTTTCAAGATGAAGTTCAAATCCAGTAATATTTAAAGGCTATAATGAAATCAACCTGAACATTGTGGTCATCCCAAAAGGAAGGATCCTCAACAAGCTCAAAATGCGGAACCTCAGCAGCTACCAGCTCACCATTTCCACTCGAAATCCTTCTCGAAACCCTATAAACACCCCCTCCCCTTTCTCCAGTACTCTGAACAACCCTAGGCCCAGTACAAGCCCCCAATTGACCAACATTAGTCCTCGAAACACTCCTAGCCGGCGTACTATTCGCCGAATCAAACTTCCTACGACTCGAACCAGCACCAACACCAGCATCTAACAACTTATCCTTAATTCCACTCTGATTCAAAACCTCATGAATAAATTCCTTCGAAAACTGAGACGGATCTGAAATCGTATCCAAAGGCGTCCTCGATATCGGTATATCGACTGAAATTGACGGAATCTTCTCGAACTGATTCTCGTTTCCTTCAACTTGACTGTTTTTCGGACAACTTTTCACCATTTTTGAATCGGAAAAAGCTCGATTTGAATCAATAGCGATGAAATTTACGGATTTATTGAGGAAGATTAGTACCGAAAAGTGTGAGATTATCGTTAATCGCCATTGTTAGGGTTTCTGGAAGTGTAGAAAGGTTTTCTGACAGTGGATCAGCTGAAAAGAATAAAGCAGATCTGGGTTTTATTGTTAAAAAAAATGAAATTTAAAAAATGACCAAAATGCTCCTGTACTAAAGGACAACATAATCAGTTTTCAATAGTCAAAATAGAGGATTTTTGGATTTTGGACTAAAATGGCAACAAAATGCAAACCACATGGACCCAGATGTAAAAAGTTTGAGATTTGGACTAAAATGGCAAAAGTGCCCAAACCACAAGGACCAAAATGGCAGTTTACTCTTTTTTTTAAAAACCCTCAAAGATAAGGTTACAACAACCATATGCATAACCATTTTTTCTTTGAAAAAACACCCCCGCATTGCGACGGGGGGCATAAAACCATGTCAAATAGCATCAATGTCATACCATCGCCAGCGACCACCAACACTGAATTTGCGACGAAAAAATGAGACTGAAACGTAAAACATAGAAAATAATAACTAAGTCGATTTAGGATCCGCACATTATGACGAACTTGTCAAACAGGAAAAAATAGACGACGTAAAAACGTTGAACTACACACGTACATTGCATCTTATTAACTCGCAAAACTTATGACAAAGCGTAAAACGGAACGTAAAAATGTTGAACCACACACGCACGTTGCGCCGTGTTAACTTGCAAAATTTAGAACGAAGCGTAAAACGAAAAATTTGCAGAATATGAAAAGTACAGGAGACCAAAGTTGAAAGTAAAAAAGTTATTAGGTTAAACTGAAAAGATAAAAAGTTTAGAGCTAAAAGTTGTAACCCAAATAGTTTTGGGTTAAAAATAACACATCAAATGCTTTTGGACTAAAAGTTTAAAATCAACTTTTTTTTTTTGAAAAACTCCCCAAACATAATTTACAACTCCTAATGCACACAACTAAGTCGATTTAGGACCCGCACGTTATGTTGAACCTGTCAAACGGTAAAAAAATAGACGATGTAAAAACGTTCACCCAAACACGCATGTTGCGTCGTGTTAACTCGCAAAATTTAGAACGAAACGAAAAAACGTTAAACCAAAGACGCATGTTGCGATGTGTTAAGTCGCAAAATTTAGAACGAAGCATAAAGCGAAAAATTTGTGGAAATCGAAAACTATAAAGGACTAAAGTTGTAAGTAAAAAAAGTTGTGAGGATAAATTTCAAAAGAGATAAAAAGTTTTGAGTTAAAAGTAAAAAAAACAAATAGTTTTGGGTTAAAAGTAATTTATGAAATACTTTTGAGTGAAAAGTAAAAAAATCAATTTTTTTTTTTAAAACCCTCAAAGACAAGGTTACAACAACCATATGCATAACCAATTTTTCTTTGAAAAAACACCCCCTCGTTGCAGCTGGGGGCATAAAACATGTCAAATAGCATCAATGTCATACCATCACCAGCGACCACCAACACTGAATTTGCGGCGGAAAAATGAGACTGAAACGTAAAACATAGAAAATAATAACTAAGTCGATTTAGGACCCGCACGTTATGACGAACTTGTCAAACAGGAAAAAAATAGACGACGTAAAAACGTTGAACTACACACGTACATTGCATCTTATTAACTCGCAAAACTTATGACGAAGCGTAAAACGGAACGTAAAAATGTTGAACCACACACGCACGTTGCGCCGTGTTAACTTGCAAAATTTAGAATGAAGCGTAAAACGAAAAATTTGCGGTATATGAAAAGTACAGGAGACCAAAGTTGAAAGTAAAAAAGTTATTAGGTTAAACTGAAAATATGAAAAGTTTAGAGCTAAAAGTTGTAACCCAAATAGTTTTGGGTAAACAATAACACATCAAATGCTTTTGGACTAAAAGTATAAAATCAACTTTTTTTTTTGGAAAACTCCCCAAACATAATTTACAACTCCTAATGCACACAAAAATTGATAATTTATATAGTGTAAAACAAAGGCGGACCTACCTCTTTGGTAGGGGTAACCCCCGCTACCCCTTGGTCGGAAAAAAATTGGAAAAATTAGTGTAAATTTTGGAAAAATTTGACGTTTTTTTGATTTCGTTACAGCTTATTTATACCACGTTACCCCTTGGTCGGAATCCTAGATCCGCCACTGGTGTAAAATACATAAAAAGTTATAGACCTAATTATCTTCATCAAAAAACTGTCTATATTTTATAGTAATGGTTATTATGTAAATATATATAGTATTAACTAATAATTAATAAATTAGGCTCATTTCAACACGCAAGCTTGGTTAAAGTTGATATATTTCGGTTGTACTCAAGCCTATAGTAGGCCGATCTAAAGTAGTTCATGAGTGACTCAACTCGTTTACACCAACTCGTTTACACCCCTCGTCACCATGTGGCATGTGTTGGTTTTTTCTTTTAGTTGATGTTATAAAACTTGATATGGTATGGTTGATGATTTGTTCCATTAACGGTTCAGAAAAATGAGAAAGTAAAGGGCTACATTCACTCGACACACTTACTCTCTATTGTCAACTGATTTTAGGCCCAAATTGATGTTCTCATGATATTGGACTGCCAAAAATATGTTTACAATATGGGACCATTTTTCTATACATTAAACCTTGTTTTCTTGTGGTGTATCAAGAACAAAAGTATAATAAAGATGATCAAGTTCCAATTTGTAATGCGGACTAAAAGTAGAGCGATTCAAACTGATCGATAACATTCAAATCCACCGTACTTCGGTATGATCTCTGTTAGTGCTTTATGCATGAACTAGTGACTCGCACTTTCAAGACTTATCGCTCAGGCTCCGCACTTGTGTGCCTGTTTTGACTTTCAGATGGTTGACCTCCGTTTTCTGCAGTTTCTGAAGTGTTATCAGACCCCAAACCTGTATGAACAGGACGAAGGAAACCCTGCATTCGCAACAGATAACTTTGACTAGATGGTTGACTTCTCATGTAACGAGTTGTTGCAAGAGACGACTGGTCAACCTCAGCAGGGATAGTTGAGAGTGCGCTAAGGTCAAGATCCGGAAACACGGAAGACCGGCATCTAGGGCATTTCACATTCAGCTTAAGCCATTCATCGATACATCCCACGTGGAAATTATGTGCACAAGGAAGCCCGCGCACCTGATATTGTATCAATTAAGCAACAAACGGTTAGTAAGTAGTAACCCGAACAAAACCATTTTGTCACCTATGAGAAAATAAGAAAACAATACCTCGTTTCCTACGTGGAATTCTTCCAAACAAATTGGACACTCACTACAATCGGTAGGAACGGCTATCAGCATGAACTTTGGAAGTTCTTGGATCAACGCCTCCACTGCTTCTCTCTAATTTCACAAATTAGAAAGGTTTATAACCTTATTTTAATAAAACGAAAGGGAATAGCGGTGTAACCAAGAGATGTACGTACCTCAGCTTCAGTCAAGTAAAGGCCCGGATGATATGAATGCGCATCATGACCCATGCCTCTCATCTCTTGGCCCGCAGCGTTTTCAAATGCCCAATCTGGCACACGGATCATGTCTACCAAAACCTAAAAACATATGGTAATTTTAAACTTAACGTGCACAACAGGTAATGAGTATTATAAGGCAGCAAAAGAACCAAACGTTCAACGGACAGTTCGTGAACCGTGCGGCGGGAAGTTCGTTTGTGTTCGTTCGTTTATTAAACAAACGAACACGAACAAGAAATTGCGTTCGCTTAGTTAAATGAACGAACATGAACAGTGGCCGTGTTCGTTAATTTGTGTTCGTGAACGTTCGGTAACATGTTCGTTTGTGTTTGATAGTTCATTAGTGTTTTTAATTTTTATACTTTATTTAAATACTTCAAAATTCCGACAAATAAAATATTAATTAAGTGTCAATGTATTATATATATTCTAGTCATGAACGCTTGTTTGTGTTCATTTGTTTCCATTTGTGTTCATGAACATTAGTTTGTGCTCATTTGTGGTCATCAACGTTCGTTTTTGTTTGTTTCTTAAAATTAACAAACAAACACAAACAAACAAACGCGAACAAGTTCATTTCCTTAACAAACGAACACGAACATAAGATCTCATTCGGTAAGTGTTCATGAACACATTTCTTAACAAACGAACACGAACAAGGTTTTGTTCGTGTTCGTTTGCAACCCTAAGTAATAGAGTATTAGACGGGTATTGGGCCAGGTATAGGACACAATTATTAAAAAATTGGGTATGGAGCTGGATTACCAAAACCCGTCCCATAGCCATCCCTATTAATAACATATATTAAAAAATTGAAATATTTCCAAAAGTACCCCAAATTCTGAAATAGGAATTCCCTGTTGAGCGCGTAGTGAATGAGCTTGCCGTCTTCTTAACCACTGCAAATAGATAGATCAACACATGGATGTTAAGATTATCCGTAACAAAAAGTTAACCATTTAAAAAAATGATTTAAACGCTTTTGAGGAATCATACTGTCTTAATAGACCATCCGGCAAGGCAAAGGAGTCCACAGTAGCTGAAAAGCAACCATATAAGAAAACCCCATTTCTGACCTTGTTCAGGCAACTGCAATGGTTTAACTTGTACATAATCTTCATCGTAAATTATCTCCGGTTAAATTGTAAATAATACGCTAATAAGTGAACGAAACAAGCAAGACACGTACACAGTCTCTTGAGTTAATAAACCATAACGAGCCAGTAACGGTCCATGCCCGTAGAAAAGGGTAGAGAAACAAACAGAGAATTGATAAAACCACCAATCTTCCACGAAAACGAGCATGTCTCTGCTGCGGGCCAAAATCCCTATATTATTCAAAATATTTATCAGGAAACTTCGCGAAAAGTAAGTTATAAAGTCTGTCTTAAGAGGGAAATACGATACCCTTATCGACATATAAAAAAACAAAACTAACTTGATGCAATCCGCTATTCATAAATCATGTATCCCTGTTCCAAACAGATCTAACTTAATAATAAAAAAGGTGGAGTAACTTGTTCCTAACTAATGTTTTTTTGTTGACCATGAGAACCGTTAGGGAAAACTCACGGGTCACATCAATACCCTGCTAACCAGTGGGACCGGATCCTCAAAAGCCAAAGCGATTATCATATTGCATACTCAATTATATTACTCAAAATATTCAAACACTAAATCTAATTCATAATGGATGACTTACAATCCCATTCCTGCAGCAAGTCCGTTATCCAAAAACATCAAGAGCCGGAACACAAAAACGGTTGCGTAATCAACCTATTTCATTCAAGAACAACATAAACTGTATCAAATTTATCAATAACACAAGTAAAACTAACAAAATATATAAGTTTAATAATGACTCACCACAATCCATATATGCAAGGGGTGCGTGCACATATGATAATGCTTCCAATTAATCGCAATAATTATTCTATCAGTAACCCTCGTCAAGAATCAACAAACTAAAAAATATGCAATCATAAACTATGCAAATGCAATTACAAAAAAGGATACATGCTAGTGGCAAGCATTGATAGAAAAAACCCATCATACCTGCAAAATATGGGGTTAGAACTCATGGGAAAATAATAATTCTATAAACAATAACGAGTTTTATATAAAGGAAACAGACCACTTAAAATCCAGGCCCTTGATCGTCATTGTGACGACGAATCAAGTGACAAAACCCTAGCTTTCACTCCAGTACTGATTGTTGACGTAAAAGGTTGAAATCTGAAAGGGGGAAAGGTTGGATTAGAGAATTGAGTGAAGCAATGGGTGTTGATGTCGATGGAAGTGAATGAAACTGAGAATAACGGGTAATGATTGCGTAATATGTCTGCTTGATGGAAATGTTACGGATTCCATTACCAAGTTGAATGTTAGGGGGGTGTTATGAAAGTTTACATATTTTCAGGGGGTTATTTGTTTTTTAATCTTGAAGTAAACTTATATTTACGAAAGGGGTTTTCTAATGGCATACCCCCATGTCTATCTACATACTTTTTCAATTCAATACGCATCGTATAGGCCTATACGATGCGTATTGAATTAAAGTAAAAAACATGGCAGACTGACAGGTGCAGGTTATGTCTGGTGGCGGGTCTGATACGCATCGTATAGGCCTATACGATGCGTATCAGGCCACTGTTTTTTTGAATTTATTTTTTGTTGTGTTGTGTCGAATGCGAACCCAAGAAACGAAAGGGATTTCGAACAATTGGTCGATGATATGATTGATAAAGATCTTGACACGATTATTTCCATTTTCAAGTATTATTAAAACCATTCAAGCCAACCAGTCTACAATGTGGTTCCCAATTTGCGGAACATAATCCCAGATTATCTAAAGAAACGCTTTTATCATGTGTCATGTGGTAAACAAATACCAAGGCTGTATACAGATCTCTATTCGGTCATCTTTCCAAGCTTTTACACACGAATATGTGGTTCCCAATTTGCGGAACATAATCCCAGACTGTCTAAAGAAGCGTTTTTATCATGTGTCATATTAGATGTGTTATGGTGAGATTTTTCAAGTTTGCACAGTGGGAGAAAAGACCAGCACCTCTGTCAGTATTGTCCTTTAAATTCGCATAAACATATATTCGTTTCATAACCTCCTCCTATAAATCAACCACAACTCACCCGATACGTCTTCTATGGATCACACATGATAAAAGCGCTTCTTTAGACAATCGGGGATTATGTTCCGTTTCTTCAAGATTTACGTCTGATGTCCAAGTTTGATCACATTTGACTTCATCGTCGGCAGTCCAATGACTTTCTTGAGTCACATAACCGACAATAGGGCCCACGGATCTTATGCCCACCCGAGACCGACCTCTGGATCACACATGATAAAAGCACTTCTTTAGAAAATCTGGGATTATGTTCTGTTTCTTCAAGATTTACGTCTGATGTCCAAGTTTGATCACATTTGACTTCATCGGCGGTAGTCCAATGACTTTCTTGAGTCACATATCCGACAATAGGGCGCACGGATCTTATGCCCACCCGAGACCGACCTCTGAATCATCATAGAAGACGTGTCGGGTTCTTCTGCTAGTGGTCGGGCTTCCAAGGCTCACACAGGGTGATAAACAACGTTTATATCATCATAGAAGCGTTGGGATTCAAGGGTTTATGAGTCAAAGTTAACATTCAGATTCAGAAAGCAGATGATTTTGTACTTGGTTTATTCTCTTTAATCTATTAGAACGATCCTTGTTTTGTCACGTACATGCATTTAATTCCCAACATCCTTGTAGTGTTTAGAATGTTTGTAGGAAATGTTGGTTCAATACCACGGTTTCTAACTTTATGCTTGCATCCACCACAGTGAATATTAACTTTGTTGGAATCTACGAAGAAACTGTTCGATTTCACGGTGAGTGGAGAAATTAGCGACGGAGAAACTGTTTGTATTTGTGGATTTCGGTTGGTTCAGAAACTTAACAAGAGAAGCAACCAAAAAAGCGGTGAACGGTATTTAACGTACACACCGCATTCGAAGATCCTTGCATCTCAAGATGAAAACTGCAACCGTTTTTTACTACGGAAACGGTGGCTATGGGAAATACAAACCTGACACGAACCACAATGGACTCAGACTCATACTACCCTTGTCGTTCCGTATTTTCTCCTTTTCTAATTCTCGAAGAATCTCGTAACGTATGACATATGATAAAAGGGGATGTCTAATGGAACACCTGATTGAGAGAAACTTCTTCGAGCTAACCACCGATATCTCATCCTTCTGTTGTTCAGTATTTCCAAGACGATTCAAGTTATTTCAGTTATTTCTGTTGATTCGGTACTTCAACGTATTTTAGTTGGTTTCGAATATACCCAAAGAGATCTGAACCAACCGAAATCCACTTCCGAGACGATTCAAGTGAGTCCTATGAAGCAAGTGTCGGTCTATTCAATTGAGAGGAAACATTGCATGCCTTGAACGAGTCTAGAACACTCGTAATCCTCAACCGGCTTTGAAACCGGACGGAATCTACGAAGAAACTGTTCGATTTCACGGCGAGTGGAGAAATTAGCGACGGAGAAACTGTTTGAATTTGTGGATTTCGGTTGGTTCAGAAACTTAACAGGAGAAGCAACTAAAAAAGCGGTGAACGGTATTTAACGTACACACCGCATTCGAAGATCCTTACATTAGACACAATTTGTTGTAATTTGTGGATCAACAGAAATAACTGAAATAGTTCTCTTTAATTTATTAGAATGATCCTTGTTTTGAGAACCTGATTCTGTTGTTCAGTACCAACAGAATGCATACCCAAATAGTTCTAGTGGACGAAGCAAATGAAACCGGAGCTGTTATCTTGGTTGTTCAGTACTTTCGTGTGCTAAATACAAAGCCGATTTCAACTTCCATTGATCAAATAATAAAAACCCTAAGAATGCATACACAAATAGTTTTAGTGGACGAAGCAAAGAGACCGCCTTGTTAATTTTAATGAAACAATGAAGATTGAATCTGCAAACCGCAACCTTTATTGATCTGGAATTGGAGAACCGTTGTTAACAAGAGTATGTTGTTTCCAAGATCAATTCCAAGATTATTGATGGTAACAAGTGTATTTTGTTCCAAGATCAATTCCAATTGCAGTTGATGAAACCGGAGCTGTTATCTCGGTTGTTCAGTACTTACGTGAAAAATACAATGTTCATCTTCGTTATCCTTTGCTTTCTGCAATTCAAGCAGACACAGATGCTAAACGTATTGTTATTACATCCGAGACGATTCAAGTGAGTCCTATGAAGCATGTGTCGGTCTATTCAATTGAGAGGAATCATTGCATTACATCCCTGTTGAAAAACATAATAGATAAATTTAGGGAAAATGGGGTTGAAAGATGATAACCCAACAGTGGAGGATCTCATTCGACAACTTCGATAAATTAAGGGGTATTCTCAAATAATGTTTCCTAGATGTTTGAAGACCAACAAATGTCCAAAATGCTGCTTCTTCGTTCGCGTGACGGAAAGCTACCGCGTGACAGGAAGCTACCTTGCAAAAATTAAAAAATTAAGTCTACACCCTCAATACGCATCGTATAGGCCTATACGATGCGTATTACTTTTTGGTGGGGGACAATGGCAGCCTTTGGCAGGCATAGAAGTTTGAACCCACCTCAATACGCATCGTATAGGCCTATACGATGCGTATTGAGGGTGTCGATTTAATCCCCCAAGGTGTGCCAATAATACGACCCTTACGAAAAGGTCACTTGGTTGAGAGCCGGTTTGAACTGAACTAGAAGTGTTATATGCTAAATATAAGAATTTTGAGAACCGGTTCAAACTGAACTGGAACTATTATATGCTAAATATAAGAATCAGATCGGATTTTACTGGTTCCGATTCGAATCAAAACCGGATTAAACGGTTCTCCTTGAAACTGATTGTCAATTAAATCCTAAAATTTACAATTAAATAAAAAGAATTAAAGCAATCAAACCGTTTAAAAATATAACTAAGAGTTGCAATATCCAAAGTTCAAACCACACAAAGTAAAAGTAGCAACAATAAAATGTTTCAAATTATAAAACGAAAGTATACAATGTAAAAAACGAAAGTTAACTAAAAGAACTTTTAGTTAACCATCACAAAATCTTCATCAAACATTATGTAAAAACTATTTCTATATTGAGTTAATTACTGTTTTCGTCCCTGAGGTTTGTAAAAAATAACGGTTTCAGTCCATTAGTTTAAAAATTACGATTTTAGTCCATTAGTTTCGTTTTCGTAACCATTTCAGTCCACCAACTTAACTCCATCCATTTATTTTTGTTAACTTTGGGTGAAATTACCAAATTACCCCTATGGTTAAATTTAAAAAAAGGCTAGTCACAGGTTTCGAACTTGTGACCTTTGCTTTGAAAGGTAACTGTTAAACCAATATGCCATGTATTAAGATTGTGAATGAATTCAATTTGTTTTTCTTATAACATAGCTTACTCATCATCTTCTTCCCTAAACCTATTCATCATCTTCCACAAACCTTTCATTCACCACCATTAACAACCCACCACACAACAACCGACACACCACAACCACCTCCGCCACACAACAACAACTTCTGCCACACACAGCCACCACACCACAACCACCTCCGCCACACACCACCACCATCCTCGTCACACACCACCACACCACAACCACCTCCGCATAACACCACCACCATCCCCACCACATACCACCACACCTCCGCCACACACCACCACACCTCTGCCACACACCACAATCGCTCCAATAATCCGCAACGGCTGCGTTCGCTCCAATAATCCACACCTCCGCCTCCGCCACCTCCGCCACAATCGCTCCAACAATCGTGTGATGCATTTGGTTGCGTGTTGAGAGTGAAATTCAGGTTAGGATTTGTGTGATTTAGGTTAGGGTTTGTGTAATTTGTGTGAAGATTATTGTTACATTGTGATTTAGGTTAGGGTTTGTGTAAGTTGCAGAGGTTGAAGGTGGTGAAATGATAATTAGCCTGCAATTACCAAAATGAAAACAATATGATGTAAATCACAAACTTAATACATGGCTCAATGGTTGAGTGGTTGTTTTCAAAATCAAAGGTCATGGGTTCGAATCCTGTGAACTGCATTTTTTATTACAATTTGTTAAGTTAGCAGGGGCAATTTGGTCATTTCACCCAAAGTTAACAAAATAAATGGATGGAGTTAAGTTAGTGGACTGAAATGGTTACGAAAATGAAACTAATGGACTGAAATCGCAATTTTTAAACTAATGGACTGAAACCGTTATTTTTTTGACAAACCTCAGGGACGAAAACAGTAATTAACTCTTCTAGATTCTTTAATCTAAAAAAACATACTTTTAAATGTAGTTTTTAAATTTTAAATAAATTAATAGGGTTTCTGAATATAATTTTTAAAGTTTGAACTCAAACCGGTTCTAGCGGTTCTTTAAACGGATCTGTCGGTTATAACCGAAACTGAACTGGGAATCGTTTTCTCCCAAATTTAAGAACCGAAACCGGACCCTAAATACAACAATATGGTTTGCATCCAGCTATTCCTGTTCGGCTCCCCGACGTGTTTTTGAAAAAATTGAAGACTACAAATTTTAGAAAATTATTTTGGGTTAAAAAATAATTTGGTTCTTCTACTCAAAATTAAAATACAAAAGTATAATTATTATATACATATGTGTGTGTAAAGAAGCGACAATAATCAATATTTTGTAATGAACCGTGTGCTATATAGTAGGGGTGAGCAAAGGTCGGTTCGGTTCGGTTTTGGGCCGAAACCGAAACCGTAACCGCTATAATCGGTTTTTACATTTCTATAACCGATCGGTTTCGGTTATTTCGGTTCGGTTTTTTTCGGTTTCGGTTCGGTTTCGGTTATTTCGGTTAAATAACCGTTTTTTTTCTTTCATTACTAGATGTGCAGTGTGCTATCATATGATTGTGTACTAATTAATAAATACTTGATTTAGAACTTAACTAGTTTTTACCAACTACACAAGACATCAGTAGATTATGTATATTATATCATCAACTAAAAACTTACATGTAAGTAACAACTAACAAGGATTTCCATTAATAGTTACAAACTTTTGAACTTCATTTGATTATTAGGCCTTGTGTGTTTTTATTAATGTTATGTATTGGGCTGGGCCTACTAGGATGGGTTAAAGACTATAACATATTAACAACTAGTGTGGGTTAAACTGTTAAAGGATTAAGGCTAACAAGTTAACAACTTAAACATAAAACATATGTATCGGGCCTTGTAACCTATCGGTTCGGTTCGGTTTTTTTCGGTTATTGGAAATGGATATCCAAAAACCGAACCGAAATTTTCGGTTATTAAAAATTCGAAAACCGAACCGTCGGTTTTTACTTCGGTTCGGTTTTTTCGGTTCGGTTTTGTCGGTTTTTTCGGTTACGGTTCGGTTATTTCGGTTTTCTGCTCACCCCTACTATATAGTTTTGATAAATCAAAGAGCATGTAATCTAGCTAGCAATACCAGTGTATCATACTATGTTTTCACTATAAGATTGGGGTTTCAAATCCTACAATAGACAAAAGCTATAAATTCAAAAGCATGATCATAAAATTTGTCTTTATGTGAGTTAATGGGTAAAAAAATATAGTTTTGATCAATTTATCGTGATATGTTAAAAGATTGTCGAGGTCTCTATTCCTCATTGCCTTTTATAATTAACAAGGCGCCGCCACACAACCATCGTGGTTCCACCATATTTCCGCCATTTAAAGCCAAAACAAACCCACAAAAGTTAAAAAACAAACCATACCTTACACAAACACACAATACAAGGTTCCACAAAATCCGTCGTGGCTCCGCCACCGTACGTGGTGGCCGGCCACTTTACCAACCAGTTCGGCACACTCTCTATCTCTCTCTCTCATCATCTCTACTTACACACATATGTGTGCGTTTCAAAAATAAGAAGAGACAAACAACAACCAACTCTTCCGGCGAAACTCACCGGACTTCTTCACCGGCTCTCTCTGTCCTCCACCTTCACCTCCTCTACAAACCCTATTATGATGCGGTGGAAATCTCTAGAAAGAGAGAAAGAGAAAAGTGCAGATGTTATAGAGAAAGAAGAAAATGGGTTTAAAAACCCAAAGTGGGTACAACCCACTCAACCATTGGTACACCCTCTAATGCAACAAAATATTGCAAATTATACTATTATATAATTATATA
This sequence comes from Helianthus tuberosus, assembly GCA_030545235.1. Taxonomy (NCBI): domain Eukaryota; kingdom Viridiplantae; phylum Streptophyta; class Magnoliopsida; order Asterales; family Asteraceae; genus Helianthus; species Helianthus tuberosus. The sequence continues at coordinate 212,929,024 of CM060399.1, read as the reverse complement.
ATATAATAATGTTACTTGGGTTTTTAGATGCTTAACATAAATTATATGTTACTATGTATATTCATCGATTGTTCTTTAAAATGAAAACGTTTGGCTATGATTCTATATCGATTTTCCTTAGATCATGTGTAATGAGCATTATAGATAGGGGTGTTCAAAACTGGATATCCTAAAATTTCGGATATTCGAAATTTTCGGATACCTGGTTTCACTATCCAAGTTATTCGAAATTTCGGATATCCGATCGGATAATGAATCAGATATCCGAATATCCAATTGTTTATTTTATTTTTGTCTTGTTATTTTTTTTTATTTATTTTAAACCGGATATTTCGGATATCCGAAAATAAATATATATAAATTTTCGGATATCTGCAATATCTGATTTTTTTAAAAATCACTATCCGAATCCGAATATGAAAAATTCGGATATCCGAATATTCGAATTTTCGGATAGTTCAAATTCGGGTATCGGATATTTCGGATCGGATTTTCGGATTTGGATACCTTTGAACACCCCTAACCGTAGATGCGTGGAGGGGCTTGATAACGCCTCCAACACCATCCCTCGGTGTGCTATAAGGGCATGAAGAGATTAAGACGTTTTCAATATAACGCCAAATGAGAAAAGAAAAATTGGAAAATAATGATTGAAAGGACATTAAAGGACATTAATCATTACATGTTTTTTGAAGGAACATCACGATGCTGATGTGGCGGAAAATACCCCTTATAAGACATTTGTCACACCCCAACCGATGACGGAATTATCGGGGCGTGACACTGAGCGAAACAGATTGTTCGTATTTTCGGGTAAGTGTATGACACACTTTGACAACCGGGCAGGATGTACTATCTAGTATCTACTATGTACAAAGTCTATTGAGTATCTACCATGTTTTGAGAAGAAGCACTTCAGGCCCACAAGTAGCGTTGATGGTCACAGGCCCACAGCCCACAGCCTACTTGATGTAAACACGAACAAGGAAGGCTTGTGCAGTAACAGTCATCTCAAATGGATTTTAAAGTTTTTGTGAGAGAAATTTATAAATAAATAACATGAGTTTCATAATTGTTTTTTTTAAACTACCCCCTTTTTCTAAAAGGATTTTTACAAATCAAAAAAGAATTCATATATGATAAAATCAAAACTGAATGAACAATTCATTCAGTTTTTAATTCTTTATTTATTATGTGATGATGGTTGGGCCGTGGTTTGGGTACAAATACCCAAGTCACCACCCCGGGTGGGTTTGGGTTTCGGCATGGCCCCTTGGGCGGGAGTTTCAGCACGGGCGTTGGGCATGCCTAGCGGTCCTCCGTGGCCGGCTCTCATTGGCTGGGTTGGCTAGGCCGTAGCGGCTAGGTTTAAATTTTAAAAAATAACCGTTTGGCGCTAGGTCCTCCGTGGCCGGCTCTCATTGGCTTGGTTGGCTAGGCCATAGCGGCTAGGTTTAAATTTTAAAAAATAACCGTATGGCCAAGCCAAGCGGTTCACCCAAGTCACTATAAAACCCCCCAACCCCACCGCCTGTCCACATCGCTACCCCAACCCTTCACTCCACCTACTCGAACCCGCTACCCACACTTGATACCGGCACAACGCGATGAAGGGCCGCCAACCCGGTGAGACCCGTTACTGGCCGGAAGCTTTCGCTAGCTATCGGCACAACGTGGGGAACGACCGGCACAATTTAAACGCGTGCCAACACAAGTGGCGCGAGCTACGACCGAAGCTAGACCGTTTTAAAGCCTACTACGATAGCATCCCGGGTGGTGATATAAGTCACGAAAACCGGGTGGCGGTGGCCAACATCGAGTTCCGGGGCAAGGAGCGGAAACCGTTTGTGTAACACCCCGAAAACGGCTTTGGTAATCAAACCACGTTAATAGTAAAGACGGGTAAAATACCTTTAGTGGTAAAAATTTACCCGGTAAATATTAGGATTTAAATAATTAATCCTAATAATAAATAAAAAGTGAATAAAAGCTTTTAAGAAATAAAAGCTTAGAAGGCCCGAGTTAAAGGGACCTAAAATAAACTTAGTCATAAATATTCCCGAACCCACTAAGTTAACTAGGAATATTTAACCTAGTTAATAAGTGGGAAAATTGTTAAAAGAAATAAGTAGGTTGTGGCCTACTTAATAACGAACCAAACACGAGGGGTTAAAGCGGGATAACTAGAAAAGTTATTTATTAAAAACAAACACAAACACACACACACAGTGTGTGTTCTGGATCGAGCTCAGGGGCGACCAAGAAGGGTCAAACCCTAATTAACACAATTTCATCAAATTGAAGGGGCAAATCAAGTCCAAATCAAAATCCGAGTATGAATTAGTGATCTCCATTGAAAAAGGAGTCATGAGGTATGTAAATTTCTTGAGAAATCTCTAGTTGAAATTCTGAGCAAACCTAGAGAACTCGAATCTGAACTTGCATGTTTGTTGTTTGGATGAAATTAGTGATGAAACTATGTCTAGGAGTAAACCCTAGTCATGTACTTGTTGAATTGATGTTAATGGTTGTGAATCCATGATCATACACTCATGTGTCAAGTGGGTTTTGATTATGTAGTAAAGATGATGATGTACACATGTTTAAAAACATCATAGTTGCTAGTAGGAACAAGATACTTGAACAATTTGCAAGTTTGAGTAATTGATCATAAGTGATAGTGGTGATTTTTGATGTTAATCTTGGTAAAAATAACTAGTTAGGAACTAGTTAGTAAATATGTAAAATCATGCACATTAGGTGTTTGTTAAAATGCCTAAATGAGAACTAAGTGTTGATAATGTGCCTAATTGAGTCTTGTGAACTTGATAGTGCAATCATATGTGTTAATTGGTGACTTGACTTTTAAATAGTCAAACCGACCATTAATAAGAACGAATGGTAATTGTGATAGAAAATATGTAAGATGGAATAGTCATAGTTAATGATGACTAATATAACCGTCTTACGAATTATGATGATAGTTTGACGCTTGACAAGCTAGGTGGAGGCTTGGAAAGGAAGCGGGTCAAACAAAGCAAGAATGGCGGAAAAGCATAATTCGGATGCAAGGTAAGTATAGCTTACACTAGTCTTAAATTGTGGAATGTTTTCTTATCATATAAATTATGAATGAGATATCTAAACAATTGAAATATGATGTTCTGTCGTGTAGTCGAACGGAACAAGAAAATCAAAGATGATAGAAACCATAATAATGGTTAAAAAGAAGTAAATCGATAAATTGGTCATATTATGTCGAAAGAAATACATGGTTTATATTTAAAATTACCGTACGGTGTTAAACGGGAAGAGTCATGTAGAGGAGATGATAATAAATATCATTTCGCAAAGATAAATGGTCAATTCGGCCAAACAGGTCAAAAGGTGTAGACAACACCTTTTGACTATATAGACTAATGATTCTTTTGTCGAGTCATATGCTTACAGGAATAGATATCCAATGGATATTCGCATCGTTCTTAATTAGCGAATATAAAGCAAGGTATTAAAATCGGGTCTATTTGTTGATCCGAGCCAGGTACGCTTATTTATGATGTATGTAAAAGTGCTAATTTGGTCGAATAATTGGTGATAGCCCTTCATTGTAAAAGAAGGACCAAAATCGACCAAAACGCCCTTGTAGGCTAAATTGAACAAACAACTCTTAGAGGTTGTTTGGAAAGGAGTCTTATGATTAAACAAAAGTTTAGAACGAGTACGGGTAGTGAAAGAGGTAATTCTTGGGCCAAAAGACTCCATATGAGTCTTTGCCGTAAAATGATATTTCAAGAGGTATAAATTCGGAACACATAGATATCTACTTTAAATCCAACACACATTCAGTTGTGATGGAAGAGTACTAGATAAGAGATATAGGTTACAACGCTAGATTAGAATGAAAGCGAAATTGAGCTTAAAAGTGCTTAAAATATCCTTAACGGGTCAAAATAAGCATACTAGTGAAAACGGGTTTAATTTGTGTAATAAACCTATGATTAGAACCTAATATGGTATATCACAATTATTTGATGAAGTGTATGAAATATAGGAATCAAATAAATACGTTTGTTTGATAAAATGCATAACCGGGTCAAAATTTGGTATAAAGGGTAATAAGCCGAAGACTTAGAAGTCTTAAATTTTGTTAAGCCGAATGTCGGATTTTAACTCCAAATGATGGAGAATCAAATTACAAACACGTAGGAAGAAACGGTAGGCCAAACGGACAAGCGGTTTGAAAGATACGGAAGATTTCGTGTCAAATTACGGCAAAAATGGAAAACTGGATGCAGGGTCCACCGTAAATTACGGTGCCACCGTAATTTACGGTGGAGATGAAAAGCCTTACGGTGGCCCCCTACTGGTTTACGGTAGGGGCATGTAAAACCAGTGGCCACCGTAAATTACGGTGTCACCGTAATTTACGGTGGAGGTCAGGTTGAAATTTTTGTTTTTGTTATCAATTGTTTCTCGGACTCGTTTAGACACGTTTTAAGTCCTGTATGACTAAAGCATTTCATGTTTATGAAATGTAGGTACACCTTGGATGTCGGAAGACGATCAAGCTCAACGAAGAACCGAACACGATATAGATACACGCTTCCGCACTTTGCCATGTTGTAAATCACCTAGGGTCAAAACCATTAAAACATTAGTTTTGACTTTGATACATAAGGATTAAACATATGATCACGTGATGTAGAATAACTCATGATTTGTAAAAGCTTTAATAAACCTGTATTTTTATAGCATGTGTAGTCTTAACTACACATCTAATCGTTGGTAATTACATACAAAATCGTTAATTAGTAACTAGGGTGTTACAAGTTGGTATCAGAGCCTTGGTTTAAGAGATCCGAGTATGGTGGGGAGGAACCATGCTTGGACTTAAACCTTATGCTCTTGACAAAGAATAGTGTTCGGTTCGAGGCTTGATCGCAAATCCGGTAAGTACAAGTACGTTAATAGTTAGTATGCTAAAGTGTTGTAAACAACACATAGAGCTATCGTGTGGTATATCTTACCCTAATTTAAATGATTGATATGGTTGACGAAAATACGCGCGTTGACGCGTATAGTAGAAAAAGCCTTGTATTATAATACGGGCGATTATTGAAGTTGACATTACTAACTCTTGTGAATGTTTTAATTGAAGGACACTCGCGTCTGAAGATGACGGGAGTTGAACGAATTATGGATATGATGATGGAACGGTATGAGGTATGACAGGAAGAGCATACTCATCAAGGACCAAAATCGCGTAACGGTCGCGAACAAGGTTAATAGCAAGGAACGCCCGTAGGGGCAAACATTACAAGGTGCACATTTTAAATAATCGCACAATTAGCAATATGCAACAAACGCGTAGAGAATGATCGTTGCATAGGTAAATTAGAAACTTGGAAAGCCTGAACAGAAATACATATCCAGGATATAATTTCCAAGAAAACTGAATAGAGGCGTTACTTACATAGGGCGTGATGTGAAAACTATAAAAAGGTCGTGTACGTCATGTGTTAAATCGCTTACTCTGGCCAAGTAAGTAGTGGCATATGATACCACGAGTTTCTTATAGCGGACACATTTACATCCGATGTAGTAAGGGCGGAGTAAATGGGACTAATTAAAAAAGTACCCAAATGAATCAGATAAGCAAAATATTTGATAATAATGTAAACGCACAACCGAGTGACTGAAGCGTATTACATCAGGATAATGAGCCCGAGCGAAGGGACAAAGAAGCATGTAAAATGATTTAGACAAGTATTGGGAAGGAGTGTACTTACACTCGAACCCATAAAACGCAAGCAAGTAAAATGATTTAGACAAGCAATGGGAGGGAGTGTACTTACACTCGAACCCATAAAACGCAAGCATGTAAAATGATTTAGACAAGTATTGGGAGGGAGTGTACTTACACTCGAACCCATAAAACGCAAGCAAGTAAAATGATTTAGACAAGTATTAGGAGGGAGTGTACTTACACTCGAACCCATAAAACGCAAGCAAGTAAAATGATTTAGACAAGCAATGGGAGGGAGTGTGCTTACACTCGAACCCAGAAAACGCAAACATGAAAAATGATTTAGACAAGCAATGGGAGGGAGTGTACTTGCACTCGAACCCGGAAAATGCAAATATGTCCCTTAACGGGTCATTTTTGTAAAACGTCGAACTTAAAGACAAAGTCAGAATATAAAAATGAAGCGAGGTCTTAATGCATACCAGGAGGATTGCAATAATAACGACTTTGGTAAAACACCCGGTTGATGGGTAAGAATTAAACACATGCGTAAACCGAGAAACGAGAACATGAATTTAAAGTCAAAAGACTCGGATTATGAGTTATGACTAAAAGACCATAAAAATTTCGTAAACAGAAATTCTGATAATTATATTAAACTATTTTGAGATTGAACGGGTTGAATAAAGTATAATGCTTGAAGGCGTAAGTAAGCGCAAGCCGGATAACGGTAAGCTTGAGACAAATAAATTTCAAACGTAAAAAGAGTGCTTTGACACCAAATATATATTTTAATAAGACACGAGTAAAAAGAGTGATCTACGGGATCAACATAACCTTTAGGGTTATAAACAAATGAGAGATATACTGACTAAAACGACCCACGGGTCATGATTAGAAAGAAGTTATAAGGACTTCGCCTTAAAGAGGTGAATGTCTAATAAAAAATAGCCCATAAGGCTAAGTGATAAAACCTACGGGTTAGATGGAATAAAGCGAGGAAATCAGTTAAGAATCCCCGCATAAAAACTAAGACGGTAAAGGATTAAATTACGGACTGTCAATATCCCAGTATGGATGATTGACACAAGTTAAAGAAAAGATCCTAAAACTAAAACTTCGGTTTTAGTAAGAAATAATGTTTTTACAAACATAAATTCTGATAGGAATTTAAATAGTAAGCATGAAAGATACAAGTCTTGACACTGATAGGCGCAAGATGATATATTCGAAAAGTGATATTCTCAAAAATGAAAGGTTGATATAAATTAAACATGATGTAACACAATCACGGTCAAGAAATGTAATGTGAAGTAGAATCACAATATAACCAAGCAAGCGGTAAAAAGGAACTGGACAAATAAGTCTAGTTAATGAAACCGGTTAAAGTCAGCAATTTAAGTTAAGAAATTTGGTTCGCTTGTAAACGGTAAATTCGGTATAACTAAACCGAATAAGTAAATTTGAAAATAAAAGGAATTGTTGCTAGAAGTGAAAGATTTCACTAGAAACCTTTAAACGGGTCAAAGTAATGGATTCATAAAGAATTCGATAGTATATGAAAGCGAGGAATGTCGCTAAGTTAATTAAACTAGTGGAAATAACGAGATTACGTTATTTCCAGTCGCATTATGTCATGTAAGATACGTAGATGATTAATAACCAAAAGAATATTACCATACTTTTCTGGTAATACTAACAATCGGTTAAGATATGAGAAATGCTTAATTGATTATCGAGAGCAAATACATGGAGTTGAACTCGATAAATTAAGTAAGAAAAGGTTTCGAGGACGAAACCTCTTTAAGGGGGGTAGACTTGTAACACCCCGAAAACGGCTTTGGTAATCAAACCACGTTAATAGTAAAGACGGGTAAAATACCTTTAGTGGTAAAAATTTACCCGGTAAATATTAGGATTTAAATAATTAATCCTAATAATAAATAAAAAGTGAATAAAAGCTTTTAAGAAATAAAAGCTTAGAAGGCCCGAGTTAACGGGACCTAAAATAAACTTAGTCATAAATATTCCCGAACCCGCTAAGTTAACTAGGAATATTTAACCTAGTTAATAAGTGGGAAAATTGTTAAAAGAAATAAGTAGGTTGTGGCCTACTTAATAACGAACCAAACACGAGGGGTTAAAGCGGGATAACTAGAAAAGTTATTTATTAAAAACAAACACACACACACACACACAGTGTGTGTTCTGGATCGAGCTCAGGGGCGACCAAGAAGGGTCAAACCCTAATCAACACAATTTCATCAAATTGAAGGGGCAAATCAAGTCCAAATCAAAATCCGAGTATGAATTAGTGATCTCCATTGAAAAAGGAGTCATGAGGTATGTAAATTTCTTGAGAAATCTCTAGTTGAAATTCTGAGCAAACCTAGAGAACTCGAATCTGAACTTGCATGTTTGTTGTTTGGATGAAATTAGTGATGAAACTATGTCTAGGAGTAAACCCTAGTCATGTACTTGTTGAATTGATGTTCATGGTTGTGAATCCATGATCATACACTCATGTGTCAAGTGGGTTTTGATTATGTAGTAAAGATGATGATGTACACATGTTTAAAAACATCATAGTTGCTAGTAGGAACAAGATACTTGAACAATTTGCAAGTTTGAGTAATTGATCATAAGTGATAGTGGTGATTTTTGATGTTAATCTTGGTAAAAATAACTAGTTAGTAAATATGTAAAATCATGCACATTAGGTGTTTGTTAAAATGCCTAAATGAGAACTAAGTGTTGATAATGTGCCTAATTGAGTCTTGTGAACTTGATATTGCAATCATATGTGTTAATAGGTGACTTGACTTTTAAATAGTCAAACCGACCATTAATAAGAACGAATGGTAATTGTGATAGAAAATATGTAAGATGGAATAGTCATAGTTAATGATGACTAATATAACCGTCTTACGAATTATGATGATAGTTTGACGCTTGACAAGCTAGGTGGAGGCTTGGAAAGGAAGCGGGTCAAACAAAGCAAGAATGGCGGAAAAGCATAATTCGGATGCAAGGTAAGTATAGCTTACACTAGTCTTAAATTGTGGAATGTTTTCTTATCATATAAATTATGAATGAGATATCTAAACAATTGAAATATGATGTTCCGTCGTGTAGTCGAACGGAACAAGAAAATCAAAGATGATAGAAACCATAATAATGGTTAAAAAGAAGTAAATCGATAAATTGGTCATATTATGTCGAAAGAAATACACGGTTTATATTTAAAATTACCGTACGGTGTTAAACGGGAAGAGTCATGTAGAGGAGATGATAATAAATATCATTTCGCAAAGATAAATGGTCAATTCGGCCAAACAGGTCAAAAGGTGTAGACAACACCTTTTGACTATATAGACTAATGATTCTTTTGTCGAGTCATATGCTTACAGGAATAGATATCCAATGGATATTCGCATCGTTCTTAATTAGCGAATATAAAGCAAGGTATTAAAATCGGGTCTATTTGTTGATCCGAGCCAGGTACGCTTATTTATGATGTATGTAAAAGTGCTAATTTGGTCGAATAATTGGTGATAGCCCTTCATTGTAAAAGAAGGACCAAAATCGACCAAAACGCCCTTGTAGGCTAAATTGAACAAACAACTCTTTGAGGTTGTTTGGAAAGGAGTCTTATGATTAAACAAAAGTTTAGAACGAGTACGGGTAGTGAAAGAGGTAATTCTTGGGCCAAAAGACTCCATATGAGTCTTTGCCGTAAAATGATATTTCAAGAGGTATAAATTCGGAACACATAGATATCTACTTTAAATCCAACACACATTTAGTTGTGATGGAAGAGTACTAGATAAGAGATATAGGTTACAACGCTAGATTAGAATGAAAGCGAAATTGAGCTTAAAAGTGCTTAAAATATCCTTAACGGGTCAAAATAAGCATATTAGTGAAAACGGGTTTAATTTGTGTAATAAACCTATGATTAGAACCTAATATGGTATATCACAATTATTTGATAAAGTGTATGAAATATAGGAATCAAATAAATACGTTTGTTTGATAAAATGCATAACCGGGTCAAAATTTGGTATAAAGGGTAATAAGCCGAAGACTTAGAAGTCTTAAATTTTGTTAAGCCGAATGTCGGATTTTAACTCCAAATGATGGAGAATCAAATTACAAACACGTAGGAAGAAACGGTAGGCCAAACGGACAAGCGGTTTGAAAGATACGGAAGATTTCGTGTCAAATTACGGCAAAAATGGAAAACTGGATGCAGGGTCCACCGTAAATTACAGTGCCACCGTAATTTACGGTGGAGATGAAAAGCCTTACGGTGGCCCCCTACTGGTTTACGGTAGGGGCATGTAAAACCAGTGGCCACCGTAAATTACGGTGCCACCGTAATTTACGGTGGAGGTCAGGTTGAAATTTTTGTTTTTGTTATCAACTGTTTCTCGGACTCGTTTAGACACGTTTTAAGTCCTGTATGACTAAAGCATTTCATGTTTATGAAATGTAGGTACACCTTGGATGCCGGAAGACGATCAAGCTCAACGAAGAACCGAACACGATATAGATACACGCTTCCGCACTTTGCCATGTTGTAAATCACCTAGGGTCAAAACCATTAAAACATTAGTTTTGACTTTGATACATAAGGATTAAACATATGATCACGTGATGTAGAATAACTCATGATTTGTAAAAGCTTTAATAAACCCGTATTTTTATAGCATGAGTAGTCTTAACTACACATCTAATCGTTGGTAATTACATACAAAATCGTTAATTAGTAACTAGGGTGTTACAGTTTGACAAGCTCGCCCTGTTCGAAATCTATCTAATGCTTTAGGCTTTTTTTTCTTAACCGACCCAACACGTCACTCACCAGCGGGGAGGCTCGAAGTCTACGTGTCAACCCATGCCCCAAACATGAATCCTGTAATTGGAATTAACAATGATCTTTTTGTAAGAGTAAAATTTCCATTTTGAGGCAAGACTCGAGCACACCTTTAACACTCCACTGTCCTCACTGTATTAAATTTTTTTTTGGAATTAACAATCTTTTGTATTGGTTCATAATTTCTATGTATTTCATGACATTGTATTTTATTATCTGATCCAATTTGAAAGTTTCGACATCCATTTGATAGGCATCCAAGTATCGATAAAAGATCTAATAAATATAATTCCTTCATCTGTCTTTGATTAACTGTAACTTTTTTTAACATGGTAATTTTGGACAGTTAAACCAGAAATACATGACATCCAATCATCCTTTTTATATAATTTTGACGGTGATTGTGTCCAAAGATTAAGGATATCAATTAGCATCCAATAATGTATCACATCTTTACAAGAAAGTCAACTCTTATTATTCTGCATGTATAGTATATGTAATTAACTAATCTTGATTATATTATCCCTTTTCCAATTGGGCCTCTCCCACAAGAACCATAACTAACACAAGTCCCATATTGACCCATACACAAACTCCACAAATGTTAAATAACTAAGCTTTTTACCTTTTTAGTCACAAATATCAGATATGCTTTAACGATCACTGAGAACATGAATTGTCGTATCTTTTAATACATTTTATCTTTGTATATTTGTTTTTTTTTGTTTTGTTTTGAATTATTAGTATTCGAATGCTTAGGTAACAAAATAAAAGGGATTAATTAAACTTTTCATTTGAAAGAAACAAAAAAAAATGGTTGGAAGTTGTGGGTCAGGATCACACGTTAGGGTTCAGGCACGAGGCAACCCCATGTGCCCACATGGCCCATTTTAGAATATCAAATAAACATGGCAAAATCTCTTCGTATTTTCGGGTAAGTGTACGAAACACTGTTTTGCAACCGGGCAGGACCGACTCTGCTAAGTTGGACCGTTTGTGTTAGGGGTTTGGTTTTGGTTTTGGGTGTTTATCAATTTGGTTTTCAGGTTATTCGGCGTATTTGTCGTCAAGGTTTTTTTGGTCAAAACTCAAAACCGAAGTGAATTCATGTAGTTCAAAAGCATGTCAAAAATTGAGTACGATTTGGCGTGGTTTCCGGTTTCGGCCGAATAATTAGAATAACTTTTGTAAAAATTATATTTTTACCATTATTTGTTATTGAACTGTGTTAGGTTAAATAAAATTGGGCTAAATAAGATTGGGCTAAAATTGTAGTCGAATAAGATTAAATGAAAAAAAAATTATAACCATTATTTCTTATTTAGGTTATTATTTTTGTTCAATTCGAATCGAACCAAATATGAATAACCAATTTGGTTTACTTTTAACCGAATTTGTAATTCAGCTTGATTTTGGTTTCAAATCGAATAATGAACACCTCTAATTCGGTGAGGTCTAAATAAATATGTCGGTTTTATGTGAAGTGATGGAAAACCGGTTAACACATATCGAGAATTACGAGAACTCGGAAAACTGCTGATTTTGTCGCCTCCTTTTACCGGACATCTAATTTTTAAGACCGGGCCAAACAACTGTAAAAAATAATGACCATTTAAATACAAATGATCAAATCCCTCACTCTAGTGTAACTTACTCTAATTCTACAATATTGAATGTTCATGTTTGTAGTTGAATATTTGTTGAGTGCAATCGCAAACCATCATCTGCCACACTCCACTACCACTATGACCATGTTTCATATATTCAATCAAGAATCCAATATTCTCCAATAATTTTGCAACCTAAAAGAAGGGAAATAATATCTTCTTGAAGACGAAAAACCTAAACCTAAAAATTGACAAAGGCCTAACTTAATCAGCCATGTGGAAGATAACATCAAAGGAACAAAAAAAAATATCTTTAAATCAAGCAAAGCCACAATTAAAAAATCACCAACTTTTGAATTTTTTATGAGCCTAAAAAATCTAAACCTAAAGATAGACCAAACTGTGATCTGGTATACGAAGAGCGGAGTCGTTGTACTCGAGATCAAACATTAAAAGGTCTTTATAAGTCGAACTTAAATGAGCTCAAGCTGCATAAAGCTCATTTAGTGGATCAACTTGAACCTGAGCTTTGTATACTAAGATCATTTAGATTCTCTTAGGTGCTGTTTGTTTTTTCAGATGTAAAATGTCTGTAGTCTGCGAACCACATCTGCAGGCATCTGCAAGAGAAGATGTGGCCCAAATGTCTGCAGTCTGCAAGGAGAAGAGGGTTTGTTTTTTTTTTATTCAAAAACAACTTCAACCACAGAACACACACAAGCTTTCTCTCTCTGCTCTCTCTCTCTAGAAACTCTCTCTCTCTCTCTACAACCACCACCACCACCGCACCACCTCCGCCACCACCACCGCACCACCTCCACCCCGTAACCACTGCCATTCGCACCACCAGATCGTCACCACAGCAACACCATTCACTCAACCGTCTCTTTCTCCGATTCAACTCCCCCTACGAATCCTCATCCTCCGATCCATCCTCTTCCGTTTGTGGCCGCCGCCAACAGCCACCGAACACCACCCTGTCACCACCATTGTCTGGCCTGCGTATTTGTATGGTGGTGGTGGAGGTGGTGGCGGAGGTGGTGCGGTGGTGGTGGCGGAGGTGGTGGTGGCAGGGGAGAAGAGGAAGAAGAAGAAGGGTGTGTGTGAAGATCTGATCTGTTTGTGAAGCTATTATCCATAGCTTTTTTTTAAGCTATTTTAAGATCTTTTTTTTTTAAACAAACAGTCTTCAAGGGCTTATGTCTGCCCGCCCGCAGACATAAGCTCTTTACAGACGATATAAGCAAAAACAAATAGAACCTTACTTAAATGATGTTGACATGTAAATTAACATTTAAATATTATTTTAAACATGGAGGATCGGGTTTGACTCAAATTTATACACCCTTACCAAACAAAATAAATCATTAGACCATCCACAGTAAAAAGGCCTAAAAACACCCAAAAAACGTGTCTAATCATTGCCAGGTCATAAAATACTCATTAATTAAAAACACTACAAAACTCACTTAACAAGAAAACCAAAAAACATGTCCACATCATTACCACCTTTTTAATTTTTAACCATTTATTTCCACCATACATTCTTTCTACCATGTATTATAGCTTGTTTTTGGGTGTTTTTATGAAACTAATACAAAACACATCACATGAAAAAAAAATTCAACAATAGTAAAAACATGATGATGGTGGAATCACATAAAAACTTCCCTTAACGTCATCAAATGCGGATGCTATTAGGTGCAGTTGCGGACACAAGAATTTTTTCAGAGGGTGTGGAAAAAATTTAAAGATTTTAGGCCTCTAGCTATATAAAAAAAATTCGGTTCATAGCGGGTCGGGTCATGTAAAACCAGTAGACATAAACAAGCAAAGTTTTGCGGGCCGGATCAGATCGGGTCGGTTGGGCCAATTTAAATTTCAAACAATCAAACCCTATGTTCTAACTTCCTATCACATTAACAAACAAAGTTTCAAGTAAAACAATAAACAACATAAAAAACATTCATAATTAAGTAAATTAACAACAAAAAACTATCAAAGTTCAAATGCTACCTACTTCTATTTCTCCTAATCCTTAAATAAAACAACAAAAAAACTTATCTAAGACATAACTTGGTCTTTAACTAGAATAATCCGACAAAAAAAAAAGTGGTCCAATCCTTTTCCTCTTGAGAATTCGCATCATAACTTCTCTACGCATGGTTCTTATCACATATAAATTTGCTCCGTAAGTTCATAAAACAACACTAAACAAAATAAACAATCATGTTCAACCAATTTCATAATTTTCAATTTTAATTTTCAAACATTCAAGCCCTAGTTTTAAATGTTGATTAGTAATCATTTAAACAAACAAAGCTTAAAATAAAACAACAAAATCATTAAATACAAGCCTAGAACAACTAAAAAAATCAAAAAACATAAAAAGATCAAACCCTTATACATCCATATTTCCTCCTAATCACCACATAAAACAACAAAAAACAATAAATAAAAAAAGGATAAATTTTGGGTTGGGTTGGGTTAGGTTTGGGCTTGGGTAGTTGGGTTAATAAAATTAGATTGTAGATTGGGTTAAGCAAAATGAATAAGTGGTTAAAAAATAATTATACAAATTGTGTTATATATTTTCATAATAATCAGTGTTTAAATTTTTTATAAATTAATAATATTTTTTTTCTAAGAAGAGCGGTTGAAAAAATCCAAGGGGTGCGATTGGGATTTTCAACGAAAATTAGCACTAAAAACATTTTTTCAAGGGTTGCGGCCGCCCACCCACCATCATGGGTAGGTCCGCCCCTCTTAGGTGTTTAGTTTGTGGTTGGCTTGTCTAAACTTTTTATACCTATGTGTTTTTCGCATATGTTTTAACGAAGCATTTTAACTGTAATCTAAATAAAATGACAGTTTTTGCTACAAATTTCAAAGACAAAAATATCATGATAGTTTAAATATAAAATCCACAACTCTGAAAAAACATTCATTATGATTTATACCTATTTTTTTAACGACCAACAGAATTAATCCCGAGCACTCTCGGGGCACCTACTGGACCAAATGGAGTACTCTGATAGTAACCCGAGTCCACCACCAATTCCGCAGAAAACTCGGTAACCCACCCGCCTGTGGGCACTGTGTTAAAGTTACTGGTAAACCTCGTTTAGCTCAAAGATCAAACCCAGGTTTTCTTGGTTCTCCTATCATTGCCCACCAGTGTCTCACTCTGCACCAAGCGGGAGTTGAACCTGAATATCTCAAGAGAAATGCATGTCTTCCACTATTTATACCTATTAAATTGGATCAACTGTAAACGGTAATTATACACCATTAGGGTTGGTGGCTCAATGAGAGAAGCAAAACTTCTAAAAGCACTAACACTACACGGTGTGGGAGAGTTTGAAGAGGGAGGCGTGGAGCGACACGTGGCTGATGTGTGTAAAATGCAACATATAAATTACATTAAGTTATGCATAAAACTAACCCTTTTTAGTACTAATGTTGGAAAAGTTTACTTTTGTTTTCCTTTTGCATTTTCAGGATTAAATGAGCGCAAATGAACAAAAGAAGCAAAAATACAGCTAAATCTAACATAAATACAAGAAAAGGAATAAACGTGGCACGCCCGACCTCTCGACAGCATCTTCCCAAGCAAAAACAAGAGATTAGAAGGCTGAACACGCCCCGTGCCCAGTGGACACGAGGGCGTGCTCAAGTGTTTGCAAAAAAGACAAAGTTGTAGAAGCTTCTATTTCCCAACACGGGGGCGTGCCCAGCTCAACACGGTCGTGGTCAACGCTAAGATTCGCAGAATCCAAGCAAATCTTGATAGTACAGATACGCTTCTGCACACGGGGCCGTGCCCAGCGGAGACGGGGGTGTGGTCAACTAATGCAGACAAACTGCATTTAATGAAGAAATAGAAAGTGGATGGACACGGGGCTGTGTCCGGGCTTCTGTGCAGGCTATAAATAGAGGTGCTTGGTTCACTTCAAAGGTATCCCTTGGCAAACCACCCATCTCTCTCTCTCTCACTTCACCCACACTCCACCACCATCACAACACCCTCATCCACCACCATTGTGTGTAGTAGTCTCGGGATCCAAGATTGATAGTAAGAGTTCTTGATAATCAAAGGCCATGTTTGCCTAAGTCTCTTACATCACTTGGTGAAGACAAGCATTTAGTGTAATACTTTTGTTTTTTTAATCTTTTTGCACTTTTTATTTGGTTTTATATTAATGACTTTAATAACTAGTTTCATATGTTGAAGGTGAAACTTCCTTTTCATTTGTCCGTGATGTCTTGGCGTTATTTTACTGTCTATATAAAATAAAAGATTTACACCATTCATATCTCTACGGTCTATATAGAGATATGTTGGCTACCTGGTCGGGGGTTAAGGGAATGGTTTGGTAAGGTTCTTGCCTTGTTCAGTGTATAGATCCTGCAAGGACCCGGGTCAAGCTTACTAGGACCTCCTTCAATACCCACTAGTATTGGATGGCGGGGGTGCAAATGGCTTGATCCCCTCATATGTAAACTACTATTAGTACATTAACCCGGCTACTTGGGATTGTATCCCTGCTGACTCAAACCACTTAGCCGAGGGTAACGTCACCTTCAAAAGAGGGGCCTACCACATTACGCATTAATAACTTAATTAATTATCTTTCAATAATCCAACCCTTTAGGATTGTATCCTTGCTGACTCAAACTACTGGGTTGAGGGTAACGTCACCTTCAAAAGATGGGTCTACTACTATAACTAAGATAATCTATTAAAAAGTGCAAAAGTGCGGAAAACATCAAAGGTTACACTAAAGGCGAGTCGGATCCAAGTGATTCATCTTGTCTATCTGTTTTTATTTTTATTTTATTTTTATTTTCAGCATTTTTAGTTTTTATTTTCATGTTAAAACATTTTTCCAAAATTTTGATTTGATTAGACGTTGAGGATAAACCGGTATTAAAAGCTCTTGTGTCCTTGAACGACCTCGGTATCTTACCAACGCTATACTACGCTCACGATGGGTGCACTTGCCCATATGTGTGTTTAGTGTTAGTAAAATATCGTGTTTTATAAATTTAAAACTTGACTAAAGTGTTAAAAAGGACTAAAAATATACATAAAAATATGTAACGCTACACACGCACCATGGCTGTCTTGTCAGCAGAGGGGGCAAGCCCAAAAAGGCACAAGGTAGAAGGGACTTGAAAGGGGCGTTTAAAAAAAATAAACAACAACCAATCAAAATAAAGCCAAACAACAACAACCAACCATATTGTGCCACATCACCTCCCCTTTTGCCCCCACGCTAGTGAAAATCCCCAAGCACCCACCCCACCCCCCATGTGGCGGTATGCTAGCGTGGAGGAAGCCCCACGCCACCCCCAACTCAAACAACACCGTGTAGTTTAAAAATGGAGAGATCATGGGTTCAAGTAGTGTAAACAAGCCGAGTCGAGCCGAGCTAGACCCAGCTCGAGCTCGGCTCGAACTCGATTCGAGTTGGCTCGGCTCGAGCTTGAATTTCAAATTGAGCTGAGATTTAAGGCTCGAGCTAGACTCGATTAGAATTCGAGCTAGCTCGGCTCGGCTCGATCTAACAAAAAACCGCAAAATTTACTACTTAAAAATGAATCTCTTCATAGACGAAGGGCCATAATTGCCATTTAATTTAACCATATGGCTAAATATACAAGTGTAAATAGTTAATTCATTTTGTACATTGTGTTTACCTTCTTTTATAGGGGAAATACTCCCTTAGTTTTTGCTTTCTAAGCGATGTGGGACAAAAAAATTGAAGGATGTAAACCTTATCGAGCCAGCTCACGAGCTCACGAGCAGAGCCGAGCCAGATCAAGCTCGAGCTCGGCTCGTTTACAAACCGAGCCGAGTCGAGCTGGCTCGTTAACAACCGAGCCAATTTCGAGTCGAGCTTTCTTCGAGCTTTTTTCGAGCGAGTTTCGAGCGAGCCACGAGCCACGAGTTTTTTGAACACCCCTATCAAGCACCCCAGGAAATAAAAATAAATAATTATATCATATGATATTATTATTTAAGTTTCAATTTCATCTTTTACATACATCTTTAACCCAAAGTTTTCTTCTAATTTGATTTTTTATTTAATAATTAATAACTTGTATTCATTAATTTTGAAAAAAAAAGGATTTACGCAATTGTACTCCAATATATTTGATAGCATAAAGTAATTACATGTTTGTATTCATCATTGTCGAGCCCTTAAGTCACTGATGACAGTCAAAGAGTCTCGTTGACGTTGTAATATCCCCGCTTCTGTTTCCTACAAGAAAGAAAACCGTTAGACTCGTCACGGGGGACCCGGGGGGGGGGGGGATCCGTGACCAAGCTCCGGCGTGAGAGTAAGTAAACTTGCCGGAAATAATGAGAAGCCTATTCCGACGAGTATTATCGCCGGAATGTTCTCCCTGGTGTGGATTCTTGTGTGTGAGTAATTATATCGGAGTAAATGCTAATACGAGGTGGTCGGAATAAATGAAACTGCTAAGCATTTAGTGAGGGTTTTCTTGTGTCTCTCTTGAGTTATTCTTACCTTCCTTATATAAAAGAGACCACTTATCTCTCTTGGAAACCGATGCCGGATCATCTAACGGCATTTTGTCGTCTTTGGGGGACTCAGACACGTGTCTGAGCCCCAACGGTGAGATCAGGAGCTTCATTTAATGAAGCCAGCTTGTTGTACTTTCTTTTCCGGTGGATCCTTCTTCTCCATCAGTTAGGCATTTAATGCTCTATGTCTTTCTCGGATTCTTTCTCTTTTTCCCGCTCGGTTGATGTATGTGAGGCCCTTTCTAAGATAAGATGTAGGCAGTGGGCCTACTAGTTGGGCCCTTTCAACGTACACCTCCAAGTTTCTTCCCCGCTTATCTCTAAAGAGGGTGTTCATGAACCTTTGGTACGTGGCTCCTGTGTTTTTTAACCCGAAGGGCATCTTGGTGTAACAAAAGGTGCTTTCGTCTGTTATGAATGCGGTCTTTTCCTCATCCTCTTATGACATTTGAATATGGTGGTACCCTTTGTATGCGTCGAGAAAACATTTCAATGGATATTGAGCAGGGAGTCTACCTGGACGTCTATCTTCGGAAGGGGGTAGCAATCCTTGGGGCATGCTTTGTTCAAATTTTGGTAGTCTATGCACATCCTCCATCCTCCGTCTTTCTTTTTGACCATGACGGGGTTAGCGATTCAGGAGGGGTACTTGACTTCTCTTACTATTTCAACCCTGAGTAACTTTCTTGTCTCCTCGCATGCAGCCCTTCTTTTGCTGGGACCCATGCTCCGTTTCTTCCGCTTGATCGGTTGTATCCAGCTGTAATTGTTGAGCCTATGCTCAATTAGGCTCCTCGGGATTCCAGTCATGTCTCCGTGTTGAAACGCGAAGACATCTATGTTGAGGAGGAGCAGCTCCTTGAGAGCACTTTTATACTTGTCACTGAGTTGGCTTCCTACTTTTATCGTCTGTTCCAGAAAACCTATCACAGAGGGCCCATTCTTCGATTCCTTCCTTTCGAGAGTTTTTTACCACCTCTGTTGGTGCATTTATGTCTATCGCCTCCGTCAAGACAGTTAGTAGCAGAAACAGTTTAATTCTAGACTTTATATTGTAATAATTAGGGAAAATGCAAGGTGGCAATATTGTAATTAATGAGTTTTCTCATTAAAGCGTTGTCCTATAAATAGGAGGCTTATGCCTTAGTTTAGAGACTTTCGCCATTTGCACTTTGGAGAGCTCTAGTGTTAGAGAGAGAAGCTAGAGAGAGAAAGTGCCGTGTACGTGATTCAGGTGTTGTACGTTTTCAGATCATTGAATAGAATCACCGATTATATTACGTCTTGTGTGTTCGGTCACGTTCGTGTACGGATTCCGCATGTCACACGTTCGGTTGGCAATTGTTTCGAAGTCGAAAAGCGGTCCTACAAATTCGCACGGAAAATCATCAAATTCAGTTCAAAAATCGCATCAGATTTTTTCAATTTCTTCATTTTTCATCTCTTTCACGTTTTTTACTGAAAATCGCCAAATTAAACGAGTTTTTACGGTTAAAAATTGATGATTTTTGAATATGTTGTGCGAAAACACTTGATCTACAAGCCTACAAAATTTCAGATCTTAATTCGAAGTAGTTTGGGAGAAATCTAAAATTTTTGGTTCGAACATAGTTGAAATATGTTAACTGTTGTTGCTGTTGAAAGTGATGTTCACCAATCGGATGACCACCCGATCGGGCGGTAATCCGATTCAAGTCCCACCCTATCCATTGTTTGTTAGTAAAAGTTGACTTTGACTGTCACTCAATCGGATGACCACCCGATCGGGCGGTATTCCGATTCATCTTACCTCATTCAATTCATTTCATTAAAGTCAATTTTTCAGTCAACTGTTCTCTGCCTCATTAATAACATACAACAGTTGTCACGTGATGCACTAGAATTGATAGATTCTTATTAACGGTCCAATCAGAATTTGATTCTTATCACTGTTGTCGGCGTAATTGATATTGCATGAGTGAATCAAGGTTGCATGTGATTTTGAATAGTTAATTCTTCATGATAACCACCCGATTCATTGAAATTCTTAAATAGTTTGACTTTGTTGACCCACCCGATCGGGTCACAATCCGATTCAAGGGATTTTATTTGTTCAAAGGTTTAAGGTGCAACGAATCGAGTGGCAATCCAAACGGATTACCACCCGATCCTTATCATTTTATTTGTTTGTGTTTCAGGTAGTTGTCAAAGAATCGGATACTCACCCGATCGGGTAGCAATCTCACCCGATCGGATTACCACCCGATCCAAGACACACTCTCACCCGATCGAGTTGCCACCCTATCCAAGACACACTCTCACCCGATCGAGTTGCCACCCTATTCAAGACACACTCTCACCCGATCGAGTTGCCACCCTATCCAAGGCACACACTCGCCCGATCGGATCTCCACCCTATTCATTGCACATTTGACTTTGTTGACCTACCCGATCGGATCACCACCCGATCGGGTGACCATCCGATTCGTTGCATTGTGATTGTTTTGTTAAAGTGATTGTCGGCCACCTTGATTGCATTAAAAGACTATTCAGTTCATTTGAGTGCATGTGAAGTTGATTGCCAAGTCAATAATTAAGGTCACGTGATATGTTAAAAGTGACGGCACATGTGATTTTAACAAGATAAAGAGTAGTGGTTATATTAAATTTGTGAGGTATTGTGACCCGATCGGATCATCATCCGATTCACTGCAAGTTATTTCTTCAAGTTTAAAGTGCAAAGAATCGAGTGGCAATCTGAACGAATTGCCACCCGATCCTAATCATTTCATTTTGTTTGTGATTTCGGTGATTCAAAGGTGCTATGATTTGAAGTGATAAACAAGAAACATCATGGCTGAAGAATTCTACAACACGTTCTACAAAGCGTTCACATCAGAATCTTCCGAAACATCAACCGTCGCACCGAAAAGCATCTCAAAAGCAATAACAGAAAATATCAATCATGATAATTTTTATGGGACGCACTCAAAACCACCAAAGCTAGATAGTATTGAAGACTATACTTGGTGGAAGGAGGGTTTCATCAACTGGGCCAAAGCGTACGCACACGAGAGCTGGTTTTGTTTAGAGTTTGGATATGATAAACCTGTCAATGACAAAGGCGAAGAAATCCCACTCAAGAGCTTAACCACTGATGACAAGAAAAACTTCTCATATGAACAGAGAATGATTGCTCTAATCCAATCATCGATTAGAGATGACATTTTTGCATTACTTGAACATGACGGGTCATCAAAATCTGTTTGGGAAGCTTTAAGGATTAAGGCTGAGGGGGGTAAACAAATAAAGAAAAATAAAATTGCTTTGTTAAAGAAAGAGTTTGATTTGTTTGATAGTCTAAAAGGAGAGTCGGTGAGGCAAATGATTGAGAGGTTTTGCCATTTAAAAATTGAACTTGATAGGTTTGGAATAGTAAAAACACGAGAGGAAATTATAGATAAAATCATTGAAGCGTTACCACGAGCTGATCAGTGGCAAACGTTTGTGTTTATTCTAAAAAATGATGTGTTATATGAAACAACTACTCTTGATGTGTTGATTGAAAAGATTGAAACTCATGAGCTTGAATTGCAGAAATAAAGCAAGATGAGCAGTTCTTCACATCAACAGAATGTTGGTCTTTATTACAAAGGTAGCACACCTTCGGTGAAAGTTGGTGAATCACCAAAGACAGCATTCAGTGTTTAAAAATCAAAAGAACCACAAAAGGGTCATCAAGCTACAATCCAGGATATCACTCATCGTCTTCAAATACAAATTCTGATGAATCTGAGAAAATTCTCTGCAACATTGCTTTTAAACAGAAGAATTCTCCGGCTATGAGCATCAATGCAGCAAAACAACAAATGAGCTTTCTGGCATCTGTGTTAGAGTTATACGAAGGTCTAGTATCTGGAAAAATTGGAAACTCAGAGCTGATAAAGGAAGACTACGACTAGATCGACCCAGCAGAAATGGAACTCATTGACATATGCTGGTGTTTAGCAAGTTGCATTCGAAGAGCTCAGAGATATATGGAGATTACTGGGAAGCAGTCAATAGGTGGTCCGTCAACAAAGCTGGGATTTGATAAATCCAAAGTGACCTGCTTCAAATGTAAGCAAAAAGGTCATTTCAAAAGAGAATGCAAAAATTCTGAAGTTGACGAAACTGAGAAACCTTTCAATGATGATTATTACAGAAAGGCGATTTACCACCGTAGCAAAGAAGAGCCGAAACTGATTGAAAATAATCCCAAAGAGAAATCAAGAGCATGTGCAGTAATCCATGATGATGAAGGGTTTGACTGGAGCGAGTTTCTTCCAGAAGATGATCTTGTTGATGATCGGTTCACAGCTCATGGGAGAACTATATCATCAAAGAACAAATATAATGTTTTTGTTGCTGAAATCAAGGAGAAAACACGAGAAGAAATTCTGAGAGAGAAAACCGAAAGAGAAAGATTCTTTGCAGGTTGCAAGATCGAGAAAATGCATGAAGAATACGAAGATGCAAAGTACTGTAGAAGATACGAAAAGAAGAGAGATTGCTATATCAACCAAAATGGTGATCCTGTCGTTCACAGAAAAGAAGTTGTTTTTGATGATGTTCTTGCAGTAATCCCTTTGTCTGGCGAATACTACTCAAACGTAGCAAAAGATAAAACTTATCTGAAAAGGCTGGACAAGATAATTCGTGACGTGATGACCGCGAGTTTGAAAAAGAGGGATGAAGAAAGAATGAAGAAGAATGTTGAGAATTTGGTTGATGATTTGAAGAAGGTTGCTGAGGAAGTCAAAGTTGAAGCTGTTAAAGAGGAAGATGTAAAGATAGCTGAGGAAGAGAAAGAAAAGAAAGACGAAGCAGTTGGTGAAGAAGCTGTTACTAAAGAACAGCAGGTGAATGAAGAAGAAATGAAGAAGAAAGAAGAAGAAAAAGAAGTGAAGATAGAGAAATTGGATGCTGATGATTGTGGTGATGCTGGTACTGGAGAAGAAGAACAGAAGAAAGATGCTAATCAGACAGAGACAGCAGAAAAAGTCGAAGTACCAATCACTGAGGTAAAAATCGATACTGAAGTCTTAAAAATTGTTGAACAGTGCAAGAAATGCATGGAAACATGCAGTGCTTGTACTGAAAAAGACGAAAAGTTCAGAACAAGAGATCTAGAATTCACTAAAATCGAAGAAGTTTTCAAAAATAAATGCAAAGAGATGTTAGAAAAAGAAAAAGTTTTGAAAGAAAATGATGAAAAACTCACACAAAAATGCAAAAGTTTAGAAAAAGAAAATGAAATTTTAGAAGAAAAAGTTTCGAAAATGACAGAAGAATGTGTTAAAAAAGAAAATGCATGTCAAGAAATGAAAAAGGAGTATGATTCAATAAAATTGGCTTACCACATTACAAAACAATCATATGAAGATGTGAAGAGTCAAATGAAACTTGTTCAATCTAGATTGAGATACTGTTCTGAAACAACTGATACGCTAAAGAGACAGTATTCAATAAAGCAACAAGTTGTTAATTCTTATATTGAGGATGTTGCTAAGTTGAAACGTCAAATAGCTGATTTAGAACAGGATAACAACAAGTTAAAAAGCTATCATGCGTCATCATATGTGCTTGAAAGAATTTTCAACATAAAACCGGGTGATGATGATTATGAGAAAAACAAAAGGGTATTGGTTCTGAGTATCATCAAGTTCCTCCACCGGAAAAGTTTGCATTTTATGATGATGAGAAAGTCGAAAAAGCTTTCAACATGGTCGATCAATTGCCAGATAACATTGACGTAACCTATTCCAAATTTGATGATTCAAGTGATTCACCTTTGGTAGGTAAGGTCGTTGAAAGTGTTTTGAAAGAAGAGTTCGTTGAAACAGGTAAATCTGAATCACATGATGAAAATGAAGGTAGTTTTCATGAACGTTATCTGAAAAACTCAAAATCTGAGAAAAAGGCGAATGATGATTCAAAAGGATTGGTTTATACCATGATTCGATTGGACAAATTATTTTCAGATATTGAATTCCCGATTCAGAATGTGATTTTATAAAAGATTGACAAAGTTTTCAAAATGGTTGAAAGTGAAAAATCTGAAATTCCAAAGTTTGCTGGAAAAGGTCACAAAACTTTTTATAACAAACCAGGTTTCAAGAAGAAAAACGTGAAGGCTGGGTTGGGTTATAAGAAGAAACAGAATTGGAAAAAAAATAAAACGCCAAATTATCAGACAAAGATGAATTTCGTTCACGGAACAAGTTACGAAGAAGAGAAAAAACTCCAATTTAGACGACAGTCTAATGAAGAGTTCTATGCTCAGAAAAAGCAACAACAACAGGTCAAAGATGTCTCAAAAAGAACATATTTTAAATGTGATCAAACTGGACATCTTGCACGCAAGTGTCCAAATCTGAAACCTGTTGGTGTTGAGACGAAAAAGAAGTCTGATGATGTTGAGAAACAGAAATCTGAGGATGTGAAACAAAGGTCAACCAGATTTGATTCAAAACAAACTTGGAGGTACAATACAAACAAGTTTGCTTCGAATCAAACCTGGAAATCAAATCCGAATAGGTTTGATTCAAGAAAAACCTGGAATTCTCACACAACCAGATTTAGAACAACACAAAGTTGGAGAACAAATGTCGATGCAACAAAACCACAACAGTTTTGGAAACCAACTGTTGTTCAGAATCAAAATGTTCAAAAAGATTCACATTTTTTACAAAAAAGGTACTCCAAAAGGTCAAACATGGTCTGTTAAGAAACAAATCGCTTCGGTAAATGATGAAAAAGTTGAAGTCAAAAATGAAAAAGTCTTTGTACAAAATGACAAAGATTTTCCGAAGTTGAATGAAGCACATTGTGTCGAAATACCTAAGGTCAAACAGACCTGGGCTAAATTGTTCAAATAATTCAATAGTTGAATGTGCAGGCGCTTCCGAAGAAAACTGAATGTCATCAAGAGGAGTGTCGGAGCAGCCTGGCACGAGAAGAGAAGGCTGTTGGTCCCTGCGACTGTTAATCAGGGAGTTTGTTTGATTTTTGTACATAAATAAACCATATTT
Source organism: Helianthus tuberosus (assembly GCA_030545235.1). Lineage (NCBI taxonomy): Eukaryota > Viridiplantae > Streptophyta > Magnoliopsida > Asterales > Asteraceae > Helianthus > Helianthus tuberosus. Next base: position 212,903,184 of record CM060399.1, on the reverse strand, counting down.
CAAAAACCCTAAAAACTGAAAAATTTAAAAACCAAAAATATGTTTATATTTTGTCAAAAACTTGAAAAATAAAAAATATGTTTGTTTTTTAAATTTTGTCAAAAATTCAAAAATTTTCAAAAATATGTTGAGTGAATACGCCGAAACCCTCACGGCTGAACAAACATGATTAATTTCACAAGATTGAAAAACGGTTTTCAAACTGTAAAATATCAATGTGTTGTAAATCATGGGGGTAATTACTGCTTTACATGTTTTATTTTCTGCAAAACAGAGCATGAGATGCAGAAAATGGATGGCGAGTCAAAGCTATCAATATCAGGTTGTCAAATTTTCTTTAAATGGTTTTGAATTTTAGGGGGGGTAAGAAATTTCAAAAAATCCAAAAACATTAGAAAATTTGAAAAAGCCAAAAACATGATAAAATTAAAAAATGAGTTTTTGTGTAAAAAGAGGAAATGATAGTACATCAGTAGACAATCACAGTACGCTAAACAATTGGAAAGATAAAATGTGATAAACAGTCTCACTGATGATATGCCAGTAGGTTTTTACACGCTTAGTAGATTGTTTTCGAGATATAAACCTAAATATCAAATACTTACTTATCTCGTGGGGAACATCTCTCGGATATATGGGTAACCCCCGAAATCTTGTTTGAGAGATTGCCTGATTCTGAGATACTAGGTCTTTATACTGTTTGATATCTGGGGTATTATACCTGGTCTTCTGATATTGCGGAAGCAATGGCCTAGACTTCGTATAATACTTTATGCGCTTTTAAAGCTTACCCTCCGCATAAAAATTGAAAAATATCGAAAGATATGAATCAATTGCAGTTGAAGAAAAGATTCCCTAAAGGGAACACACCTAAAAGTCGAGCCTTCATCTCTTTGACTGAACGGAAGTTCATACCTGAGCTCTCAAGGCCTCGCACTAACCCAGAGTACAGTTATCAAATTGGTATACTCACCTATAAGACTGAATCTAGGGAATCTTGATATGGGAGTATATTCTGAGGTGGGACACGCGAATAAGTTTAAGTCCTTAAAACACTAATCCGTATCTCGAATCAATTGAAAGTTTGTGTTAAAATTTAAAGTGGATCAGTATACTGACAATCTAAGTGAATCGTTTAGAACTTAAAGTGTTTGAAGCTCAACGGTGCTAGTGATTTTTCAAAAACTGATATGATCCGCTGACACGAACTCAAACAAAAAATATTGTTTGTAAATATGTTTGTAAATATTTCTTTACTGCTTTATGTTTCAGAAAAATACAAAAAGATTTTTGATTCCGTTTTATTTTCGACAACCGATGTCCGAAAGCTGAGTTTCAAACTCTAAGTACGCTGATCGTGTTTCTGAAAATAAACAAGTTCATTAAGTTGAAAGTTGAAGTTTTAAAAAAAAAAACAAACAAAAATAAAAAACAGTTTGTGAAGTCTCCAAGGTCATTAAGTTGGACTTGGATGATGAAATGTGTGGGATCTGGATCCATAAATTGTTAAAATCTGTTGATAAGAGCTAGTTTTCGTTGTTGGATTCTTAATACTGCCAAATCTGTGAAGATTGTTGATAGGGGAAGAGAGTCAAGTAATCCTGGATATATTCATACTATTATATTTTAGAGCCAGGATCTTGATTAAAAGTTTTTGAGAGCCAGGTCATTATTCCTGGAAAACCGAAAATGCTTTCACTGTTGAAATGTTTTAGCATAAGCTGAGAGAGAGCCAGGATCTTCAATCCTGGATGTTCAAAACATTTTCACTTATAAATGTTTTAGAATTGCAGATGTTGTACCAGACTACGATCCCGATAGCCGAGCCTAAAGGGGAGTCTGAAGACAAGCTCAACGCAAGGGGGAGCATGCATTCAAGGAGCCAGGTAACTATCCTGAAGGAGCTTGTATCCGGAAAGCCAGGTGTCGATCACAAAAGCACGGAAGATTGACGAAAGGGGGAGCCTGAAGAAAGAGTCTACTGAAAAGGGGAGCTGAAGCTGAAGACAGATCCACGAGGATTCTGTTCGAGCAAGAGGGAGTCTACGTTGATGAAAACGTGATAAAGCTTCAAGAAGACTCAAGAGAGAGAGAGAGAAAGACAAGACGCTACGAGATTGACTGCAACAATATCCAAGGGGGAGTCTGTTGGTGCATTTATGTATATCGCCTCCGTCAAGACAGTTCATAGCAGAAACAGTTTAATTCTAGACTTTATATTGTAATAATTAGGGAAAAGGCAAGGTGGCAATATTGTAATTAATGAGTTTTCTCATTAAAGCCTTGGCCTATAAATAGGAGGCTTATGCCTTAGTTTAGAGACTTTCGCCATTTGCACTTTGGAGAGCTCTAGTATTAGAGAGAGAAGCTAGAGAGAGAAAGTGTTGTGTACGTGATTCAGGTGTTGTACTTTTTCAAATCATTGAATAGAATCACCGATTATATTACGTAATTCAGGTGTTGTACGTTTTCAGGTATTGTGTGTTCGGTCACGTTCGTGTATGGATTCCGCACGTCACACGTTCTGTTCGCAATCGTTTCGGAGTCGAAAACCGGTCCTACAACCTCCCCTTCTGAGACTGAAGATACTACCTCATAAGAAGATTTTACCTAGGCTAGGCCCTTAGGGATTTGGAACACCAGTGCTCCGTGGGGGGTTGAGGCCTGAGCTTGTAAGTCCCCGATGCCTGGTCTACCTCGGATTGCATTGTATTTGGAGGGTGCTCGGACTATAGTGAAGGTGAGGGTTATGGTTCGGACCCGATATCCCACTCCGACCGTAAATGGGAGCCTAATCTTCCCAAGGGGGTGGGTATACTGTTGTTGAAACCTAACAGGGGCATTGAGTCTTCCTCCAATCTGTCCCTTACATCTCTGTCAAACCTTAGGAAACAATGCTTATAGATTACCTCAACTCCACTCCCTCCATCCACATGTATCCGGGCCACCTTTTGTCCGGCTATGACTGCTGAGATGTTAAGAGGGAGCCTTTATACCTTGTGGTCGTCTAGGTATGGCATTAGTATAGGGGGCCTCATGCAGTCCGGGGGACCCAATACCCTAGCCTTGACACTTCTGTGGGGTCGTACTCATCTCTCCTTCTAATCATATCAACATATGCCCTCTCTGGTTCTCCTCCCTTTGTGTCCCTTCCTTTTCTTTCTCCCCCCTCCTTGATTTCTTTGACTAAGTGCGCCACCTTGCCCGTTTTTACTGTTGCCTCTATTTCTCTTTTCAAATACATGCAGTCATCGGTCTTGTGGCCATAACCCTTGTGGAAGTCACAATACTCGTTTGCTTGGGCTTTCGGCCCCGACTTTATCGGGGGAGGCTTAGGGAAAAAGTTCTTGACCCTTTCCGTAGCGAATATCTTGCTTAGGGTCTTGGTGAGAGGGGTAAAACTGTCGGAATAGTGTGCTAGCCCCCTACTTTGAGGTCTATAGGGGGAGTACATTAGTTTCACCCTGCCATGTTGTATTTTATCGAAAGTTGGTTTTCGAGAATATAGGGTACCTTTTTCCACAAGCTTTGATGCAGGGTTGGCTCTCCGAGCTGAACATCCATTTCTTGGCCTTACTGACCGTGTCTTTTCCCCTGACAAAACCTCTAACTCGATCCATGAGGTTGTTAAATGTGGGTGGGAACTCCTCACCTAGCTTTTCATATAACTGGGTGTGTTTTAACCCGTTGATGAAGCTGCTGATCTTCATTACCTCAAGGACATCCTTGATGTTCATGCTTTCTTTAACGAACCTCTCCATGTACTGGTCTACCCGTTCATTGTCCCGTTGCCATATGTGTATGATCTCGTTGGGGTTCTTCATCACTTTTCTTTTGTTGGCTGAAATTACTCAAGAAATTCTCGCTCAGTTCCTCATAAGTGTCTATCCCCTCGGGGGGGGGGGGGGGGAGGTTGTCAAACCAGAATCTGGCCCCCTCCGTTAGGGTCTGGTTGAACAGGTGGCACCAAGTGGGCATGGGCCATCGCTCCACTTGCCCTGCACCCTTGAAGGCGTGCAGGTGGTCCTCCGGGTCTTTTTTCCCGTCATATCTGTCAAAATTTAAAGGTAGCTTGAGTTTTGGAGGCATGGGTGCCTCAGCTATCCTTTTGGTGAACTTCGAGATTTCTGCCAGGTCTTGAGGCAAGTAGGGTTGGTCTAACCCGCTGTCATCTTGACTTTCCTTTTCGTTTCCTTTCTGCCCTTTTCCCCTTATCATGTCTTCTCTTTCTTCCGACGTCATTTGCCTTAGGGCTGTCATGAAAGTTTCTAAAGAGTCGGGATTATCATCTTTGCTTTGTGGACGAGCTTCTCCCTTTCTTGGTGGTGTGTCAAAAGACAGCCTGGCTTTGAGACTCTCCAGTCTCTCTTGCCTTTCCAAGTCTTCAAGCTGTTTTTTGAGTTCTTCTTTGTGCATGGCCACGAAATCCGGTGTGATTGTGTTTCTTTTCTCTGAGGCTCCTATTCGGTTTTCATTCTCTTCCTCGTGGGTGATGTCTTCTATTATGACTGCATCATTGGTGCCTTGCACCGTCTTGATGGTCTGTAAACTGGGAGACGGTGTCGCCATGTCGTCTCTTACGGATGATGAGTTCTTACAACGTCGGTGAGGTTTTGAGTGGGATAATCAGTCGGACGGAGTCCCACGGATGGCGCCAATGTCGAGCCCTTAAGTCACTGATGACGGTCAAAGAGTCTCGTTGATGTTGTAATATCCCCGCTTCCATTTCCTACAAGAAAGAAAACCGTTAGCCTCGTCACGGGGGACCCCGGGGGGGATCCGTGGCCAAGCTCCGGCGTGAGAGTAAGTAAACTTGCCGAAAATAATGAGAAGCCTATTTCGACGAGTACTATTGCCGGAATGTTCTCCCTGGTGTGGATTCTTTTGTGTGAGTAATTATATCAGAATAAATGCTAATACGAGGTGGTCGGAATAAATGAAACTGCTAAGCATTTAGTGAGGGTTTTCTTATGTCTCTCTTGAGTTATTCTTACCTTGCTTATATAAAAGAGACCACTTATCTCTCTTGGAAACCGATGCAGGATCATCTAACGGCATTCTGTTGTCTTTGGGGGACTCAGACACGAGTCTGAGCCCCAACGGTGAGATCAGGAGCTTCATTTAATGAAGCCAGCTTGTTGTATTTTCTTTTCCGACGGATCCTTCTTCTCCATCAGTCAGGAATTTAATGCTCTGTGTCTTCCTCGGATCCTTTCTCTTTTTCCCGCTCGTTTTATGTATGTGAGGCCCTTTCTATGAGAAGACATAGGCAGTAGGCCTACTAGTTGGGCCTAGGCGACAGAAGCCCAAGACGGGTTGTGTTGGGCTACCAACTAGACCCGTCGTCAATCATCATACACAGAATTCCGCTACTCTTTTAAGAACATGTAAAAAATAAGAGACAACCTTGAAAGTCAGTCAGGCCAATATAATCCGACCTGTATTTAAAAGTACGGAGTCGTTAATTTTTCGCCACATGTGTTACGTTTTGTAATGTACACATATAAACATACATACACTAGGTTAGAGCCCGCGAGCTACGCGGGTAGAAGAATTAAATTTTAATTAATAGATTTATGTCCTTAAACACTTAAATATGTTTCTACAAATGTTTTATTGAATTATGTATTATGAAAGACATAACATAAGACGCAAAACCAACAACAAATTTTATGAATGTTTGAATAAATGGTTCAAACACACTTCCTTTGGATTTTCTCTTTGGCAATCAGCTCTAAGAAGCCCACTTTTTCCATTATGTGGAGGCTGACATACCTACCAAAGACCAAAAAAACAATTGTTAGGTGATATAATCAACTACTACACATGTCGCAAAACGACCTAGATTGCCAAATATAACAGTAAATAACGGGTTACATACCTCAGGTAATCGTCATCCGGGGCAGACGTCATTGAAAATGGGTGCCTGTTGACATGTATCATGGTTACGATATTGAAATGCGTCGGGTTGATCGGACATTATGGACATATTTTGAATGTACAACTCACCTTTCAAATGGGGAGACAGCGGCACAGTTAACAAACATGTATATTGACCACTCTTGTATTTGAACCCTTGTGGCTTTGACATATGAAATGCCAACAGATTTCCAGGATAAACAGCCACCTTTTAAGTAACACACCAATATTATTACAAAATCTCATCTTATTTCCTATGTCTGCCATTATCACATGTCCACGAAAAAAAAATATGTTTATTGAATTTTTCCTCTCTTTAACCGTACACGCTCATCACACAAATTTTTTTACTTTTACTTTTCAAATCATATGGCTAGAGCTTCACTCAACCCTATCTTGGGAAGTTGGACTGCAAGTTAATTATGTGAAGCTCTAGCCATATGATTTGAAACGTAAAAGTAAAAAAAAATTATGTGTGATGAGCGTGTACGGTTAAAGAGAGGAAAAATTCAAGAAACATATTTTTTTTTGTGGTGGACATGTGATAATGGCAGACATAGGAAATAATATGAGATTTTCTAATAATATTGGTGTCTTACTTAAAAGGTGGTTGTTTATCCTGGAAATCTGTTGGTTGTTTATCTTGCAAAATAAATCAATTACCAACAGTAAGAGACAAATAGGGAGGGGGTCATACCAGCAACATGAGTGGTATATTTTGCAAGATTCCTTAAATCGGCAAACATATTTTTTTAACTATTTGTTATTTTTGTGACCCCTTGGCCTCATCCTCTTCGTAGGAAGGGTAAGGGGCTTGAATGACGAAGTCGCCCACCACCAGAAGGAGCGATTGGCACAATTTAAACACATTTAAATCAGAACTTCAAAGATGGCAGTGATAAATCATCATAAGTTTTCACAAAGTCGCCATAACCATCATCCTCGTCTTCTTCCTCTTGATCGTTCACCTGCTCAATCTTGCCTCCTAAAAAAAAAACCCATGATCATATAGAAATCTTAAAAATACATGCGATAGTTTTAGAAAATACAAAATATAATTCAAATTTCACTAAAAATTTCCTTATACACCACATTACCACTCTTATTCAAACATTTAACAACATTCGCCCTAAACCGTTATTGAACCCTGATCACCTCCATATCCAGCTTCAAAGCAACCATCGCTCCCTATAACACAAACCCTCTTCGCCAATAGTTTGATCCATCCAACCACCTATGAAACATTGACTTAGGTTGATACCATATATTTTAACTGGTAGGGTACATATTATAGTGTACTAATAAAAAATGATAAGTGGTCTAGTTACAATTTACAAATCTATGAATGCATGTAAAGTTACAAGTTCCCAACAATGCATATTCACATGTCCTACAAAAACACAAAAAGCATAAGGCCATCTTTTACTTATTATGAATCTGGTTCACCACTAACATGTGAACCAACCTTTTGCTCAACTTTTACCATCTTAATGCTAGAATCTCCCCACGACCAAAAAAATGCTACTTAATTAAAAAAAATATTATCATATCATTCATGAAATCAAACAATAGTACCAAGATATCAACACATACCGTACAACATTTCAAAAAAAAATCCAGTTGCAAGTATTCAAGTAATCTAGCTTGAATGTTGATAAATTACATGAAGAGAAGAAATCTTCATCAATTAGGTTAACGTAAAGTGCTACTTAATTTAAAAAATGATTAAGATTAAAGGTTTAAGAATCAATTTATCATGAAATATAATTATTATAACTTAAATATATATGTTTTATAATTGTAAAAATAAGATATCGATTATTTAATTGTTGCTGGCTATAGCTTTGGACTAAGGGGGCCAGCCCAAATGTATATAAAAATTAAGCAATACTCATATACACTGTCATCTATTTAAAACCCAACCAATTCCCATAAAATTGGGTTGGGCCAAAAATGTATTTATTTCAAAAACTAAATTATAAAAAATGTTAAATAGTGCTTTTTTAGATATGATCCATTTTTGTACCTTTTTTCAGCGTTTATATCTATCCATATACAAGTTTCTATACAATCAATCAAATATAACTCTAGTAGTGAAAGTAATGAAAATATAAGACAGTAAAAGGAAAAAGAGAACCGGACTACTTATTTAACATGGACTAATTAGCAGTGAATTAGGCCTCATGCTGGATTACGAATGTATCAAAAACACTTCCGAGATATTGTATTCTGATGCTGTCTAACTAAAAGCTTATGCAAATTACAAAATTTAAACCCACGAACACCCCTTATCTATTCTGACAGAAATATAGCAAGTTTAGACAAATGCACACTTTACATTGTAAGATTACCTCAGCCTAAAACAACTGTGAACAATGCAACAAACCACACGACTTTGAAACATAATTAAACCAAACCTGAAGCCTGTGAACCGCACAAGCAGTGGTTAGTCAGCAGCACTTGGTTCACCTAATGAGAAATTACTCCCCAATCGGTTTCCTCTTTCTACCAAGAACAGAAGCTTTCTGAAATCTCGGTCTACCCATTCGCTCGGCCTTAAACGCTGCAAATGATGACTTAGCAGCTTCATACACTTCAAAACCAAGAAACGTACAAAATTTTAAGTCGTTTATATTGTTATGTTTAAAAATAAGAAGCAAAAATTGGGTCACATTTTGTTTCCTCTTTTAAGTCGTTTTATACAGAGCATCAGAAGAATTTACTCTCTGATGCATGGAGAATAAATCAGGCAATGTTGTTTTCACATATCAGTGCTATATTATAAGTTCTATGTGTAGACAGATCAGAAGCTCTAATGTTTTTTGGCTGAACCGTTAAAACAAAAGAAAGTAGGTTTGACTACTCACCAAAACAAATGTTTTGACTCAAAATTAAAACAAAAGTAAGTCTGATTATTTGACTCAACAAAAATAAGGTTTGACTCACGAAAATGGGGTCTATTTTTACAGTCTATGTTAAAAAGTAAAATGGTTCAGAATGTTTTTCAGATTTCACCAAAATGGGTTTAGTTTGTAACATGTGCACAGATTTTGTACACCCTATGGGTAGGGTATCTTTATGCATTACAACTTTTCCGTTGTTATGATTCTCTGCATTTCCCTTTTCTAAGCAAACAGGTAAGAGGTTTTCTATTTCAAGCAATAAAATTCAAAAAAAAAAAAAAAAATTCCACAACCTTGTTTACTTTATTCTCCATTTATGTCATTCTAATTACCAACAAATATAACATAACAAAAGTAATTTAACTAAATTTAAACCAAAAACACAAAAGTTAAATAGCTTGGTTTGGTTAAAGTTGTTTGGAAAAGAAGTAAAAATGAAGAATATCCTTACTCGATTGAAGAACTTGAATAATTTCTTATACACATGAATTATGTTGTGATTAAAGCTCACAAATATGTAACTCTACGATGAACCTGTTTACCGATTAAAGAAACAAAAGATGAAAGAAACAACAAACTTACAGATTTTTTATTCACTCTTTGTTGACGTATGAACATCGGTATATTGATTCACATGAACCGTAAGAACTTCTTCGATCATTGACGCCACAGAAAACTCCAATGCCGATAGGTCTTCATGTCCATCCATTGTTACAAAATAATCCTAACACCCTCTTGAAAAAACAACCTCTAGGTTTTGTTTAATCGTGTCTAGCATGCTGAAAACGATCATCACCATTAAAGTTTAAATAAAATCGAAGGGTTTATATAAACTTAGTCCATATCAATAAATGCAAAAGATATAAGTACGACATAATGATCTTTTATCTCAAAAGGTTTTTGAATTAACCTTATGTGTAACAGAAACACATTCCAGGCTATGAAGCTAGGTGGGATTTTCAACCTAAAAAAACCCTTAATTCCAAAAACCCACCAAAAAAAAAAACAATCCAAATTCAAACTCTAATCACCGATTTCACCTAAAACCTTACCAAATCATATTAAAAATCAAAACTTGAGGATCAAAATTTGTCAAGAACCCTTAATTCCAAAATCCCACCAACAATTTCTCAAAATAAACCTAAATTCACAAAAATTATATGAAAAATTAAAAAGATATCTGGTAAAAAGACTCACCTTTCGATTATGACAAAACCAATACCTCTCAGCCTCTTGTTCATTTGATTATAGCCCCCTAAAAGTGATTTGAGGTCGAAAATCCTTCACAAATCTGACTAATTTTGCGTTCTAGGGTTTCTCTGGCAGAAGATTATGAAGAAGAAAGAATAGTGAAAGAATGAAGGAGAGAGAAGGAACAGCTATGGTTTTTAGGGTTTCAAGAGAATGAAGGAGACTGGATGGGGAAGAGAGAAGTAACCAGGTTTTCGGAGAGAGAGACACACGTGATTTGAAATTGGAATTTGAAATTTGAATGAAAATTTTGAACCTGACCGCTCAAAAGTAGGTGAGGGAGGTTGACAAGTAAAAAGTCTATCCAGCAAATTGACACATAAAAATTCAAAAATCTCACAAATTGACACATGGGATTAGAAGATGGGAGAGATTGACAAGTAGGAGAGAGAGAAGGGAGGGGTCTTGTGGTGTTGACACATGGGATTTCAATGCTTTGATTTATTATAATAGAGATATTCGGAGAAGAATATGGTGGCCTCCCTCACTCCGTACCCCTCCCTAACAAAAACACCCTGGCACTTTCACTCCCTTCTTCATTTGTATTTGTTTGTATCACCACCACCGAGATGAACAACAATAACAATGATGGTTTTGTAAGAGCAGATCAGATTGATCTCAAGAGTTTAGATGAACAACTTGAACGCATCTCACCAGAGTATGGACCATGGAAAAAAACAAAAACAACCACCCACCCACTGCAACTAAGTGTCAGGAGTGGGAGATTGACCCCTCTAAACTCATCGTCAAAAGTGCTCTTGCTCGTGGCACATACGGCACCGTCCACCGTGGCGTCTACCACGGCGTTGACGTCGCCGGTCAGTCACTCTCCACTTTCTCATCTTTTTTACTAATTTCTCCGCATTTATGTTCTAATTAATTCAATTTTTTGGTGGTTTGAATTTGAATTCCTATGCACAAAACGTAATTTTAATTGTTCAGACTTTAATTTTGTTGATTTTTAATAAATAGCAAGTGTTTGCAGTGTCTATGTGTTGGATTTACTTACCCCACACAATGCTTATGATGTAATTGTTCAGAGTTTAATATTATTATTATTATGTGGGTGTGCTTCTAACTTTCATGTGATGCAAGCTCTGAATTTTGGGTTACATATTAGGATCTTAACTCTGCTTTGTGTGACATTAGTTATCTCACGAACACTATGGAGTTAATATCGGTCCCCTAGTAAAATATCAGTCTCATATATCGGTCAAAATAACGGCATCGATATTATCAACGATATTGACCGATATAACCGATAAGTTATTAGGGTTAAATTGCGATATATATAAATTCTGCATGATATTAAAATTACTGTTATCCCATGATATCTCACCGAGATAACCTATATCTCAAATATCGCTCCTTGACCGATATCCTATATTTTACCGCATTAACTGCATAGCACAAACATGACAATTTATGAATTTGTAGGAGTAGAAGTATATAATTATGTAGAGTTTTTACCATGAATATTTTAGAAATTTATTTGAGTGGTGGTTGTTTAATCTCATCAGTAAAACTGCTGGACTGGGGGGAGGAGGGTCATCGGTGTGAAGCGGAGATACAGTCGTTAAGGGCGGCGTTCACACAAGAAGTGGTGGTGTGGCATAAACTTGACCATCCTAACGTCACTAAGGTCATAATTTCACCATCTACAAACTTTTTGGAACAAGTTCTTTATAAATTATAACTATCAGAATTCAGAAAGTTTTTAGGCTAGATTTTGTATTAACGGGTCGATGCCTCACTATCATGAAGTCGAAATGCTGGTCAAACCAGAAATCAACTTTTCTTGTAGTCAGATATGTAGTTGCTGATGGTTTGATGCTAACACAATAATTGGTATTGTAATGCAGTTTATAGGTGCAACAATGGGTTCTTCAGACCTGCAAATACAAACCGAAAATGGTCAAATTGGGATGCCAAGCAACATATGTTGCGTTGTGGTAGAATATCTACACGGGGGTGCTTTGAAGTCTTACCTGCTTAAGAACCGGAGGAAAAAGCATCCTTTTAAAGTAGTTATCCAAATTGCACTCGATCTTGCAAGAGGGTATGCATGCCCTCCTAACTTTTTATCTTCTAGGTTTGACTTTTCAAACTCAAGATTTGTTACGGATTTGCTGCTGAATTTAATACAACTTTCGCTTTTGTAGCATTATTATTAAAGTCACTAATACTCAAAGTTGGGTTGTTTGATTGTATCTGTTGACTTTGACTAGGTTAAGTTACCTGCATTCCCAAAAGATTGTACACAGAGACGTGAAGACGGAAAACGTGTTGTTAAACAAAACCAGAACCGTTAAAATTGTTGATTTTGGGGTTGCACGTGTTGAAGCATCTAACCCAAATGACATGACCGGTGAAACTGGGAACCTTGGCTATATGGCCCCTGAGGTATATATACTCTTCATTTTCCTTGAAAGTTTGGGCGGGTCGAAACCATTCACGGTTCAAGTTGCAATCTCTACTTTTGGTTCTTTTGTTTTTGATGACGTGGGTAGCTCAAACCTTAATTAGAGACACAACAGCTTAAAAGGTTAAAAGGTTAAAAGGTTCAGAAATGGTCCAACGCTCATGAACAGTAAAAAAGACAAGTCAGGGCCTTGTCACATCATCCTTTGGGTGTGAAACCTCCTGCCCAGCCGCAACCAGACCATGTGGGAGAGCACACCTTTTTGTCCGCAGGTCCAAACCCTTCAACCCCTAAAAGGGTAAGTCCCTCACTGCAAGCCAGGTTCACTAATAAAAGGTTTCTCCTTTGATTACATTTTGGACTGGTTTCATATCAGTCTAGAATTCAAGGAGAACAACAATAACACTAGTGAACCTCTCTCCACGTCTTGCAAACGTGGGGGGACCCCACGACCTGCGTTTGGCTAACTGAAACCTTGAACCCTTTTACCCGGAGATATCGCTACAGGCCTTGGTCTTGTATTTGTTGTAGCAACAAGTTGGCGCCCACCGTGGGCCTACGCCGCTAACTTTATCTTAAATACCAGTTGTGTATCTCCATTTTCTCTTTACATCATGTCTGAAAGCGAGTCTCTCGGTCAGGTAAATCAGGTGCCTAACAACACCGATTTAACACCAAATTCGGGTCGGATCTCACCGGTCCTATCTACTCCTCTTTCTACTCCCGGAAGTACTCCACCGGGATATGTTCCCGGAGTTCACTTCTTTTCAAACACAAACCCATATCGGTCAGGGGTTCCACCTACTCAAATCGATGTAATGCATACACCGGAACGCATAGATCTAACACCCGAGGGAGTAGCTAGAAATTTCTTACAACTGAGATTTCTTCTCAACTAGCATGTGAGCTTAGAAAGGGAAAAAATGGTGAGAATAAGACTAAATTATGAGGAGTCTGAACCCTCATTATCACATGGCCATCCATCTCTTCCTTTTAGCAACTCACGTTCAACCACATCTTACCTTGAAGCAGGTCCTAGTGTGACAGACCAACCACTCAAGCCGTTTAGCTTTTGGGGAGGCCAAGTCCAACCGTTTTTCCCTTATTTACCTCCCAACCCGTTACAACCGGTGCACCTATGGGGCATAAAACCACTCTTGATCAATTATGGCAGTCACCAGCTTCAAGTGTTCCCCCTCCCATTGCTACTTCATGAAAACAAGCCATGGCCACCCTGCCTTTGGCTCGAGGTGCGGTCATGAGCACATCCATGGGAATGCCTTATACAGTAAGCCTTTAAGGCTTTAACCTTATGACACAGATAATGGCATCTTTTATTAGTACTATCAGAAAGCCTTTAAGGATTTAACCTTATGCCCTAGCTGATGACACAAATGATGGCACAATTTCCTTTGCAGCACGTGAAAGCTGGATGATGACAAAGAAAGCCTTCAAGGCTTTAGCTTTAACTTCATCAACCAAGTACCAACCACTCACCAGGATACCTCAAACGGTAACCCAGCTTCAAGGGTAGTAGAAGACCTCTCAAAACCCTACAAGCCCAACAAACTTGTCTTGCTTCTCCCAACAAATCGTTGATTACGAGTTTCAAACCCAGATAAAGATGCCATCATGGTACTAAAGACTACCTCCAAATCTTCGCCAGGACTGCAAGAATTGAAAAATGACCCAACTCCGAATGTTGTCTCATGTTCATGTAAACCCTTGAAGGGTTTTCACGCATATGGTTCAATAACCTTCCTGGATGAAGCGTTCAGACCTTTGACGATCTTAGCAAAAGTTCCCTATAACAACAGAGGCATGTCAATGACGCCACGGTAATCTTCTAGACCAAACAACGTGATGATGAAAGTCTCAGAGACTTCATCGAAAGTTACAAGAAGGAAGGTTTAACTTACGCCGATGAAAAGATTAGGGTTACAGGGTTCATGAATGCTATAAATTCCAAATATCTCGCAAGAGACTTCAATAAATGCCTGCCCAAAACCCTTGAAGAAACACTCGACAGGGCTGAAGCCCACATTCGAGGAGAATAAGCTGTAGACATCAAAGAAAAAAAAGAGAGAACTCTTAACTGGTATGGCTCTTATGACAAACGGTTCAAAGGTTCGGATTCCAGAAGGCCTGAAGGCCGGAACCCTCCAAGCCGAGAAAAAAACATAAACTTTACAGCCTTAACCAAGACTCCGCAAGAGATCTTGGCAACCGAAGAGGTAAAACACAGCTTCCACCCTCCTCAACCTTTGCCAAAAAACAAAAGATCGGAAAAATCAAGCCAATATGGTGAGTTTCACGAATAGAAAGGTCACCATACCAATGATTTCTTCCAAACCCAAAAAAAAAAAGGATCGAAGAAGCCGTCAAGTCCGAACTGGCTCACTTGGTTAAAGGGGTCAAGGACAAGATGGTTAAAAAAATAATAATAATAGTGAACATGGTCGACCTTGAAAACAAAGCTTCCCACAAACGCCATCATTTCGAGGCATGGGAACATCAACATAAGGAGAGTTGCTTTCAAACCCTCTGGTGATGGAATCCAACATAGGAACCATCAAGACACAAAAGTCTTACATTGACACCGGTGCAACCACCAAAATCATGTTTGAGAAATGCTTTAACCCTCTTAGCGACGATGAACGTTCAAAGCTTCAACAGTCTGAATCCTCCATCGAAGGTATCGCAGACATACCTATCAAGCCTTTAGGCCAAATAACCCATAATGTTTGTTCAACGAGAAACCAAAGGGACGAACCGAACAACTCACTTTTGCGGTGATCAATATCCCTTCCAACTATGATATCATCATAGGAAGGCCAGGGCAAAGTGTGTTCGGAATGGCAGTATCAGTTGGTCAAGGTACTGTGAAGTTTCCCACTGAAAAAGGGATAGCAACCCTTCAACCTACCCAAGAAGCTTTTGTGGTTGAAGGGGAAAGCTCAAGAAAGGACGAAGACGATGAACAAGGGTTGGACATAAACCCAAAATATCCTCAACAGGGGATAAGGGTAAACACTAGCCTTTCCAATGAAACCCTCTCATACCTTGAAAAGTTGCTCTTGCACTATGTATTTGCTTGATGTCCTGAAGATATGACCGGCATCCCTCGTAGCATTGTTGAAACATGAGTTATGGATCCCACCTGATGTTAAGCCCATTATACAAAAGAAACGGATTCAAGCCCCTAAAAGAAGCCTTGCAGAATGCCAAAAGATGGAAAAGCTTATTCTAGCTGGAATCCTTCGAGAGGTCAAGTATCAATCATGGGTAGCAATCCCGTAATGGTTCGAAAACCCGACAAGTCTTGGAGAATGTATATCGATTTTAAAGACTTGAACAAAGCATGCCCAAAGGATTGCTACCCGATGCCCCAGATAGACCTCAAGGATAACTCGCTCACATGCTTCCAGTTCAAGTGTTTTCTTGACGCCTAAAAGGGTTACCATCAGATCCTAATGAAAAAAGAAGATGAAGAAAAAACCACATTCCACACTGATAAAGGTATATCTTGCTATCAAAAAAATGCCTTTTGTTTTAAGAAACGCAGGTGCCACTTATCAACGCCTGGTTAACAAAGCGTTTACCGAACAAATTGGCAAGAACATTAAAGCTTATGTTGACGATTTGGTGATCAAGAGCAAAATGGAATACCAAATACTCGATGACATACAAGAAACCTTCCAAAACTCGAGAAAGATCAACATGAAGCTTAATCCAGTCAAGTGCTCGTTTCTAGGGCACATCATGGGGAAACAAAGCATAAAAGCCAACCCTCAAGTGATGTGCTAACAATAAAGACTTTCGATGGAAAGCTTACAGCTTTGAACCGTTTTACCTCAAAAGGAAGCCTTCAACCAAATGAAGCAACACTTGGCTTCACTCCCAGCCATTTTGGCTCCGGAAACAGGAGGAACAACCTCTATCTACCTTTCGATTGCTGAAAAGACCATAAGTACAACTCTGATCATTGAACGAAACAAAGTTCAGATACCCGTTTACTTTTTCAAAACTTCAAAATTAGCAGAAATTAAATATTCTTCTTCGGAAAAACTTGCTCTAGTACTAGTCCAAACAGCTAGAAGGCTTCGAAGGTACTTTCAGTCACACCTGATATAAGTGGCCACTAACTAACCTATTAAGAATGTGCTTGAAAACTCACCTATGTCCGGAGAAAAGCTGTCAAAGCCCAAGTCTCAGCTGACTTCATCATAGAAGTCCCTAAAGAAGTCACAACGGAAGTCGATACAGTCTCAACTGAACCCTCTGACCCCATACTTGGAAGCTCTTTACCGACCAAGCTTCCAACATTGAAGGGTTAGGAGCAGGGCTTGTTCTAATTGATCCTAACGAATTGGAATTCACGTATGCCTTTCGTCTTGAATTGCAGATCACAAACAACGAAGCTGAGTATGAAGCATTGATTGCTGGTCTTAAGCTTGCAAAAAATATGGGTGTCAAAAGGCTCCGACTACATAGCCAAAGAAATGGGGGTTCAAAAGCTTCAAGTCCTCACAGACTCTCTCAAGCTAAGACAATAACAGCTACATAGCAAAAGAACCCAACATGTATTAGTACCGAGAGAAATCAAAGGAATTGATAAACACATTTCAAACATGTTCCATCAAAAAAGTTCCAAGATCTCAAAACAAGAGAACTAATGCACTAAGCAAACTTGTATCTCCTACGTTTGCCCACCTCACCAAGAAGGTACTAATTGAGGTATTAAAAACCACATACATCCAAAAACTCGAGGTTCAAGATATGATCACCAAAGAAGGGCCAAATTGGATGACTCCCATTGAAAAGTTCCCCAAAAACGGTGAATTACCTAATGACCAGACTGAGGCTGAAAGGGTTCGTACCAAGTCAAGGAAGTACGTGTTACAAGGAAATATCCTTTACAAAAAAGGATACCTTGCACCACTACTTCGATGTGTTGGCCCAAAACAAAGCCAATATCTGATCAAAGAGGTTCACGAAGGGATATGTGGAGCTCATTGTGGCCCAAGATCGGCAGTGTCAAAGCTGATGAACCACGGATACTTTTGGCCTTCCATGCATCGAGATACCTTCGAACAACTGCGAAAATGTGAAGCTTGCCAGTTACATGCTCTGGTACCCTAAAGCCCCAAACATAACCCCGTTCCCACCTCCTCGGCTTGGCCATTTCGCAAGCGGGGAATGGACATTGTTGAACCATTCCCACTAGCCAAAAGAGGAGTCAAGTTCTTATTGATAGCCTACTTCACCAAGTGGCCAGAAGTAAAACCATTGGCAAAAATCTCAGGGAAACAGGTCATTGATTTCGTTTAGGAAAGCATAATCTATCGTTTTGGGCTCCCAGGGGTACTAGTCACGGATAACGGGAAATAGTTTGCCGAGAAGCCTTCTAGCTCCTAGTGTAAGGAGTTCAGAATAACTCAAGTATTCAGCTCGGTAGCTTACCCATAATCCAATTTCCAGGTTATTAGGACAAACCGCAACATTGTTGAAGGGATTAAAATCTTGATTAGGAAGATACGACAACAACTGGCTCGAATAGCTTCCCAATGTGCTATTGGAAATTCGAACAACCAAGAAAACGAGCCACAGGAAAACACCCTACAGCCTAGTGTTTGAATCAGAGGCTGTAATCCTAGCTGAAATCGGAGTAACAACACAAAGAACAATTAACATCGACCTTGAGCCAAATAAGAAAGAGACGATGTCGAATTTGGAACTCCTCAAATAGGCTCGTGATCAAGCAGCCATACAAAAAGCAAGGTACAAGCAAAACATGGAATTGTATCACAATACACAGGTGAAGCATGAACGCTTCAAGCCTGGGGACCTTGTGCTTCGAAATAATGAGGCCTACAAGAAAGAAAGCCAAGGAAAGCTTGGCCCTAAGTAGGAAGGGCCATACACTATCCTTAAAGCCCACAAAGGGGGATCATACAAGCTGGCAGGTCCGTAAGGCAAAAAGCTTCCCCGCCATTGGAATGGCAAAAACCTTAAAAGGTTCCATGTTTAACCAAAACGTGTTACAAATAGTTCCCAAAAGTTGTTATATTCCCCTAGTAATCAAATTACTTTGAAATGAATGAACGATGAATCAAAATTTGTCTTTCTATCCTATAATCAGGTTGAGAACCTAGCAAGAAACTCCATGGCAAGGGCCATGTAAGGGGATGAGCTCCTAGGCCACATCGCTCAATAGGTTCAAGGGTTGAATGGACCTATATAAGGGGTGAGTTCCTAAATCAATACTACTCCATGAGACTCATAGAAATTTTAAAAATCATGTCTTGTAGACGGGTTTGAACAACCTACACCAAATGTTCCTTAAGCCCTAACATTGGCTTACGAACCAAAAAGACTCTAAGTGAATGTCATACATAGTATAGAGGTTGTATCTTCTTGTTAAAAATATCCTAAAGCTAAGTGACTGCAGCACTGAACCCTTTAAGGTATAAATAACATAAGATGCACCGCCTAAAACAAAGACAACATACAAAACCAATGAAAACACAAGGGAGTAAACAGAACAACACAATAAACATAGCAAAATAAGTTAAAGATAGCAAGGGCCATACTGGCCATCAAACATAAAACATTGTCCACAAGCCTTCCAGGCTTTAACCACCAAAGGACCTAAACGGTTCCCTTAAAAAAAAGATGTTTAAGCAAACAACCCATAACATTATTCGACATGCTAAGAAAGCTATAAATTAAGGTTTCTTCTTCATTTGGCAGCATCAGAGATGATAGAGTTTGCTACATCATCCTTATTCGAAACCCCATCATCTTGGGTGTCTTTAGCCTTACTCTTTTTCTTCCCTACGACACACGCTGTCTCGGAGGCTTCAAGGCTTGAACCCTTTGAGCCCTCATCATCTTCAAAACACGTTTCCTCACTATCTCCAGAGCAAGGACGTTTCTTCAAGAGGGACTTCAACACTTCGTTACAAACAACCTCATTAAGGCCCTGGGGTTTTAGCTCCCGTAAGACAGGAAAAGGTTTACCAAAACACTTGAAGACTTCACCCACATAAGGGTAAACCATATGCTCAATCTTGAAAACTGTTCCCTTGAAGACTTTGAAGGCGTTGGTTGAAAAAGAGAAGACTTTTCCTAAGGCTCCACAAGTTCACAAAGCTTTGTAACCAGCAACCAACCCTTGGTATCTCCCATGAACAGGAAGCTCGGTGTACACACCACCCAAGACCTTTTTGAACTCCAATGAATGGAGAAGATAGGTAACCACTTGCTGGAATCCATGCTCAATGAGCCATTCATTATCACTATTTTCCTGGGCAAGTGAAGCCTTTAACACTTCTTTCTCCTCTAAGAAGGCTTTTTTCTAAACCTCCAAGGTAGTCTAAAAGACCCTGACTTAAACCTTGTCAGCCTCCAAGCGTTTTTCCAACTCAACCATATCAGTCTTGTGTGGGAAGAAAACTCCTCAAATCTTCAAACAACAATGCTTTCTCCTTCTCAGCTTAGCCTTCAGCTTCTTTCAAAGCAACCATTGAAGCTTTCATCTCATCCCTCTTTTTCGAAAAGACTTCATATTCTTGCATCCTTTTGCGAGATCAGGATACACCCTCTAGAAGCAAGGCAGCAAGGTTGCAAGCACCCATCATCATCTTCGAGACAATCAGGTTGTCGTCCATAGACGAGCAAGAACCTCAAACAATAGGAGGAGCAAAATGGGTAAGAACATCCTCACAAACGGATGAAGACTTGAAGCTGTCATCAACTGTCCAGCACATAAACCTCTTCTGGATTAACATTGGTGGAACCTTCACCACCCTTACCGAAACCCTTCAAGCTCACAACCTTCTTACCCACTGATTTATTCCCCTTACTAATCACCAAGGACAAATCCTTGTCTTTTTCCTCAACCCCAACGTCCAAACGTTTGAAGCCTCTATGACATCACTCAGTTGCACTGGCTCAGAGGCCGATGGATGGTCAGCTACCTTTAACATACGTCGGGTTAAACAACGAATAGAAGCTTTGGAAGCACCGAACCTAGTAAAGCCTTTGACATTTGGAACGTTCACATAACCTGAACCCTCGAACCTGTGTTCAGCACCTCTGGCAACAACATCTTCACCGGGGGTAGCCTCAGCATCCCCAAACACAACATCAGAGGTATCATCACTCTTGATAAAGCATAAGGCAAAACATCATACCCTGATCATCCCTCATGAGCACAGGGCCACGATCCGGCTTGTCCCACTAAGTACTCACACCCATCAACACTAAAGAGTGTTCAGGAAGGGGACGAAGCCTCGAAGGACACTTCCCAATGACTTTTAACAACCAACTATCTAGTTCAGACTCAAATGGCTCAAGCTTGTTTAACACAGCATTAGGGTGCCTCCAAACAAGCTTGAAGGGAACAATGGACTCAGAAATCCAGAAAAAATCGGTCCTTCCAAGAACCAAAGGTAGTAACCACTGAGGAAATCAAATAAACATCAACTGGGGATGTATCAAACGTGAATCGTCGTACTTGGTCAACCGGAAGAAACATCGGTGTAGGATCGTTTGCTGACCCGAACGAGTCGTTCAGAGGTTGTCTCTTGCGTTTCAGATGCGGAATAATAAGAAATGCAAGTAGAAGTAGCTTGTTCTTCTTCCTAACTGCTTGTTTTATTGATTTGAAACGATTTACAGCTCGATCTTCACACCGGCAGAGCTTCGGTGTGGAATTTCACACACATGTTATGAGGTCCGCCCTAATGACACCTATATATATAGTGTCTGGTTCGCTTATGTGACACATGTCCATAAAAACGGACCAGACATGTCCATATAAGCGGACCAGACATGTCCATATAAGCGGACCAGACTCCCTATGTCCCTATGAGCGAACCTAACTCATAAAACCTATATAGACTCCTGTTTTCTCGTATTTCGTGCCCTATGCTATACAATACGATGTAAGACCTGATCCTAGACACCTAGACGTAATCAACAGATGTAGTGCACCAACAGACTCCCCCTCAGATGTTGATGGAGTCGCCAATACACCCTGACTGCAAAACCGTGTCTTCTCATCTTCAATCTAGATCAGTCTCTGGGCTTTTTCTTCTTTCAATCTTCAGACTCCCCTTCTCGATTTACTGGCATTCTTTTTTTCTTCAGTAACATCTTCAGGATCGTTGTCTGATCTACACATGCTTTCAGAATTGATTTCCAGGATCGAAACTTGGCTCTCTTCCAACAGAGATTTTCAGAATATCGAAACCTGGCTACCTGCACAATCTTAATCCAGACATAAATTTTCTAATTTTATCACATATCACATATCAAATACCTGTGCACCAACACATGACTTTCTCTCAACTATCTATGATGAACCACTTGAAAAAGGTTAGATTTAATGAAAACAGTTAAATTTACACAAACACTCCCCCTCAAATGCTGCTCATCATGTTTAGCACTCGGAATTTTGAAAATCAGTTTTCCAATATCAGTTGTCGAAAATCTTTTTGACTTTTTCAAAAGTTTATGCTAAAACACACCGAAAATCTTTTTGTAATATTGAGTGAAAAGAAATGCAATAAAGAAATATTTACAGACAATATTTTTGTGAGTTTTGTGTAAGAGGATCATATCAGTTTTTAACAAGTCACGAGTACCGTTGAGCTTATTTACACATTAAGAATTAAACAATTTACTTAGATTGCCGATATACTGATCCACTTAAATTCTCACACAAATTTCAACTGATTCAGGATATGAGTTAGGTGTTTTAAAGACTTAAACTCATTCATATGTCCCACCTCTTGAATATACTCTCGTATCCAGATCCCAATATTCAGTCTTACAGGTGAGTATACCACAGATGATATCTGTCAGGGGAATAAATTATAGTACGAGGGCCGTGAGAGCTCAGGTCGATCTTTCGATACGCAGAGAGATGACGGCTTCGACTTTTGGTGGGTCCCCTTTAGAGGATCTTTTGCATTACAACAGCAATGACTATCAATTTTATTGTTTCATCAATTTGCTGAGGGCTGCGCTATATTTCAAGCATGCGGAAAGTATTCTCCGGGGACTAGGTCAGAAATTTCTTTCAGCAGAAGTCCCGGGATAATACCCCAGATATCACTGAGCATAAAGACCTAGTATCTCAGAATAAGGGACCTTTCAAACGAGATTTCAGGGGTTACCTATATATCCAAGTAGTGTTCCCCACGAAATAAGCAAGTTTGAAATTTAGTTTATATCCCGAAAAAGTTTACTAAATGTGTAAAAACCTATCGGCATATCATCAGTGAGACTGTTTAACGCTATTCAAACATTACATTTCTTTAGCATACTGTGACTGTCTACTAATGTACTATCATTTCCTCTTCTTAGACACCAAAACTCATTTTTTATTTTATCATGTTTTTGCCTTTTTCAAATTTTCAAATGTTTTTGGATTTTCTGAAATTTTTACTCCCCCTAAAATGCAAACACATTTCAGGAAATTTGAAAACAAACTATACAAGAACATGACAACTGATATCAAATTACCTCAATTCGCCATCCACTTGGCATAAACAATCAGAACTCCCCCTTTCACAAAACTATTTTCTCATTATGATTTCAAAACACTCAAGTTTGTTTTAACCAAAATGATTTGTCCGGAAAATAAGTTTTGTTAATTTTCAAACCACTTGTAGGTTAGGGGAATGGTTCATCATTTTGTCCATTCAATCTCTTGTATCAGGATTACATCAAGTTCAAACTAATGACCTTGAGTAATCACTTTGTCAGAATCAACCTCTTACCACTTGTAAGTATATCCAAAACAATTAATCACATGTAGGAATAAAACATCTACACAAACCATTTTACCAATCAAGATGCCGATTCCTGCTTCACACTTACCAACCTGGAAGCTCCGGCAAATCATACTTAACCTGTAAAATGCTAACAATTTTAAGAACTTTTCATACAAATTCATAAAACATGAATGATACCGATTCCTGATCCACGATTACAAACTTGGGATCTCCGGCAAGTCAGGTGTTTTAAGCAAAGAAAATGTCCACCCAAGCCTGACCAGCCTTGGGTGTTTTCAATTCAGAAGCAGTTGGAGTGTAAGTTGCTTTCTTTTGAGCATAAAACTCTTTTACCCCTTTTACTTTCCCTTCAACCATTTTTTCGAAAATCTTCTTAATTTTCCCATTAAATGCTTTTTCAACATCAAATTCATTCTTGTCAGAATAAAATTGATTAGAGATCTCAACTTTCCCAACTTTTGATTTAAAATTCTCAATCCTCAATGGTGGAAAGTTCTCATCATCCATTGAAGGAACTGAGTTTTCATCACTCTCATCAAACTGTGGCTCCTCTGATTTTGTGGAATCAGATTCATTGCCAGATTTTACCTCTGATTTCTTAACAACCCAAGCTTGATTGTCAAGATTTCCCTTCTTCTTGTAAAACCTTTTCGAACACTCACCAACTTCATATGTTTAATTTTTGAAAACTTTAAATTTTTCAGTTGATGGTTCGGTTTTATCAACAATAACTTCTTTCAGTTTTCCAGAAACTCCCTGTTTTGTGTTAGTCGCTTTCGGACAATTCCATGCAATATGACCAACTTCATTGCATCTGTAACAAGTTCTTGTCTCTTTCCTTTGAAAAGCTCCATTCTTCATCTTTTCAGCAAGAAACTCCTTGTTTGACTGTTTCCAGAATGAGCTCTTTGCTTCTTCTTCATGGCTAGTTCCTGCAACATATGTCATTTTTGATTTAAAATCTCGAACATATTTTTCATTTTTATAGTTTTCAGGTGGAATAAAACCAAGTCCTTTCTTTTTGTAGCTACGATTGTGGTTTGGTTTCTTTTGAAAACCTGAACCAAAATTGTAACCCTTTTTCTTGTTCAAACGTTGTTGAACTCTTGAAGTGTATTTTTTAGGTTTTCCAGTAAGATTTAAATCTTTTATTTCAGAAATATTAATTTCTGTCATTTTGAAAACCTTTTTGATCATGTCAAAACGAACACTTCTTATTGGATATTCTTTATCAAAATATAATTTGTCAGAACCATTCAAAGTATATGCAACTTCAAATGTTTCGTCATTCAAATTAGATTTTGACAACAAAAACTCTTTACTGTAAACCCTTTTTCCCGACGATTTTGAACTCTTTTCGGATGAATTTGAACTCCCGACTGACTGACACGAACTTTCGGACTCGGACTTTGACTCTGACTCCTCATCCTTATCCAACACCTGATCAACCACTCTTTTTATCAGTTCTGACTCATGATCTGTGTCGGACGCTGTGAACGTGACATCAATATTGTCCGGTAAAACATCGGTTATCTCAGATTCTAACTTAATATTGACCGCCTTTTTTAGTTCTTCCTCGTTAGGTTTCCTAGATGAGTACCCTTCCCAAATCGGAGGCGGACACTTATTATAACATACACCCTGTTTCTTACCAGTATCCTTTTCCTTTGGCTTTTTGGTTTTATCTTCATCTTTAAATGCCTCGAAACCTTCAACTGTTGAATAAATTCTATCCATTACGTAGTCACAACCTTTGTAACTTTGCAGCAATCTTCTGATTCTTTCATTCTCAGCTGCTTCATTCTCCAACTCTTTCTTCCTCTTTGCACATTCTTCTATGTACATGTTAATCTCTTTCTGCTTTGTCATCATAGTAGCATTCAACATCTTCAAAGCTTTCTCTCTTTCAGAGTTAGTCTTTTCCAGACTATTCACAGTTCTGTTCAATACATCATATGACTATTTCAAATTTTTTACATCAAACAACAACTTTTCTTTCAACTTTTCTAACTCACTAAACCTCTCATCTTTCTCTATACATTGTTTACAAGACTCTGAACATGTAAGACAAGGTTTTGTGATTTCAACTATTTTCTCGACCTCAACTATCTTTTGAACTTCCACAATCTTCTCAATCACTTTGACTTCTTTCAATTCTTTTGCAGCTTTCCTTTCTTTTAGTTTCTTCAATTTCTCTGCAAAATAAAATTCAAAACTGTTAGACGATAAATGAGATTTTCCAATGTTTATCTGTTCAACTTCTTCATCATCATCACTGCTTTCAGAAGAAACAGATTTTCCATCTTGACTCTCCTCATTATCCGACATTACATCCATCCACTCCTTCAGCAACTCTGGCTTTTGCACAATCTGAGCAATAAAAACTTTAACATTGGGATCAGCTGGAATGTACTTGTCCCAGCTAAAACCATCAGCTATTTTCTCGTCATCTTGATTCATGATGCCATAGTAAGCCTTCTTGTTTGCATCCTCGATCATTCTTCCATGTGCCGTTTGAGGTTCCTTTTGTTGATGCGGTTGGTGAGTAATTTGCTGATAAACGGTCTTCCGATAATAATCATCTTTCCCAGCAGACTCCTTTGCTCCTCTTGGTTCCTGATTCTTGCACTCCCTTTTAAAATGGCCTTTCTCCCTGCAACGAAAACAAACAACTTTAGATTTATCAAATCCAAGATTAGAAAGATTTGCATCCAAGAAATCATTTCTTCCGGTAACTAATCTAAACTTTTCTGCTCTCCTCAAAACACTCGCCAATGCCCATTTAATATCCACCAGTTCCAGCTCCTCTGCATCAATTTGGTCATAATCTTCCTTTGTGAGCATCGGATTGCCAATTTTTCCGGCAATCAACCCTTCATAAGATTCTAATGCAGTGACCAATAATCCCATATGATGCTTTACAACTTCTTCAGAATAATTTTGACCATTTTGAAGATGTAGAGCTACATTGCACTGAATCGAATGCCCATTTCCAGCAGATGCACTTTGAACACTTGGAGGATTCACCGTTAAGAACCCACTAGTGTTTACTGATCCTTGACTGCTAGGTGTAGATTGATTTCCAGCACTAAATGCAGTTTGTATCTTTGGACTTGCTTCAGCAGTTTGAACATTTCCTTTATAGTACAATTTAATATCTTGTTGATGAGTAGAACTGTTCATTCTAGCAATTTTCTGCTGCTCCAGATCCTGTGCCTCCAACTTTTCTATAAACTGTGCAATCGATAACCTTTTAAACTGTCCGGAATTCTTCAATATCATCAGATATGTACCCCATTCCTGTTGCGGTAACGCGTCAGCAAGCTTTTCAACCCATTCTGCTGGAGTTTTTGTAATCTTCAACTGTGACATGGTGCGTACAAGATGACAATATCTTTCAATAAGACTCTTTGTTGTTTCACCAGGCATGCACGTAAACAATTCAAACTCTTTTTTCAACAAAGCTGCTTTACTTTGTAACATTTCAGTGCTTCCCTCAAACTTCTTTTGAAGAGCTTCCCAGATAGAATAAGAATTTTCATCATGTTGAAGCAACATAAATATATCTTCTTTTATCGCTTGTTGTAACAAATTGATCATCATTTTCTCTCCTTTATAACTTTCCCTCTCTTGTTCAGTAAATTCAGAAATGATTTTATCAGCTCCCATTGTATTCTTTGGCCTCTCATATTCAGTTTCGATACTCTCCCAAGCTTTTAGATGATTCGCCTGAACCCAATTCTCAAACCGTTTCTTCCATCCGTGATAATCTTCAATTCCCATAAGCTTCGGGGGTTTTTGCATTGTTCCGGTTTCGTTTTCTGCATTCATGTTTTGAGCAATTGAAGCTGGAGTAGTCGATGAAGCAAATGCGTTGTAGAACTCGGAATCCATACTGACTTAACACGTATTTCAAGGCAAATAACAAAAGAACGAACCAACTCTGAACAAATAAGCAAACCAGAAAGATCCAAATAAGCGAACTAGAATTGTTCGTTCGAGCGGACCAGAAATTGTTCGTTCGAGTGGACCAGAAATTGTTCGTTCGAGTGGACCAGAAATTGTTCGAATGAGCGGACCAGATGATGTTAGTTCGAGTGGACCAGAAATTGTTCGAATGAGCGGACCAGATGATGTTCGTTCGAGTGGACCAGAAATTGTTCGAATGAGCGGACCAGATGATGTTCAAATGAGCGGACCAGAAACTGTTCGTTCGAGTGGACCAGAAATTGTTCGTTCGAGCGGACCAGAAATTGTTCGTTCGAGCGGACCAGAAAGTGTTCGTTCGAGCGGACCAGAACTAAAAACAGGAGCGAACCAGCATTACTTGTACGTTGAAGCGGACCAGAAACGCGAACCACATATCGAACATGTTTTGACTCGTTAAAACTTCGAATTTTGGCTTCAAACTTTCCAGGGTTTATCTCGATACAATTGCGCACAAGCTGTGAAAATTTGAGCGAATTCCGACCGTGAAATCTTCCCGAATCAGTAAAAGAAGGTGTAGAAGTGAGAAGAAATGATGAAAAACAGCTACAATCTGTAGAAAACCTCCTCCCAAGCTCTGATACCACTTGTAGGATCGTTTGCTGACCCGAACGAGTCGTTCAGAGGTGGTCTCTTGCGTTTCAGATGCGGAATAATAAGAAATGCAAGTAGAAGTAGCTTGTTCTTCTTCCTAACTGCTTGTTTTATTGGTTTGAAACGATTTACAGCTCGATCTTCACACCGGCAGAGCTTCGGTGTGGAATTTCACACACATGTTATGAGGTCCGCCCTAATGACACCTATATATACAGTTTCTGGTTCGCTTATGTGACACATGTCCATAAAAGCGGACCAGACATGTCCATATAAGCGGACCAGACATGTCCATATAAGCGGACCAGACTCCCTATGTCCCTATGAGCGAACCTAACTCATAAAACCTATACAGACTCCTGTTTTCTCGTATTTCGTGCCCTATGCTATACAATACGATGTAAGACCTGATCCTAGACACCTAGACGTAATCAACAGATGTAGTGCACCAACAATCGGAACAACAACGATGGGCCATACCCTATCACAAAACCTCAAAGCGTAAAGTCCCAGCAAGAGCTTGAAGACGCAACTGACCAAGAGACAAACGATAATACTCTAAAATATTCAGAACAAAGACCGAAAACGAATGACACAAGTTGGAAAACTCGAAATGACAGCAATAAAGAGCAATCAAACCAGCGGAACACTGATCGATCGATTTATCTAAAACCTGGAGCCACCGGATTAAACTTTAGATCGATCCCCCATTCTTTACAAAAAGCCTCAACTTCCTCTCTAGTGAGACAAGAATAACTCACATACAGATCTTTGCTAGCACCCAGACGCGATCGAAAGAAAAAAGAAAGTGAAGTCTAGGCAGATATTATTACGCAAAAGGCAAAAAACTGCCATCCATCGCATTAATTGTCATTTCAAAATTCAAATCCAAAAAACTTAGACGCCTGATAACGTTTCAAGCCTTGAAGCCTTTAAGCAATAAAAATCGTGTACAAAAGTCAGAAGAATTTGAGCTTACACCCCAAATACCTCTGACTTGGGGGGCTGATGATGGGGGTAGCTCAAACCTTAATTAGAGACACAACAGCTTAAAAGGTTAAAAGGTTAAAAGGTTCGGAAATGGTCCAACGGTCATGAACAGTAAAAAAGACAAGTCAGGGCCTTGTCACATCACCCTTTGCGTGTGAAACCTCCTGCCTAGCCGCAACCAGACCATGTGGGAGAGCACACCCTTTTGTCCGCAGGTCCAAATCCTTCAACCCCTAAAAGGGTAAGTCCCTCACTGCAAGCCAGGTTCACTAATAAAAGGTTTCTCCTTTGAGAAACCTCTTCCCCTATAAATTGCAGCCCATGACAAACATTGCAACCACTCCAGGATCAGCAGAAAACTATCTTAACTCTCTGATTCTCCTTCTCCCTCTCGAGAACAAGCTTCATGCTTGCTTCTCTTCTTCTTCTCCCATGAGAACTAGCTTTATGCTTACTCCTCTTCTTCACTCTAAATAATTCATCCTCTCCAACGATTACATTCTGGACTGGTTTCATATAAGTCTAGAATTCAAGGAGAACAACAATAACACTAGTGAACCTCTCTCCACGTCTTGCAAACGTGGGGGACCCCACGACCTGCGTTTGGCTAACTGAAACCTTGAACCCTTTTACCTGGAGATATCGCTACAGGCCTTGGTCTTGTATTTGTTGTAGCAACAGTTTTCAACTACTAATCTGTGTGTTTTTGTGGTTTGTTTCAGGTACTGAATGGGAACCTGTATAATAGGAAGTGTGACGTGTACAGTTTTGGCATTTGTTTATGGGAAATATATTGTTGCGATATGCCGTACCCTGACCTTAGTTTCTCGGAAGTAACTTCCGCTGTCGTTCGCCAGTTACAAACATCAGATCAGTCATTATGCATTAAAAACATTCACTTTAAGAAATATCCTTTTTGGTCTTATAAAGATTTTGTTGGTTAAAATCGTGCAGAATCTAAGGCCTGGCCTACCAAGGTGTTGCCAGAGTTCTCTTTCTAATGTTATGAAACAATGTTGGGATGCAAATCCCGATAAACGAGCCGAAATGGACGAGGTTGTTAGGATGTTGGAGGGAACTGATACAACGAAAGGCGGAGGTATGATTCCGGGTGATCAAGTTCAGGGTTGTCTTTGCTTCCGAAAGTATCGCGGGCCTTAAATGTTAGAATATGTTTATTATAATCTAGACTTAATATAGTTAATTACTATTATATTTTAATTAGGGAATATTATTTATGTCAGTTACAAACGGTTAAACCATCAACCGGTTCTCAAAAGACGCAATGGTTGAAGGCACCGTTTAAGCATGTATATATATTAATATTTGTAACTCAAACGGGTGTGTGTTGGTTATACGTAATCATACACCACCATCAATAAGATTTACTTTTCATATTCATCATTGTATTCATATCAATTCATCCGATCATCCCATTTGATTTCCAACAAAGTGGTGTCAGAGCCACGGTTAATCGAGAATCAAATTCAAGTGACAATCTGGAAATCAAGAACAACGAATTGAAGAAATTAGGACCAAGAATCTGATCAAACAAAGAAAGAATCGATTCCGCTGCAATCACAAAAGATCCAGAAGAAGAATTCCGCTGCAAACTATATCAGAAATCGTTACTCTGTTTTATTTCTATATCAGAAACTATATCATAAAATACCACTGCACACGGAACGGATTCAGAAAAGGAAGACGATCAGATTAACGAAATCGACAACTTTCGGGATTAAAATCAGACAAAAGAGAAGATAGTGAAAAGAAATCTGGGCAGATAAAAAAAAAGGAAGAAATCGGAATGTATTGGGGCAAAGATCAAACATTCCTGTGAAAAGAAAGATCGTTATTCGAAGAAAGTGATATGTGACTGCACATGAATCGTTATCAAAGAAATTCGAACCCTCTATTTCACGTTCGCAAGAATTCATCACTTTAAAATCTGAAGTTGCAATCGTAATAAAAAAAATACATATCGAAGGAAATCCCGATATAAAAGAAAGGAATCATCAATTTAATCAAGTCGGCAACATCTTTATCAAAACCGAAAGTCGGCAAAGAAGTCAAGAGGAATTTTGTGTGGCTATTACTTGTGCACGTGGAGACAAAATTCGTAAAGTAATTATTAAAGGGATTTCTTAGTTTTTTTTTTATCAAAGGCATTATTCAATTAAGTAAATGATTCATTTACATAAACCTGTGGTGGTTTGATCAAACCAACCTGTGTGGATCTTGCTGCAATCAAGAAGGAACACGGAACCTATGTGGATTCGATACGAACCTATGTAGGTTCAAATTAAAAGAAAAGCAAAATAACCTCAGTGGTTAAAGGAAAGCAAAAATAACCTCAGTGGTTAAAGGAAAGGGAAATCAAGGGAAGACCAAACTCTGGGAATAATGGCATCATACAACAATGGTTTGCACTTTCAATTACCGGTACTAAATGGTAAGAATTACTATCATTGGAGCATAAAAATGAAGGCACTATTCCAATCACAAGATCTATGGAATATTATTCAAAATGGATATGAAGAATCTGGCTCATCATCAAACCAAAAGGAACCAAAAGAATTAAAAGACAAGACGGCGCTATTCCTTATTTTCCAAATGGTAGACGATATAATATTTGAAAGGATATCTATGGCAGAGTCTTCAAAGGAAGCATGGGATACATTGCAGAAAACTTATAAAGGAGATGATAGAATCAAGAGTGTAAGGTTACAAACCTTAAGATGTGAATTCGACAACCTACGGATGAAGGAAATAGAATCAGTCGAAGATTATTATAACCGGGTTGTCTTGATCACAAATCAACTAAAACTGAATGGAGAAATCATAGATGATAGAAGGATTATGGAAAAAATCCTAAGAAGTTTAACAAGGAGGTTTGAATGTGTGGTAGTAGCAATCGAGGAATCCAAGGATATGGACACATTCTCACCAGAAAACTTAATTGGTACCTTACAATCACATGAGCTAAGGATGGGACAATATGAAGAACCTTCTGCTGAAAATGCCTTCAAATTATCATCATCAACACAGATGGGTTTCAAAGAAAAGAAGGAAGTAGGATCGACACAAAGATTCAAAACTCACAAGAAACCATTGTCTCAATATAAATGTTATAAATGTCGAAGATATGGTCATCTTAGCAAGACATGTGACGTGAAACCGGAAGATTATTTGCCAAAGGAAGCTAACAAGAAGAAGATATGAAGTCTAGATTAGGGGGAAATGTTAGAATATGTTTATTATAATCTAGACTTAATATAGTTAATTACTATTATATTTTAATTAGGGAATATTATTTATGGCAGTTACAAACGGTTAAACCATCAACCGGTTCTCAAAAGACGCAAAGGTTGAAGGCACCGTTTAAGCATGTATATATATTAATATTTGTAACTCAAACGGGTGTGTGTTGGTTATACGTAATCATACACCACCATCAATAAGATTTACTTTTCATATTCATCATTGTATTCATATCAATTCATCCGATCATCCCATTTGATTTCCAACATTAAAGACTTGTACCATGTGTTGAGAAGATGGTACAATTATATTTGAATATCGAAAGGTTTTGTTAAGTTGAAAAACAAGTACCAAAATTTAATAGATTCGTTAAAGTGGGAGTATTTTAGATGGTGGATGGGTGTAGACTTGTGGTGTTATGAATTATGTAAAGTTTTATGTTTTTATTTACTGGAATTTATGTTTGATAACGATATTAAAACTTATTTAACGATATCGATTAATTTGTTTTTTTTTTTTCAGAAAGAAAAAGATATTAATATCATGAATATTTACTGGTTATGTACTTGTATCTTATATGAGTACAGGAATTTGAGATAACAAAAGCACACATTCTTTTATTTCAGATGAATCAAATCTATCATATGTTTTTGGAAATTGACTTGTCATAGTTTCAAAGAATCCCCTTTAACACTATTTAGTGATACACAAACACATGTTTGCATGGTTACAACAACTACCTCTCAGCGCCACCCATATCTACACGCTTAGATTGATGACTTAAATCCACAAACACCGATGGCACAATGGCACGCTATATATTATTGCGAAAAGATACATGTTTGATCGATGCTTAGGCCTTGGATATTGACAACATCTGGACCTCACCTTGTTCGACATCACCCCAATCAGTGGAACTGTAGTAGGTTGCATATAATATGAGCTGAACTATTGCAAATAATGTTCCTAGAGCATTTGGAACCTACATAACATTAATGTCGAAAAAATCAAACAAAAGTAAATAAATAAACTTGTGAATCTAAGACATGATCGAAAAGATCAAGTTACCAAGATGAAAGGATCAAACTGGAGGAGTGCATAAGCAGACCATACAATGCTGCTGGCAAAGGTGGCTACTGATAAGCTAAGTGGCATGTATTTGACGCTTTTTGTCTTTATCACCATTTTCTGTTTCCAATTTCATCTTTATTTGTAAAAACTATAATCTAGAGAGGATATGACATAAATCTTTATTTGTAAAAACTATAATCTAGAGAGGATATGACATAAAAATTTAATATCGGTTCTTTATTTCATGATACATTGAAGTCCATTCGAATACTAAAAATATACGAAAAAGTCACAAAACTATTTTTTGTGTATTAAATTCTCTAAAATACATATACTTTTAATATATTTTAAAACTAGGTTATAACCCCGTGTATTACACGGGGTTGAATAAATAAATTTTATATACTAAATAATAAAAATAATATATCTTTAAAAACCTCATTTATTGTACGTGTTGAATAAATATAATTTTATATGTTAAATAATAAAAAGTTATATCTATAAGAACCATATTGTACAGGTTGAATAAATGTAATTTTAGATACCAAATAAAAAAGTTATATCTTTAAAACCACGTGCAATACATGTGTTGAATAAATGTAATATTGTTTACCAAATAATAAAATAATACATCTTTAAAAACCTCATTTATAACACGGGTTGAATAAATGAAATTTTATATACCAAATAATAAAAAAATTAAATTTTTAAAAATATGCGCATTACACGGTTTGAATAAATGTAATTTTCAGTACTAAATAATAAAAAATATATATCCTTAAAAACCCCGTGTATTGTACGAATTGAATAAATCTAATTTTATATATCAAATAATAAAAAGTTATATCTTAAAAAAACTCATGTATTACATGGGTCGAGTAAAGTAAATGTATAAATGATAAATAATATTAATTAATTTTGTTTTAAGTTTCGTAAAATCTATTTGATCCTCATCCCTTTGGATGTTTTATTTAGTTTGGTATCAAATAGATTTTACCTCAGGGACCATTTTGGCTATTAACACATAGTAAATTATAACTACAGGGACTGTTTGTGTAATAAATAAAACTTAAAAACTAACTTCAGTTAAAAAAACTAACGGAGGTCCATTGAGTGCCAACATGTTGATAGGTAGGATTATTATATACCAATTCTGTACGTTGGATTATTATTTACCAACTGGGCAAAGGTTGGTTTATTAAATACCAATTTTCCTTAAATAAATAATATTATAAATGAGAAGGAGATTAAACTAAATAATAATTATCCATAAGATATTAATCTAATAATATTTAGTAGGAGGATTATCTATAATATAAGATATTAAAATAAATAATATTTTTTGGAGGGTTATCTATAATTAATTAGAAGAGATTAAACTAAAATTATAATTATCAATAAGAGATTAGCTAATATGATGACAAGTGTCCCTAAAGTGGTTTCTTTTATTATATAGTATAGATAGGGTAAATTACTTTTTGAGTCTCTGTGTTTTATGTGTTTTAACCACTTGAGTCCAAAAGCAAAAAGTTTAACGACCTGAGTCCCTATAAGCATTTTCTTTAACCATTTAAGTCCAAATTTCTAACTCTGTTAGAATTTTTTGGTTAAGTATTGTTAAATGACTAAAATACCCTTATAATTAATATTATATAAAATAAGGGTAAGGATAGTGTAAAAAGGGCCTAAAGTGTGAAAAGTGTGAGAAGTATGTTATAACACTATATATAATACTATATAACACCATATAAACACCGTATAACAATATGTAACACCATATAATACCATATAACACTATGTAACACTATATATCATTATATAACAAATATAACACTATACATCTATCATAGACATGCTATCAGACAACCTATAGTGTTATATTTGTTATATAATGATATATAGTGTTACATAGTGTTATATGGTATTATATGGTGTTACATATTGTTATACGGTGTTTATATGGTGTTATATAGTATTATATATAGTGTTATAATACACTTCTCACACTTTGAGCACTTTTTACAGGATCCTCTACCTATAAAATAAATCCTATATATAATGTTATCCACACCTGCATACACAAAATTTACTCAGACATGCCATCCCTTCTCTCTCTCTCATCTAGACCCTTACGCCACCACCGTTCACACCACCGCACCACCACTGCACCACCACCATCCCCACCGCACCTCCACCACTATCACCACCTTCCGTTGACCGTCAACCACCACTGTCACCGCCTGCAAACCGCACCGTCAACCACCGCCTGCATGCGAGACCACCACCACTGTCAACGACCGCCTGCATACAAGACCACCATGTCTCCGTCGCCTCTCCCTCTCCACCTATCCAACAAAAGTTCAACGAAACCCTAGAAAAAGAAACCCTAATTTTTTATTTTCCCCAAATTGTTAACTACAAATCAGCAGGCGTCGGATGATGATGAAAGGAACGACGGCGGAGGTGGTGGTGGTGGCGGCGGAGGTGGTGGCCGGTAGAAGGAACGGCGGTAGGATGTTTTCAGAGGGAGAGGCATTCTCCGTCTGTCGTGGCGGCGGAGGTGGTGGTGGTTGGTAGAAGGAACGACAACGAATAGTGGAATTGACGACATGATCTAGGGCCTTTTTGTTTTTGAGCCAGAGGTTTGACCAGTTTAAGGGTGAGGAGGGATTGTTAGGGTTTTGATTCTCAACTGAACACGAAGACATTTGGAATTTGACGCAATTCACATTTGAATTGAAGATGAATTTGGTTGTTGAAATTTGTGTTGAAGAGTTGAGCTGCTTTTTTGGTTATTGTTTTGAGTGGTGGGGATGGTGGCTGTGCGGAGGTGGTGGTTGGAGACGGAGGTGGTTGTGGCTGTGGTGGTGACGGTGGTGGTTTTGATGGTGGTCTAGAGAGAGAAAGAAAGATGAGAGGGAGAGGTGAAGGTGAGAATATACAGAGAGAAATAGATATAATAGAAACAGAGCATTTTTTTATTTTTTAATTATAAGGGTATTTTAGTCATTTAACAATACTTAACCAAAAAATTCTATCATTGTTAGAAATTTGGACTCAAATGGTTAAAGAAAATGCTTATAGTGACTCAGGTCGTTAAACTTTTTGCTTTTTGACTCAAGTGGTTAAAACACATAAAACACAAGGACTCAAAAAGTAATTTACCCTTTAAAATAATATGTTACTTTTAAATGGATAACTTTATAAAATAGGAACCAAGTTTTATAATTGTTCTAATCAGATAACTCATAATTTTTTTTGTTCTATCCTTAAGTTTTTTTTGATGTTTCATCTAACCAATCCTATATGACATTTCTTTTTTATTATATGATGAAATGGCTTAAAAATGCCAACATATATTAAAAAATTATAAAAGGTTTCAAAAAATGCAATATATATATATATATATATATATATATAGGAAGGTTTAAATGAGAACGCTAAATATTGTGAGAACCGTGAGAACAAATGAAAAAACCGCGAGAACTTGGTAAAAAACAAATCAAATTCAATTTTTTTTCTACACTTATCATAATTATTCAAATATAATGTTAGAAATTTAATTTACATGTTTAAATTTACGTGAATTCGTAAATAAAGAAAATTTACACATGTGTAAAAAATCTAAAAAGAGTGATTTTGAAAGAATAAATGAATTATTTGATGTTGTAAATTCTTTTTTTGATATTGTATTTTAATTACAATGAGGTATGTATTAAAAAATTGGTTTTGATTGGTTTTTTCATTGGTTCTCACGGTTCTCGCAATATTTAGCGTTCTCAAGATAACCTTCCCCTATATATATATATATAATTCTTTCACAATTTTTAATATTTTTTGCATTTTTATTAAACTTTTTGCAATTTTGTAAATTTTTTTGGGAATTTTTTAAAGATTTTTTTAGAGTTAATTGCTCGGATGGTCCCTGTGGTTTCACTTTTTTTCATGTTTAGTCCCCACATTTCGGAAATAGCAGGTATGCTCCCTATGGTTTGTCATTTTGTTACTCGGATAGTCCCCTGACATTTACTCAGGGGACTATCCGAGTAACAAAATGCAAACCATAGGGAGCATACCTGCTATTTCCAAACTAACTGACATCTACTCAGGGGACTATCCGAGTAACAAAATAACAAACCATAGGGAGCATACCTGCTATTTTAAAAGGTGGGGACTAAACGTGAAACTACAGGGACCATCCGGGCAATTAACTCATTTTTTTATAAGTGACCTAATTAGAAAGCTCCTAAAACTTGATTATTATTCTATGAAATATTCCAATTTAATAAACAATAAATTATTATTTTAATATAAAAAATAGCTTAACGTATATTCCAATTTAATAAACAATAAATCATTCTTTTAGTATAAAAAATAGCTTAACGTGTATTTTTACAAGTTGAGAGAGTTTTTTCCCCAAATTAGTGTTGGTGGAAAAAGTATTTACTATTTTGGTGTTCTTTTAAAACTATTTACCAAAATAGTGTTTTTATTCATTTTATATTTGCCTTTTCTTTTAATCAACATAAAAAAGTTATTATTTTTTTCCTATCCAGTTAATCCACTATTTGCAATTTTATTCCTTTATAAAAGAATAAAAATGTAAAAGAATAAAATTGTTTCTTTCTTTTTCCTTGTCGGCTCTTTTTATTTACATATTAATGTCGCCTTTTAAAAAACTTAAACCTCTACAGAACAATAATTCTTTGATTTCGAGAGTATATTCCTCATTCAGTGAATATAATATTTATAATTACGTTAGGAAATCAAGAAAACTGTGAAAAGATATGGCAAAAACTATTAAGTCTCGTTGCCAGAGTAAAACCATTAGGTAATCATCTTTTTTTCTTTTTATCATATCACTAAGTTAATATTAAAAATTAAATTTGTTGTTCATAATAACTAAGTTAATACAATTTGTAGTATAGGTTTCACTGCATTTTTTTAGTATAAGTTTCACTGTATTTTTTTAGAATCGGCCATTTTGTTTTTGAAATTGATTTTTCTTGCTATCACAACCCAAGAACAGGGGCAGAGCTTTTAAAGGGTAAGGGGGTGCACCTGTCATCACTGCCCAAAAATGTTAGTGTAAGTTTCACCCAGTTATAATGTTCGATTAGTTTTTTTTTTTTTGTATGTTTCTTATTTCATTGTTTAAATTTACTATGAATGATTTTATTAGTTTGTCTTTGGCATGAGTTGGTTGAAGAAAAATTTATAACGAGATGGAAAAAGGGGTATAATATATTAATTTAATAGAAAAAATTAATAATTTTTTATGTGGATTAAAAGAAATGGTAAATACAAAACAAATAAAACATTAATAGAATAATTGAAAAAAAAAACATACTGGGTTGGTTAAAATAAAAGGTATAATAAGTAAAAATAAAAATACAGACAGTGAATTGATTGAATTGAAAAATAATAAGTTTATTATGTTGGTTAAAAGAAAAGAAAAATACAAAATAAATGAAAACACCATTTTGGTAAATAGTTTTGAAGGAACACCAAAATGGTAAATACTTTTTACACCAACACTAGTTTGGAAAAAAACTACAAGTTGAGATATGAGAAATAAGAAAATACATTGGTTTAAAGGTATTCGAGTTGGGTATTACTGGAAGCAACCTCTCTATTTCTACGTGGTAGAGGTAAGGTTGTCTATATCTACCCTCCTCATACCCTATCTTAGCTTTGTTATTGGTGAGATTTACTGAGTATGATGATGATGATTGGTTTAAATGGTATTAACCCATAATAATCAATTATAAACAGAGGTTACTTACGTACCATGACTGTCAATGGAGCGGCATACATGAGTATGTTGAAGAAAACACAAACCATTCCAACAACCAAAGATCTTGAAGCATAGGTGTGAAAGCACATCAAAGTAACTACAACAACCGCAGCTGCAAACAACGCTTCCATAACCAGAACGATTATGATCTTCTTCTGCATTTTTGTTAGATTTTAGTTAATTAGCGTAGACCGAAACAAGTACTTAGTATAAGATATAGATTGAGGCAGTAGGGCGAATATGACCATACGCGACCACCCCAAGTAGAATAGGTGAGGAAGATTGTGATGAAGACGATTTCAATAGTAAATCCAGCACAATTGACCAAAAGACTGTCTGGATGGACAATTGGAAGACTATAGAACATCCACATTCCACAATTTAATATTGTGGCAACATATGGATCTGGTCTGTAAGCTTGAACTGACTTTGCTCTCACAATCTTCATAAATGTTGGCCTGTGAGTTTATTTTTAATCTTCATGAATCTTTATTGTGTGATACATAATAATAAATAGTTGGTTAAAAAGATTGAGACATTACAAAGGAGAGAGAAAGAGAATGAGCGCTATAACGTTCCCTGCATGCCCAAACTGAAACAAGTTAGACAAAGAAATCAAGCAAGACCTTATATGTGTTTTTCGTTTATAACGTTTGGGTTCGGCTACGAAGTCCAAATTTCCTAAAAATTGTAAAAAGTCATAAAACACTACAATTTCAGTCATAAAACACACCTAAAACCCACAAATAACAGAGTGAAGATTACTAAAATACCATATTCAAATCATAATTAATAGTCCATAAAAACTTCAAACACATAATCGTAGAACTATGAATATAAAACACAACATGCTAATCAACTTAAAACACATTTCGAAATTTATATAAAACGTTTCGAAATTGATATATATAGATTAAAATAGTCCATCACAACACTGTTTCGAAATTTATATAAAACGTTATATATAAATAAAAAGTATAAAAGAACAAAATTAAAGTAAATAATACTGAAAAAAATAGAAAAGTTATGTTAGAGGTGTAACGTACTAGTAATTATATTTGTAATAGCATTCCAAGTTTGTCAAACACTCATTCGGTGGCAAAACAACAACCATCTAAGCTTGAAACATGAGATGGTAAGTGTTATTATTATTATTTTTTTTTTTACTTTCTAAATCAAACCCATATATGCGCATCGGAAATATATTAAATGTGATTACAAAGATGTGTAAAACAACATTCGTGGTTCAAACCCATATATGCACATCGGAAAATATCTCAAGTGTGATAACAAAGATGTGTATTCCAAAAAGAAAGTAATGGAACAAACCGAGTATTCCAACGAGGGTTCTTAGAGCATCGTGGTCCATTTTATCGCGTTTCAAGCAACAAAAAGGAGAATGAAACACTAAGAGCAAATATAATTGATTAATAAGTTGGGCAAATAAATGTTGAAAAAATTAGATCCAAAACATGTGCAACTCAAAGCGGAAACCACAAACGATTTATAGAAGAATATGGAATTCGGAAAAGAAGTTGAATCGGGAATGAAAAATTATAGGTTTAGCATTCTACTTAAATAATGACATGTTGTTCAATTTGTCTTTAATTAGAAAGTCAAAAACACCCCCTTCCCTTTCGTCATAATTCTTGCTCTCACTTGTTTTTCGACAATCCAGTTTTCACTCTCGGTTGTTTGTTGGATGAATTTTATTCTGCATTTATTCATGCATTATCATTCACCTTTTTTATTCATTTAGGAGCTGTTTGGTAGCCTCTTAATGACCATTCAGATGCTACCTCTTAATGGTTTAAAACCTCTGAATGAATAAGAGGTAACCTCAAGTCTGAATGGTTAAGAGGTAATATCTGAATGGTAAATCATCACATGTCACATTCTTCTACCTTCTCATTGGTAAAATTTTTAATGGTTCCATTAAGAGGTAGCCTCTTAATGACCATTCAGAGGCTACCAAACAGCCCCTTAGTTTTGAGTTAAATGCTTGGTTGGTCCTTGTGGTTTGCCAAAATTGCAGACTTGGTCCTAGTGGTTTACAAATTACACGCTTGGTCCCAAAAGTTGTCAAAAATGCACTCGGTTGGTCCCCAGCCCTAACATCAGTTAAATATCTCAGTTAAGTCCATGTTAAATGACCAAAATACCCCTTCTTATTAACAAAACCCACTCATATCACCATCATCATCTTCATCAGGTGTTTAAAAGCACACACATCTATACACACAACCACTTCACACTTCACACTCTATTTCCCCCCCCCCCCCCCCATCAATGGCGGTACCTCCCTAGCTTCTTCTCACCTTCACCTTCTTCCTCATCATCACCACCACCCACTCTACCCCTTCCGACGACGTCGTTTTACTCCTCACCAAAATCAAACCCTCACTCCAAGGCCCCACCCAAAACCGCATCTTATCCTCATGGAACACCTCTGTTCCACTCTGCCAATGGCAAGGCCTCAAATGGGTTTTCACAAACGGAACCCAACTCATCTGCACACCTATTTCATCCCCAAATTGGTCAGACCTTTCTCTCTCTAAAAACCCAGCTCTCCACCTTCTCTCTCTTCAACTCCCGTCGGCGAATCTCTCCGGCAACCTCCCGCCGGAGCTCGGAGACCTCTCAAATCTCCAAAGTTTGTATCTTTCTTTCAATTCAATCATGGGTTCTATTCCTCTTGAACTTGGGTACAGTTCTTCTCTTCAAGATATTGATTTTAGTTACAATTTGTTAAACGGGTCGGTTCCGGTATCCGTTTGGAATTTGTGTGATAACTAGTAATATTGCCCGCGCGCGTTGCGGCGCGGGTACATCGCACATTTCGAATATCGTAAACATCGAATGAATTAGTTTAAATGTTATGTGTTGCGTGAACCACACAAAAACGTGTGTTTCGACGTATCCGATTAAACTTAATGTAACCCACATAAGCATTGCGATTGGATAAAAATGTAAAGTCAAGTAAAATAAATCGACGTATTATAGGTGACTCGACTCATACATAGAAAACATAGCGGGTACAGAGGAAAAA
This sequence comes from Helianthus tuberosus, assembly GCA_030545235.1. Taxonomy (NCBI): domain Eukaryota; kingdom Viridiplantae; phylum Streptophyta; class Magnoliopsida; order Asterales; family Asteraceae; genus Helianthus; species Helianthus tuberosus. Next base: position 212,861,132 of record CM060399.1, on the reverse strand, counting down.
CATATACGTGTAACAAAAAGATATTAATTAGAGCTTTTAAAAAAGGAAAAAACCACAATTAAATTTCACTCGATTAAGAACAAAATTTACGAAGCAATTAACAATCATAAAATAAGTATAAAAACATATTGTATTTTACGTAACTTGTTTTCCAAAAAATTTACGCCGAAATGTAGAATAAGTCGAATTTAGACCGACAGGAACGTAAAAATACGCACGTAGAATGATTTTTTTAACGGAAATGTATTATATTTAACCCCACTCGATTTTTATTAAAAATGTTTACGACGAAATGTAGAAAAATCAAATTTATACCAAGATGTACGTTAAAATAGTTTTTTTACCGTAAAGGAACGATACGTAATATAGTTTAAAGAAAGTAGTTTAACATAAAAAATTATAATGAAATTCAAAAAGAAAATAAAATATTTGCAAACAACATGGATCGAACATAGATCCTTCCAACACTCAACCAAAGCAGACAACCAACTATTATAAATGTAAACTATATTACTTAGTGGTGGGCGGTGGAAAAAAAAAAGAAAAAAGAAAATTATTTGCAAACAACATGGATCGAACATAGGTCATTCCAACACTCAACCAAAGCACACAACCAACTATTATAGGAATACATTTGAGTGTGTAACAAAAATGTAAATTATATAACTTAGTAGTGGTCGGTGGCTTTTGCCACTGACTTTCTATTTTAAGAGAGTACAGAATAGAATATGGGTATTTTGAAATATCAAAAAATACGGAATATCTTGTATCCTAAGTCGTATATAAATAGTTGTAATCCATATGAAAATTATATTTTTTTATACGCCGCCTCTGAATTATGGAATTAGAAGTTCCCTTGTCAAACATATGTTGTCATTATTAGTAATTAATGCAGATTTTTATTTTGTAACATAATGTAGTGTTCGGTGATTTCTATTTTAAGAGAATATAATATAATAAATAAATATATGTATAATCCAAGTTGTATCCAAAAAGAGAATTGGGCCAAAGAAGGACACAAAGTGCGGCCCAGCCATCGAATTAAGAAGAAGAGCACGGTGAGCAAAAATGGCTATTACTTATTAGCCGCCCACTAATGTTGTCAATCCAATCTTCACGTGATTGACTTAAGATGTCGGCCCACTTAGAAAAAGCCATATATCGGCCCAATCCTTCTCCAAGCCAGGACAAAATGGTAATTTCAGTGCTTTGTCGATGGCCGTAGCCACCGACTTTGTACTTTAAGACTATAGGTAAATAATAAACTTGTTTGTTTTCGGGTTCATGGTAATTTGTTATCCGGGTCTATTCCTAAACCCGGGTTACCCAATGCTAGTTGTGCTAATTTAACTGTTCTTGATTTTGGGCGTAATCTTTTTACTGGGGTTGTTCCTGATTTTATTACTGGGTTTACCGGGTTAAAAGAGTTTGATGTTAGTGAAAATAAGTTGTTTGGGTTGGTTCCTGAGGGATTAAGTAGATTAGGATTGGAAAAATTGAATCTTTCTTATAATAATTTTAGTGGGGTGTTACCTGATTTTGGTGGGTCAAGATTTGGGGTGGTTGTGTGTATCGATGTGTGTGCTTTTAAACACCTGATGAAGATGATGATGGTGATATGCAGTGGGTTTTGTTAATAAGAAATGGTATTTTGGTCATTTAACATAGACTTAACTGAGATATTTAACTGATGTTAGGGCTGGGGACCAACCGAGTGCATTTTTGACAACTTTTGGGACCAAGCGTGTAATTAGTAAACCACTAGGACCAAGTCTGTAATTTTGGCAAACCACAAGAACCAACCAAGCATTTAACTCTTTAGTTTTGGTGAGGGTTACTTTATTCTCACACCTTAAAAATCTTTTTTTCTCACACATTCTCATTCTCTCTCTATATACATGTATATATTGAGAGAATATTTAGATATCGCATCAAACTCTCTCTCTCTATATGTATAGGGTTCGCTTAACGTAAAAAAGTCAAAAGTTATATTCCGTACAAAATGGGTGTATAACTTTGTACCACATGTTTATAGTTACACCACATATATGTATATAATAACATTATGTTATAATTTACCAACAATCTTGTTTATATACTGATCAAGCGCTATATAAGTTTTTCTTAATAGTTTTTGTCATATACAAATTGAAATTATGAACCCAAAAAAATTATGACCTTGTGTAATGGGGCAGCACATCACGGCGTTTCCAACTATGGCGCCCCATAGCGTCGCGGAACATCGCTACAGGCGGCGCTATTGGGGTTTAAATCCTGGCTCCCGTGATCCTCTTTACGGTGTTTTCATCTGCACAATCTTTCCCCCCACTCACACACATATATATACATACATATGTATGTATAATTGAAGGGGTTATATAACCCCCTTACCACTACACCCTCTTGTGATATAAAGCTTATCTTTTACGCATTTCGTAACTTGTCGCATGACGCCCTCAAAGAGGCTTTATGATACACAAAACCAAGAGGGCCCCATGTTTACACTTTGGGTGGCCGACCATAATAGGAACACTCCATAAAAGAATAAAACCTCCTTTTACTTTGATCTTTTCTGACGTAATGTTGTTAAAACATATGATGTTTTCTCTTTTATGTCAACACAGCCTTATTAGGGCAGGCGAGGTGGAACAACTTTTGCACGTGATGGACAATTATCACGAGTGATGGATCACAAAACACCACCGCCACTCATAAGTATCACTCGTGGATTTTATATTGTCTATACTAGATATATGGTCTAAATCAATACCTACCTATGTAAGACTAAATATATTATGTAACAATATTTAATCTATAGCCATCATAATCATTTACATAATATAGATCAAAATATATAATAACCTATTAAATAATTAGTTGGTAATTGTTGATGGACCATATTACCCTTATTAACTAATTAGGTTTCCTCCTGGGTGCTTATATAAAGAGAATTAAGTGGAGGTTAAAGGGTTACTCAGTTACACACCCCATAAGCATAACATCAAATTCGACCTCCTCTCCTAACCGATACCCTTTTCGGTTTTCTAAGTCCCCATCATCAGTCAACACCCTAAGGAGGAACCAGATCAAAGATGACAAGCATGTCGAACTCCATTACTGGATTCTCCACAGGACTATCTGCTGTTACAGGTATGATTTCATGTTTTTTCATATGTTTGAACAGAACCGAACCAACATGTGGTATCAGAGCATATGTTGATTAGTCGGTTCTGTTTTATATCGGAAAATCTGGAAAAAGAATCGAAAAAATTCATATCAGATTATGTTTTTGCCATCCGAAATCCTCATTACGGATGATTTCGGATGATCACGGATGTAAATTTCATCATTACGGACCATTTCGGATCAAAATTTCATCATTACGGACCATTTCGGATCAAAGTTTCATCATTACGGACGATTTCGGATCTAAGTTTCATCATTATGGATCATCACTGGTCATTACGGATGATTTCGGATCTGGAGCTTCATCATTACGGATCATCTTTGATCATTACGGATGATTTCGGATCATTACTGATGCATTTCGGATGGATGTTGATCATTACGGATCATCTTTCATCATAAGTTATTGATTTCGGACAAATCATCACCATTACGGATCATTTCGGATAAGCATCACCATTTCGGATAAATTTCGGACTAAGCATCATTCGAAATCATCCGAAATGTATCCGAAATGATTCGAATTACGCGTTTTGGACACATCCGAAAGGATTCGAAATCAGCCATTACGGACTATCCGAAATGGATTCGAAATTAGTCAGTTCGATCCGCGCTAACGGGTGTTTTGCTATTAAATAAATGGTTTTGTAATTTACTTAGTTAATTAATCAGAATCAGATAATGTTTTGCAAAACCAGAATAGCTTAACTTGAATGAGTTTTTTTATATATCATTTCTGGCCAAAGCTGACTTGATACATCTACTTATCGTTCAAGTATTACGAAAGCTATGTTGTGTGTAACACCTGTGCCTCCACGGCCATCAAACAAATACCGAACCAATGAAATATTATATTTCATACTTGGGATTTGTAAAAATATGTGTATCATTTGCACATATCAATTTTTGTTCAATTCCAAACTCTAAATCGCTTTCTAGAAGGTTATACGCGCACCAATGCGTAAATATAACCAGTTTAACGCAACAAACACTCCGGAACAGTGACATCGGCTTAACATACCTTAAATAACCTTTACATAACTTAGAAATAAGTTTCGAAGGCTTTGGTATGGTAAAAACAAGTTAATTCGCTTACAGGGACTAAACTAGACAAACTGCGAAAGTATGCCAATTTGAACTGTAACAGACATTCCGGAACATGACCATAAGTTAAAAATACCATAAATATCCTTTACATAGCTTAGAAATAGGCTTTTAGGTGTTCGGTATGCTAAAATAAACTTTTGGCTCATTCAGGGACTAAAAGTGTCAAAAAGTGCACAAGTTTGCATTTTCGAGCATAACTTACGTTCTGAATACATCCGGACATCCAAAAATTTATGTAAGCACTAAAATATTTTATTTTAGTGTTCGGCATAAGAAAAATCCATTCGTCACGTCATTTGGATCGTTTTTCGCGCTTATGCGCATTCCGTCGTAATTAAGCGAACATCGCGTTCGTACGGCCAAACGAACCAATGTCCGGCATATTTTTGAGCATGTTTCATGTCCACAATGTTTAGGCATCATTTTAGGGCCTTAAAGTTGGCTTTACGGGCCTTAGAAGTGCCGGAAATGGGCTTAAACACGTGCAGGGACTGAAACTGTCATTTCTGAAACTTTGTTCTGATCTGTGACTGCTAGGCGGCCTGCCTCAAGATCTTAACATCCTCACGCGGCCCGCGTCAGTCCTTCTGACCAGGTTAACTGCATTTAACGGCAGTTTGCAGCTGTTTAATCCTCCACCACACATTCTAAAATGCTTAGTCAGCTGATAAGGATCAATTTGAGCTACCATAAGGTCCCGACACTTGTACGGGTGGGATTAAGGCACGTTTTCCATGAAACGATCCTAACGGTTTGGGTATTCCTATAAATACCCATTCACCCCAACCTCATTTCTCACAAGAATATGGATTTGAGAGCTCTAAGTTGAAACCATTGTTTCATACCTGAGTTCTTGGATCGAGATTAGAATTCGGGGACCCTTCGTAAGTATTCTTTTGTTCTTTTATTGCTTTTCGAGTCTTTCGAGTCTGAAAGTCAAACTTTGTTTGACTTTCTGCGTTGACCAGTTATGGTCAATGCGAAGTTCGTTTGAACTTCGCAACGTGAGTGTAATCACGTTGGTTATAGTCCCTTGGGACTATGCCTACTGATTACCACGTTGTCTAGGGTCGTAGGGTAAGCGATCTAATAAATCGCTTATACCTTCGAACCCGACCCAGTTTGGTCGATCATTAGGATCCGACCAAATACATTAGGTGACCATAGTAGGTAGGGAATAACCTTCCGAGGTTATACCCTATGGTCACATCGTTTGAATAGTTGTATGAAAGGTAGTTTATATGCCTTAGGTAAATTACCAGAATACCCTTTTCATGTATAATTGGTAATTAAGCATATGTAACCTAAACCTTTGTCACATAACTGATTATGTAACATGTTTAGGCATATTCTACTTGTCATAGGACTAGTTAGGCGGTCCGAACGCGTTTCACGCACACGACGCGTTAAAGTAGCATAAGCTACCTAAACGGGTCGTAATGGGTCGAAAGCACTTAGATTAAGGTTTCATTTAGTATGTAGGCTTTGTTAAACCATATGACACGAGTCTCTATACTCGTTTGGTTTACGAACCCTCATTCTATTAGATCTTCCGATTTAGGTCCGGTTTATTAACATAGTTACCTATATTAGGTGCCGTTTGATTCCGTGATCTCTAGCATTGTTTGGTTGTTACTCAAGGACTACTGAGCAATCTCAAGTGAGTACATAGACCCCTCTTTTACTGTTTTCCAAACGTTTTGGGGTGGAACACATGTGCCTACTTGTTACTTTCATGCTTTCATGTTTTCACATCATATACATGCTATGTTCAAAAGTACACTTATAGTACATTGTTTTACATGATTTCATTGTTTTTATGCTATGTATGTCCATTGCGTGCATACTTAGTACATCGTTTTACATTTACATTTTATGCTATGTATGTCCATTGCGTGCATACTTAGTACATCGTTTTCATCACATGCTTACATTTTGTTATGACATTTGGGTTGTTTACAATGGAACAATACATTCATTAACATTAGCTACGCCGTTCGTTAGTAGGTAGTGGTACCATAGGAATTGACAACTCCCGTTCCTGAAATCCCAGGGAAAGGGGATTGGAAGGAATGACCGAATTCGATATACATGAAGCACAGATAATCCTTTAAGTCGTTTAAGGGTTTATCGCCACAGTCTCAAGGCTTGGATGTATGCATTATAACGATACCGCATAAATGTTCATATTCAGTATAGCATGCATATCCACAATACATAACATTTTAACATGATTTACATTGATCATGCATTTCCACAAAACATAACTTTGATTTAAACCAAGTTTTACTTCAATGCTATGTTCTTGTGCATTTCATCTATGGTTTAGTTGATGCCTTTTCACTAGCCATACATATCATTTTGGTTACACATTACATGGTTTACATTTGACACATAAACACTTTTGACATTGGTTATACATTGCATGATTTACATTTTTACATAAACATTTTAACATATTATTTCAATACATTTGGAAGTTGGTTTAAACATAGATATTTTACATTGTTGGTTTGGTTTGAGTAATTGATTAAGTAACGAGGCGTGTGTAATATGATACAAGCATGGTGGATACGCCGCTGGTACTTCCTATATATAAGTGTTTGTATGGTATTACATATTGTAGCGTTATTTGAATCATTTCAGTTTATGACATATAACATTTTATACAAATAACATACTTTTCACAATACATTGTTTTATAAACAACTTAACTTATACAAACTCATTTTACATGGTTATTCATTTAACCATGCATTATTCTCTTACTTATACGTATCATCTGAACTCATTGTTTTTCAAATGATTTACAAAGACAAATCAAATTACAAGGTTCATGACTAAACATTTTCTTAAACAGAAGTTATGAATCTTATTTTTACAAAACCTATGTACTCGCCGGCATTTTTATGCTGACGTACCTATTTTCACATGTGTTTCAGGAAATGAAGCATAGGATTGATCAAGATACACTTAGGCGGACATGGGCCTTAGTGACAATAAAAGATGCAGACTAGTTAATTTTGTTATGTACTCTTTATTTCTTGTTTAAAGACAATGTAACTCGCTTGTTTGATGAATAAAACGAAACTTAAATTTCCATGGTTGTGAAACATTAATTCTGTTACAACACTCCCCGATGTTTCCGCCACGTTTTGTATGTTCTACGTGGTCGGGGTGTGACAGAAAAGATGGTATCAGAGCCAATGGTTATAGGGAATTAGGTTATTAGTAATGCTTTGACCTAGTCTATAACCTTCTTAGGACCCTAACGCGAGTTTACTTGCGTTTAGTCATAAAACAATACTGTCACCTATCCTTAGGCGACAACCACAACAAGAACATAAATTTCCAAACCGCTTTGAAAACTAATCATCTGTTCTAGGATGATTGATTTCTAGGTTTTGAACCCTCTATTGTAATGTTTTGAACTCTCTATTATATGGTTTTGAACCCCTTTGAGTTTTCAAAATCTCGTCAAGGTTTTGGGTTTTAAATAATGTGAACACGTGCAAACTGGAAGGGTGAATGCCTGTATTCTGGGTTTTCTGTCTAGGCAAGCACTTCGTATACATCTCATCAGACACGAGACCAGTTGTGCTTACCTGGGAATTCTTGGGATGAGTGTTCACTTATAGGCAAGCATGTCTTCGCGATACATTATTTTTGACCCATTTACTTTGATTTGTCACCATCTCATTTGTTTGCCTTAGGTAACAAACAAATGATCACAAATTTCATTCGTTACCATTCTGTATTGATTATCCAATAACCTTTCACTTGTTTCTTCCTATGACTTTCATTTCCTTCTAGAATGTCTATTCCTCTCAGCACTGGTCAAACGTCCGAGCGAACAGCCAAATTTGTCCAGCATATAGGCGAAGTGATTCAGAAGACTGTGGATTTAGGCATTGCCATGGCTCGTCTCAACAATGAAGCCTCTCGTCTCGACAATGAAGCCACTCAAGAGCCACTGAAGGAAGCAGAAGTCAAGCCTGCACCAAGATCAAGGAAGCGTAAGGCTTCAAGGAAACCCGCAGCGGTTATACCAAATCAAGCAGGGCCTAGCCAGAAGGCAACACCACCTGCTAAGAAGCAATACAAGGGAACGGAACCATTATGCAATAAATGTAAGGGGCATCACCTAGCTCACTTACAGTGTCATCGGTGTGTATCATGTGGAAGAGTTGGTCACCTGGCAAGTGTTTGTCGATGTAACCCGAACCAAGGTGGTCTAACTCAACCCCAAGTCAACCTAACTCAAGCTCGTTTTCCGCGTGGTACTTGCTACAACTGTGGCGATACGAGCCATTTCAGGAACAACTACCCGAAGATAGTCAGTGCAAATCCAACCCTTGGATGAGCATTCGGCTGAACAAAGGATGTTGTTGTCTTATGCCTTTGTTTCTTTTGTTTTCGTGTATTGTGAAACAATATGTCTTGTTCATAAATAAAAGTTGTTGTTCACAATTCTGATATACAAGTATAATTACATGTGTGTATGACTTTTCCTATGATACCTGCATTAAGGAACTATGTTTCTTACAAACTACTCTTGTGATTCTCTCTTTCAAATGATCGCTCATGATTCCCTCGAACATTTTAAGTACTCGTTTCATTCTAAGATACGAAGTACAGAAAATAAAGTGACATTATGAGTAATCATGCTTCAGCACATCTTTACCTTTAAATCCTTGGTTAAATAACTAAGAGTATTTCCAAATCTCATACCCATTACGTTTTGATTTTTCAACATATACAGTACAAGTATGTCAAAAACAATCTTCATGATCTCAAAACATTTCATATAGTTTGAAAACAATTTTTCTAGATACATTGTCTATGTTATTTCAAAAACATTGGCCATGTTATCAAAACCAACCTTTCTGATTTCAAAATATTTCATATAGTCTGAAGACAATATTAACACAATACATTTTCTTATCAAGTGCATGATTTCGAAAAGCATCATTCATGTCTTTCAAAAACCTTATACATAATTTCAAAATTCATCTCGCATGATTTTAAAACATTTTTGTAGATATATCTATTAATACACCTACTTTATGATTTCAAAAGTATTATATATAAGGTTTCAAAAACGTTAAACACATTTTTCTTAAAAGAACCCCATGCATAGTTTTCAAAGATATTCTCCTCATACATTGACTCAACCTTCAAATTCTGCTTCATATGTCGCCTTGACATATCAAGCATCTCAACTTCATAAGCATTCTTACTTTATGTTTTGACATAAGCACATCCAGTGCAAGGTTTCAAAACATCTTCAGCTTCTAAAATCCATATGGGATCTTTTTATTTTCACAATTAGATCCTTGTGGATAATTGTCATACAAATCAGAGTCCTTAATTGGATTCCTTATGTACCTTAATTCGAACATTTCGGTTCCTAATAATCGAAATCGAATTTTCTTTTTGAATCTTTCTATCTTTATAGTTAGATTCTTGATAACGTTTAAAGTACCAAATGAAATCCACGGAATGGATTCCTAGTGTGCTTTAAATGCATGTACACAATTAACAAGACAAATTAACAAACAATTTTGTGGTTATGTGACTATGTGTTTTCTTTTATGCATTTTGGGTTTTCTTCATTACATTTTGTGTTTTTGTATACTCTGGATATTCGATATCCAAGTCCTCGTAGAATCTTTCGTATCTTCATATGAGGGGTTCGTAGAATGGATAGTCAAAAGGTACTACCTTAAATCCTTAATGGGCTTCTATGTAATAGTTAAGACCCTTGGATTATATAGTACCACTCCATGATTCATAAGAGACCTTTAGTGGTCTAGTCAAAAAGATTGATTCACAATTTGGTTAAAGAACGACATCTAGTGATGTAGCTGGACAGACTCCTTGATAGTCTATTTAGATCATTTATTGATTTAATTAAAAGGACTCTATGGCGGTCTAGTCACACTCATCACAGGATTGTTCATTTGGTTTTTCCCTACACATTATAAAATAGACTGAGTAAACTATGCAAGGAATTGTCTAATTATGGACGCGTACATAATTATGAAATTTGGTGCACAGAAACCCAGTAAGATTTATTATGTGTAAGAACCGATAGCGACAACAATAACAAAATGAGAACGATGTAATGGAGGTACGGTGGACGCACCAATGACGCTTCATATACTTGTATATAAGTATCCCTCTTATATTGTAACCATGATGTTATTAAAGTTACTAGAAGTTCAGAATCCTAACTAATGTTGTTCGATCTTTTCAAGCTCTCACAAGTTTCCTCTAAATAAATTTCGGGACGAAATTTCCTAAAGTAGGGGAGACTGTAACACCTGTGCCTCCACGGCCATCAAACAAATACCGAACCAATGAAATATTATATTTCATACTTGGGATTTGTAAAAATATGTGTATCATTTGCACATATCAATTTTTGTTCAATTCCAAACTCTAAATCGCTTTCTAGAAGGTTATACGCGCACCAATGCGTAAATATAACCAGTTTAATGCAACAAACACTCCGGAACAGTGACATAGGCTTAACATACCTTAAATAACCTTTACATAACTTAGAAATAAGTTTCGAAGGCTTTGGTATGGTAAAAACAAGTTAATTCGCTTACAGGGACTAAACTAGACAAACTGCGAAAGTATGCCAATTTGAACTGTAACAGACATTCCGGAACATGCCATAAGTTAAACATACCATAAATATCCTTTACATAGCTTAGAAATAGGCTTTTAGGTGTTCGGTATGCTAAAATAAACTTTTGGCTCATTCAGGGACTAAAAGTGTCAAAAAGTGCACAAGTTTGCATTTTCGAGCATAACTTACGTTCTGAATACATCCGGACATCCAAAAATTTATGTAAGCACTAAAATATTTTATTTTAGTGTTCGGAATAAGAAAAATCCATTCGTCACGTCATTTGGATCGTTTTTCGCGCTTATGCGCATTCCGTCGTAATTAAGCGAACATCGCGTTCGTACGGCCAAACGAACCAATTTCCGGCATATTTTTGAGCATGTTTCATGTCCACAATATTTAGGCATCATTTTAGGGCCTTAAAGTTGGCTTTACGGGCCTTAGAAGTGTCGGAAATGGGCTTAAACACGTGCAGGGACTGAAACTGTCATTTCTGAAACTTTGTTCTGATCTGTGACTGCTAGGCGGCCCGCCTCAAGATCTTAACATCCTCACGCGGCCCGCGTCAGTCCTTCTGACCAGGTTAACTGCATTTAACAGCAGTTTGCAGCTGTTTAATCCTCCACCACACATTCTAAAATGCTTAGTCAACTGATAAGGATCAATTTGAGCTACCATAAGGTCCCGACACTTGTACGGGTGGGATTAAGGCACGTTTTCCATGAAACGATCCTAACGGTTCGGGTATTCCTATAAATACCCATTCACCCCAACCTCATTTCTCACAAGAATCTGGATTTGAGAGCTCTAAGTTGAAACCATTGTTTCATACCTGAGTTCTTGGATCGAGATTAGCATTCGGGGACCCTTTGTAAGTATTCTTTCGTTCTTTTATTTCTTTTCGAGTCTTTCGAGTCTGAAAGTCAAACTTTGTTTGACTTTCTGCGTTGACCAGTTATGGTCAATGCGAAGTTCGTTTGAACTTCGCAACGTGAGTGTAATCACGTTGGTTATAGTCCCTTGGGACTATGCCTACTGATTACCACGTTGTCTAGGGTCGTAGGGTAAGCGATCTAATAAATCGCTTATACCTTCGAACCCGACCCAGTTTGGTCGATCATTAGGATCCGACCAAATACATTTGGTGACCATAGTAGGTAGGGAATAACCTTCCGAGGTTATACCCTATGGTCACATCGTTTGAATAGTTGTATGATAGGTAGTTTATATGCCTTAGGTAAATTACCAGAATACCCTTTTCATGTATAATTGGTAATTAAGCATATGTAACCTAAACCTTTCTCACATAACTGATTATGTAACATGTTTAGGCATATTCTACTTGTCATAGGACTAGTTAGGCGGTCCGAACGCGTTTCACGCACACGACGCGTTAAAGTAGCATAAGCTACCTAAACGGGTTGTAATGGGTCGAAAGCACTTAGATTAAGGTTTCATTTAGTATGTAGGCTTTGTTAAACCATATGACACGAGTCTCTATACTCGTTTGGTTTACGAACCCTCATTCTATTAGATCTTCCGATTTAGGTCCGGTTTATTAACATAGTTACCTATATTAGGTGCCGTTTGATTCCGTGATCTCTAGCATTGTTTGGTTGTTACTCAAGGACTACTGAGCAATCTCAAGTGAGTACATAGACCCCTCTTTTACTGTTTTCCAAACGTTTTGGGGTGGAACACATGTGCCTACTTGTTACTTTCATGCTTTCATGTTTTCACATCATATACATGCTATGTTCAAAAGTACACTTATAGTACATTGTTTTACATGATTTCATTGTTTTTATGCTATGTATGTCCATTGCGTGCATACTTAGTACATCGTTTTACATTTACATTTTATGCTATGTATGTCCATTGCGTGCATACTTAGTACATCGTTTTCATCACATGCTTACATTTTGTTATGACATTTGGGTTATTTACAATGGAACAATACATTCATTAACATTAGCTACGCCGTTCGTTAGTAGGTAGTGGTACCATAGGAATTGACAACTCCCGTTCCTGAAATCCCAGGGAAAGGGGATTGGAAGGAATGACCGAATTCGATATACATGAAGCACAGATAATCCTTTAAGTCGTTTAAGGGTTTATCGCCACAGTTTCAAGGCTTGGATGTATGCATTATAACGATACCACATAAATGTTCATATTCAGTATAGCATGCATATCCACAATACATAACATTTTAACATGATTTACATTGATCATGCATTTCCACAGAACATAACTTTGATTTAAACCAAGTTTTACTTCAATACTATGTTCTTGTGCATTTCATCTATGGTTTAGTTGATGCCTTTTCACTAGCCATACATATCATTTTAGTTACACATTACATGGTTTACATTTGACACATAAACACTTTTGACATTGGTTATACATTGCATGATTTACATTTTTACATAAACATTTTAACATATTATTTCAATACATTTGGAAGTTGGTTTAAACATAGATATTTTACATTGTTGGTTTGGTTTGAGTAATTGATTAAGTAACGAGGCGTGTGTAATATGATACAAGCATGGTGGATACGCCGCTGGTACTTCCTATATATAAGTGTTTGTATGGTATTACATATCGTAGCGTTATTTGAATCATTTCAGTTTATGACATATAACATTTTATACAAATAACATACTTTTCACAATACATTGTTTTATAAACAACTTAACTTATACAAACTCATTTTACATGGTTATTCATTTAACCATGCATTATTCTCTTACTTATACGTATCATCTGAACTCATTGTTTTTCAAATGATTTACAAAGACAAATCAAATTACAAGGTTCATGACTAAACATTTTCTTAAACAGAAGTTATGAATCTTATTTTCACAAAACCTATGTACTCGCCGGCATTTTTATGCTGACGTACCTGTTTTCACATGTGTTTCAGGAAATGAAGCATAGGATTGATCAAGATACACTTAGGCGGACATGGGCCTTAGTGACAATAAAAGATGCAGACTAGTTAATTTTGTTATGTACTCTTTATTTCTTGTTTAAAGACAATGTAACTCGCTTGTTTGATGAATAAAACGAAACTTAAATTTCCATGGTTGTGAAACATTAATTCTGTTACAACACTCCCCGATGTTTCCGCCACGTTTTGTATGTTCTACGTGGTCGGGGTGTGACATTGTGTGTGCATCATAAGCATGAATGTCTTAATTTCTGGCCAAAGCTGATTTAATTCATTCATAGATGGCATGCTCAACAAGTGCATAACTAAAGTGCTTGTTTCAATTTCTGGCCAAAGCTGATTTGTTACAACCACTTTGCACATATGCTTAAATGATTACACTTCTGGCCAAAGCTGTTTTGTCTTCGTTTAAGTAGAACTTTTTAACTAAGTCTATTATTTTGATGTTAGTAAGAGACAATATCACAGCTTCATAATGTAAAATGGTCATTATTTATGCCTGCTTTAGTTTAACGTGCCCTTAGATCACATTAGGATTTCTTCATTAGTATCATAACTTGCTCATCTTATTTCCACTATCAGCGCCCAATTGCGGGATTCCACCTTTAACTGGTGATAATTTTGCTGCATGGAAGGATGCCCTCATGCTTACACTTGGAGTGCTGGACTTTGATTATGCTCTAAGAGAGGATAAGCCAGCGGACCTTACTCCACAGAGTACTGCTCCTCAGCAGTTACTTCATGATAAGTGGACTAGAAGTAACCGCATGTCTCTCATGTTCATGAAGCAGTCCATTCATCACTCTATCAGAGGAGCTATTCCTGATTCTGACGATGCTAAAACCTATTTGGCTTCTGTGGAGGATCAATTCAAAGGAACATCAAAAGCACACGCTAGCACTCTTATCCTCAAGCTGGTGACGACTAAGTATGATGGGAGGAGCGGCATTCGCGAACACATCATGATGATGCATGACATGGCCAATAAGTTGAAGGGCCTAGAGATGGAGATCAGTGATGGTTTTCTTGTTCACTTCATCATCACTTCGCTTCTTTCGTCCTATGAAGCATTCAAGATCAATTACAACACTCAGAAGGACAAATGGACGATGAGTGAGCTGATCGCTATATGCGTGCAGGAGGAAGAGCGTATGAAGATGGATCGCCATACTGATGTTGCCAACTTCACTACCTCCAACTCTAAGAAGAGGAAGAACAATTATCAGAGGAAGGATGCTTCAAAAGTCCAAAGGCCTAACCCTCATCCTAATACAAGTGCACCCTCCAGCTCTAAGAACTCCTTAGGCAGTATCCGCTGCAAGTTATGTAAAAAGGCAGGACACATGCAGAAGGAATGCCCTGATTTTAAGGAGTGGCTGGCTAAGAAAGGTAACGATTATTTTATGATACTTGAGTCCTATAATTTAAGTGTTCCTGCTAATTCTTGGTGGTTTGATTCTGGTTCTATGGTTCATGTTACCAATTCTACTCAGGGATTCCTTTCAATCCGGAAGCTGGAAAGAAACCAAAGAACGCTTAAGGTTGGGGATGATCGAGAATTAGAAGTGAAGGCCATAGGAACATTACAATTAGTTATGAAAACTGGTTTATGTATTAAACTTTATGATACCTTATATGTTCCTGAGGTAACTCGGAACCTTGTATCAGGACCAAAGTTAGACATGGACGGTTTTATTGTTTCCCATGGTCATCGCAAACTCTCTATCCTCTATGATTCTGTTCTTTATGGTACTGGTGTTCTGGATGGTGGTCTCTATAGATTAGAACTAGAAGATAACTTTTCCAAATCTTTGTTGTCATATAACATCAATGAATCACTCACAAAGATGGAAGAGAAACGAGACTTAGAAACTTCATCCATGTTGTGGCATCAGCGTTTAGGCCACATTTCAAAAGAACGATTAAATCGTCTTGTGAAGGATGAAGTCTTACCTCCTCTCGATTTCTCTGATTTTGGAACATGTGTCAAATGTCTTAAGGGTAAGATGACATTAGCGAATAAGAAAGGTGCCACTAGGAGCTCTAATTTATTAGAACTCATTCACACTGACATTAGTGGTCCCTACCAAATCGCTGGCATAACAGGACATACTTCATTTATCACTTTTATTGATGATTATTCTCGTTACATGTACTTGTATCTTATTAAGGAGAAATCTGAATCTCTAACAACTTTTAAAGATTATAAGGCTGAAGTTGAAAAGCAATTAGATCGTCAGATTAAAGTTGTGAGATCAGATAGAGGCGTTGAATATTATGGAAGACATACTGATGTGGGTCAAGCTCCTGGTCCATTTTATGAGTTTTGTAAGGGCCAGGGGATTGTGAACCAATACACCATGCCTGGTACACCTCAGCAGAACGGTGTCGCTGAAAGAAGAAATCGTACCCTTATGAACATGGTGCGCAGTATGTTAGCCAACACTAATTTACCATTATTCCTCTGGACTGAAGCGTTAAAAGCAGCTGTTCATATACTCAATAGAGTTCCTTCTAAGTCTGTCCCTAAAACTCCTTATGAACTTTGGACAGGAAGGAAACCGAGTCTTAAATATATGAAAGTATGGGGCTGCATTGCTGAAGCAAAACTTTACAATCCTTTCCTAAGGAAACTTGACCCTAAAACAGTTACCTATTTCTTTATCGGGTATCCTGAGAACTCTAAGGGTTATCGTTTCTATTGTCCTTCCCATGTCACCCGTATTGTTGAAACCAAGCGTGCCGCGTTCCTGGAGGATTTCAAGGTCAGTGGGAGCAGTACCAACCCTTACGAAGAATTGCAAGAAGTACAAGACGTAGGGGGGAGAGACTCGTCGCTTACCATTACTCCGATTACTCCTCTTGTACCAAATGCAACTACTGTACCAGAAGCTACTGCACCAACTCCAAATTTACCTCTACAATCAGAACCCATTATACCTCATGACGAAGGCACATCAAACGCTCAAAACCAAGACAACGCTGAACCCGATAATCCACTCAGGAGGTCATCTAGGCAAAGAAGGCCTACTAATTGGGATGATTATGTTACCTACCTGACTGAAATGGATCCTGGAAAGCTCAATGATCCTATCTCTTACAATGAAGCCATTAGCAGTGATCAGTCTTCTGAATGGAATAAAGCAATGATTGATGAGCTTGAATCCATGAAGAAAAGTGACGTTTGGGATTTGGTAGAATTACCCAACGGAGCCAAACCCGTAGGATGTAAATGGGTATTCAAAACAAAACTGGATCCGAATGGGAACGTTGAACGCTACAAAGCGAGATTGGTTGCAAAGGGCTACACTCAGAAAGAGGGAATTGATTATCAAGAGACGTTTTCCCCTGTCTCTCGTAAAGATTCATTAAGGATCGTCATGGCCCTAGTAGCTCATTTCGATTTAGAGCTGCATCAGATGGACGTTAAAACCGCTTTCCTTAACGGTGATTTAGACGAAGATGTTTACATGAAAC
This sequence comes from Helianthus tuberosus, assembly GCA_030545235.1. Classification (NCBI taxonomy): domain Eukaryota; kingdom Viridiplantae; phylum Streptophyta; class Magnoliopsida; order Asterales; family Asteraceae; genus Helianthus; species Helianthus tuberosus. Next base: position 212,843,766 of record CM060399.1, on the reverse strand, counting down.
AACCTGAAGGTGAGGAGCATCTAGTCTGTAAGTTGAAGAAATCCATTTACGGGTTAAAACAAGCATCACGTCAGTGGTACCTCAAGTTTGATGAAGTCATGAAGAAGCAAGGTTTTATGAAGAATCAAGTGGATCAATGCACCTACCTCAAGATGAGTGGGAGCAACTTTACTATACTTGTCCTTTACGTAGATGATATTCTATTGGCAAGTAATAGTTTAGACATGTTGCATGAGTCGAAGCGGTTACTCTCGCATAACTTCGACATGAAGGATCTCGGAGAGGCTTCTTACGTCATTGGCATCGAAATTCACCGAGATAGACACAAAGGGATCTTAGGATTGTCCCAGAGGGCCTACATAGATCGTGTCCTTACGCGTTACAACATGCAACAGTGCAAACCCTCCGTCGCTCCAATAGTTAAGGGAGATGTTTTCGGTTCATTCCAGTGTCCGACAACAGAGGTTGAGAAGGAGCAAATGAGCCAGATACCTTACGCCTCAGTAGTCGGGAGCTTGATGTATGCTCAAGTCTGTACTCGCCCAGATATCGCTTATATTGCTGGAATGTTAGGCCGTTATCAGACTAATCCTGGCCTAGATCACTGGAAAGCAGCTAAGAAGGTACTTCGATATCTGCAAGGGACGAAAGACTATAAACTGACTTATAGAAGAAGTGATCATTTAGAAGTGGTGGGCTATTCTGATTCTGACTTTGCAAAGTGCAAAGATGACAAGAAATCCACTTCGGGCTATATCTTTATGTTAGCAGGCGGCCCTATTTCATGGAAGAGTCATAAACAACAGTTGACCACAACTTCCACAATGATGGCAGAGTACATTGCTGTTTATAACGCAACCTGTCATGGAATGTTGCTTAGAAATCTGATCACTGGACTCAAAATCGTTAATTCCATTTCTAGACCATTGAAGCTTTATTGTGATAATTCAGCTGCCGTTAGTTTCTCGAACAGTAACAGTTCGACTGGAGCTGGTTTATATCTCGATACAAAATATATGTTCGTACGTGAACGAGTTGAGGAAAATAATCTTTGTATTGAGTATATTAGTACTAAGGATATGCTTGCGGATCCGATGACTAAAGGTCTCCCTCCTAAGGTTTATGAAGAACATATTCGTAATATGGGATTTAGTAAGGACCTTATTTGAGCATATTGTACTAGCTTATGTTTTATGATTAATGAAATTTCCTCAGTTTGATTTTGTATGTCTCTTAGAATATGTTCAACCGGTATAATGGCATATTGACAAATAAAGTTACAAATCAAACAAAGGGCTTATGCGTATTTTGATCATGACGATTAGGTTTTAAATTAAGGCTATAGTATGATTAATGGGGGTCCTGAGTCGCATAATGATTCAACGGCTGTATTTCTCTGCTATAGTACTTGTTTAAAGCTAAAATGAGTGTTAACTCCTGATCAGGCTTATCTAATACTCATAGTAAATGATTACTCGGCTAAGTGGGAGAATGTAAGATTAAATATATTATGTAACAATATTTAATCTATAGCCATCATAATCATTTACATAATATAGATCAAAATATATAATAACCTATTAAATAATTAGTTGGTAATTGTTGATGGACCATATTACCCTTATTAACTAATTAGGTTTCCTCCTGGGTGCTTATATAAGGAGAATTAAGTGGAGGTTAAAGGGTTACTCAGTTACACACCCCATAAGCATAACATCAAATTCGACCTCCTCTCCTAACCGATACCCTTTTCGGTTTTCTAAGTCCCCATCATCAGTCAACACCCTAAGGAGGAACCAGATCAAAGATGACAAGCATGTCGAACTCCATTACTGGCTTCTCCACAGGACTATCTGCTGTTACAGGTATGATTTCATGTTTTTTCACATGTTTAACAGAACCGAACCAACAACCTATACATTAAATAAAACCACAAAAATAAAATAAAAAAGACATAAAACTAAAATACTAAAAAACCAATATAAGCCTGTAATAAAACAGAAAGCTAAAACAAAAAATTTTAACAAAGCGAAAAATAAAAAGGCAAGTTTTTCCAATGGTTTAGAAAAAAAGCAAAAAACACAATGGTGCACATTATCAAATGCTCGTTATTCAAGAAAGAAAAAAAAAACAAATATCCACCACAGAAAGAAGAGCGTGGAGTGCATAAAAAAACAAAGAAAAAGGTGATTCGAGTTAAGTTTAAAGTTGAGCAAACAAGGGTGAGAGAAGTAATCAATCGGCAAAAATGGCAACTCCAAGAATCTCCGGCATTATCTCCCGTTCTCTTTCTCTTTCTCATGTTAAAAGTACCAACCACAAAATGTTTTTATGATTAAAAAGGAGTCATTCATTATAGATAGGTAAGTTGGTTGAATCAAACATCAACAATTATCTTGTAGGAAACATATCCAGTTTGAGAACCGCTGCTGCAGCACTTGAGAATCCAATTACGCCACCCGTTCGTATTAACCACACTCAGCTTCTGATCAATGGAAAATTTGTTGATTCAGCATCTGGTATTATTAATGTTTCTCCGGCCACTTTAAACTAAACTATGCTGCTGCACATGAATGTTGTATCTTGATCATCAATCAAAATATCTTTTAGGAAAGACCTTTCCAACGTTGGATCCTCGTACAGGCGAAGTCATAGCCAATGTTGCCGAAGGAGATGCTGAAGATATCAATCGTGCCGTTGCTGCTGCTCGCAAAGCGTTTGATGAAGGCCCATGGCCCAAAATGACTGCTCATGTAGATAATCTTGTTGTCAACTTACTTTATGGTTTTGATTCTATGTAACTAACTATATATCTTTTCTTTTCCAACAGGAGAGATCGCGAGTGCTATTAAGATTTGCTGATTTGGTAGATAAACACATTGATGAGTTGGCAGCGCTTGAGACATGGAACAATGGCAAGCCTTATGAGCATGCTGTCAAAATTGATGTACCAGGGGTTGCACGTTTATTTCGATATTATGCTGGTAAATACTTAATTACTAATCATGCTAAACTGTCATGCATGAGTTAAATTGCATATTATGTGACTTGGAGAGTGCAGGTTGGGCGGATAAGATCCATGGGCTAACGGTTCCTGCAGACGGGCCTTATAATGTGCAAACTTTGCATGAGCCCATTGGGGTTGCGGGTCAGATTATTCCATGGAACTTTCCTCTTGCTATGCTTGCTTGGAAAATTGCGCCTGCCATTGTTACTGGCAATACTGTTGTTTTGAAACCAGCTGAGCAAACTCCATTAACCGCTCTTTATGCTGCAAAATTGCTCCATGAGGTATCTTGTAAACTTTTGTTTACGGTGAAATTTAGAGGTGGCAAGGCCAGTGGCGGATCTTGCCCGTTGAACCTGCCAGGGCCGAAAGACACGGGCATTAAAATTAGCACTACGGCCGAAAAACTTGCCAGGGCCGAACATAGTATACTATATATACAAAATTTCGATCGAAATGCGGAAAATTAGCACTACGGCCGAAAAACTTGCCAGGGCCGTGGCCCTGCCACTAGTCCACTAAGATCCGCCCCTGGGCAAGGCGTTGTGTTTTGTCTCAAACGGGTCAATGAATAAAATTAGTTAAAGTCGTCCAAAGTCTATTTATACAACCTCTTAAATTGTATACAGATTATACTATAATAATATATATTTGTAATTGAAAAATAACCGACTAAAAAGTTTTTGTGGGGTAGGCTGGTCTTCCTCCTGGTGTTCTTAATATAGTTCCGGGCTATGGCCCGACTGCTGGTGCAGCTCTTGCTAGCCATATGGACGTCGATAAGGTAAGTAACTAATGTCTAAATCAGTATATTATTTGTAAGTAGAATCAAATCTAGCAACAGTTTTGATGATTTAATACTTGCTTTTGTAGATAGCTTTTACAGGATCAACAGATACCGGTAAAATTGTGCAAGAATTGGCTGCAAAAAGCAATCTTAAGCCTGTGACTTTAGAGCTTGGAGGGAAATCGCCTTTTATCGTGTTTGAAGATGCTAACATTGATATGGCTGTAGAACAAGCACACATGGCTCTCTTCTTCAATCAAGTTTGCAATTTATATATTTACATATATTTGATTTCTTTTGCTCTAAACATTTGTAAAACACAAGCTAATTTAAGGTATTTGGGCAAGACTAGGGTCAATGTTGTGCCGCGGGTTCTCGTACATTCGTTCATGAGCGTGTTTATGATGAGTTTTTGGAGAAAGCAAAAGCACGGGCTCAAAGGCGTACCGTTGGTGATCCTTTCCAAAAGGGCATTGAACAAGGCCCTCAGGTACCTGAATTTTTTTTTGAAAACAGACTTGGGTCAAAACCCGTTCGGCCCATTTGACATGTTTTCTTCAGTTTCAAATCTTTTAGCTTAACAAGTTTAACCCGTTTAAGATATTACGTAAACCAGTTGAAATTGCTACCTCTACATATTTTCAAATATATATACGACTATGAACTATATGAAAATTTCAGATTGACTCGGAGCAATTTGAAAAAATTCTACGGTACATAAGATCTGGGATTGAAAGCAATGCCACCCTCGAATGTGGAGGTGACAGAATCGGGTCCCAAGGTTATTATATCCAGCCGACTGTTTTCTCAAATGTTAAGGTACTATATCTTGCCAACAAACTCTGGTTTATCCATTTTGTGGCCAAAATATGGAAGTTAATGATCATTACTATGAAATTATGTTTTAAACAGGATGATATGCTGATAGCACAAGAAGAGATATTTGGTCCTGTTCAAACCATCTTGAAATTCAAGTAAATCCCACATAATCATCATAACATGTTATAACATTATTTACAAACTTCAAGTCCTGTTATAATCTCATGATATGATATTGATGACAGGGATGTTGATGAAGTGATAAGAAGGGCAAACACGACACGATATGGACTTGCAGCTGGTGTTTTCACCAAAAACATCGATACTGCAAATAGACTGACTCGTGCATTGCGGGTTGGGACCGTTTGGGTGAATTGTTATTATGTGTTTGATGTTACAATCCCTTTTGGAGGGTATAAAATGAGTGGTTATGGAAGGGAAAAGGGTATATACTGTCTTCATAACTATTTACAAGTGAAGGCTGTTGTTACCCCGTTGGAAAATCCGGCTTGGTTGTAATTCCACATGGGACTCGATGTTATATATGTTACTACTTATGGTCTATCAGAATAGGAATAACGTAATCTGGTTTCTGGCTCGTTATCTTAAATCTTGGTAATGGGTTGGTTCTGTTTTCCTACTCTTTTAGTATTGCTTATGGATGGTAGAATATCTCACCATTCGAGATGGTTAATAAGACGAGTATTTAGATATGAGATTAGTTTTATAAATTTTGTGTGGTTGGGAGTAGTATGGTGTCAGGTTATACATGCCTGTTACCCAAACTCATTTACCCATATCGTCAAATCAATACCGAAATATTAGATAGTACAAAATCTTAAAAAAATCTAGTGATAGTATGTTGAAGTTTTTTAAAGTTGAAACTATTAAAAAAGTATCATTTTATGAAGTATTGTCTTGAATAAAGGTTGAGTCAGGGCGGGTCAGCAAAAGCAAAATAATGGAAGCAATAATTTGGAACCCAGCCCTTATGGATTGTTGTGAGGGGACATGCTTGGATAAAGATTCAAAACTATTTCAGTTCTCTTTTACTTTTTATATGTGGTTGTTTAGACATGCTTGGATCTCAAAGATTCAAAAACTATTTCAAATATCTTTACTTCTTTTTATATGTGGTTGTTTATCCCTTGTGTATGGGTAACACATGTCTTGATGTGCATGTGTTAGGTACATTTAGGATCAATAGAAACATTATGTGTTGTATATGTTCTGCCGACACATCTTTTGAACTTATGACCCTTTACCTCTACATTTTCTCATCTGGCGAGTTACGTTGATTTATAGCTTGAACTTTTGCGGCAATCTTGTGGTTTGGTGGTAGATGTTGTACTGACTTATAAGTTTTGAAATTTGACTTAGTTAACAACTTAAAGATAACCGACGCATGATCTATCTTTTACATACTCATATTGGTCATTGTTACAACTTTACAATACATAAGAATTAAGAAATCATAATAATATTCTATCTACAAATCTGTGCGCAACTAACAAAGACGAGCTGATCACCTTGGTGGTTTATGGTGTTGGGCAACTGTGTGTAAAGTCGCTGCAAGTGGGGCAATGGTTTGGTGATCTTAGTGATCTTAACTTCAGAAATGTATTGGTTTCGGGAGGTGGTATATGGCGGGAGCAAGAACATAGCGAATTAGAGTCCAAAATCTGGTGAGAGAATTGATGGGGCTAGGGTCGTTTTTTATGGCTGCGAAGATCGTCCTTTTATCAATGTACCCTAAACTTTTATTTTGAATTAACACGTATATTGTAATTAACATAAGCAACGATTATGTTCAAAGTTTTTGTGTTCAACATGTATATATGTATTAGAATTTGGAATAAACTATAGAGGGTGACTGGGTGTAAGACTTTCAGTTAAATGGATCGAGGTCCGTAGACTCAAATGAAAATTGGGCTATGGTTGACTGGGCTCTAGACTTTTGTGGGTTACAGTTTACAGGTTTAGTGGCCTAGAGGTGGTAGGCTCAAATGCTTGGCCTAAGCGCACATGTGTGACGCTGTTCGACTCTGGTTACTGTAAATCATGTAATCAGTTTCATGACATACGTCCAGAACGCCCTTTAAGTTGATAAATATAGTACTAAAAGAGTAGGAAAGCGGAACCAAACCATTTCAATATAAAAGAAGCCCAAAATAGAGATTACATTGTTCTTATTCTCGCAAGGGGCCAAAAGTAAAATAACATGTAGTAGCAGAACCAGAAATTAAATTACAACCAAGCCGGATTTTCCAATGCGGTAACAACAGCCTTCACCTGTAAATAATTATGAAGACTGTATATACCCTTTTCCCTTCCAATACCACTCATTTTATACCCTCCAAACGGGATTGCAGCATCAAACACATCAAAACAGTTCACCCAAACGGTCCCAGCCCGCAATCCACGAGTCAACATATTTGCAGTATCAAGGTTTTTAGTGAAAACACCCGATGCAAGTCCATATCGCGTCGCGTTGGCCCTTTGTATCACTTCATCAACCTCCCTGTCATCAAAATCATGAGATTATAATTTTTAACAGGTTTTGAAGTTTGTAAACAATGTTATAACATGTTATGATGATTATACGGGAATTACTTAAATTTCAAGATGGTTTGAACAGGACCAAATATCTCATCTTGAGCTATCAGCATATCATCCTGTTCAAAAAACATAATTTCATAGTAATGATCATTAAATAAACCAGAGTTTGTTGGCAAGATATAGTACCTTCACATTTGAGAAAACAGTCGGTTGGATATAGTAACCTTTGGACCCGAATCTGTCACCTCCACATTCGAGGGTGGCATCGCTTTCAATCCCAGATTTTATGTACCGTAGAATTTTCTCAAATTGTTCAGAGTCGATCTGAAAATTTTGTTAAAGTTAATAGTCATATATATTTTGAAAATAAATAGAGGTAACAATTTCGACACATTCATATATAAGTGGGTCGATTTCAGGGGCGGACCTAAAGAAGGTCCAGGCGTAGCACGGGCTACGGCTCAACTTTTTTCCAATAGTGTAAATTTTTTTTTCGATTTTTATACTAAGGACAACTCTAAACAACTACGAGGACACCCCTCAAAAAAAAATTTACAAACCAATAATAAGCCCAGTTGGTGATGATGATACAAACTCAAATAATAAGCCCAAATAACTAAATAATAGCACATTAGATTAGCCTAAATAACTAAATAATAGCCCAAATAACTCAAAAATTTTGCGAAATTGAAGCTTGTGAAGACGGATTTACGCAATCGAATCGGCCCGGAATTTTTGAACAATGCTACGGTTTGTGCGGTCGAAAAGAATTTTTTACTTTATTTATTTATTGTTGTTTTTTTAATATTGTATGATTGCACGGTAAAAAAAAAAATTTGGGATACCCCTGAGTTAATGTTCTAGTTCCACCACTGGTCGATTTGGTTTATGATTTATCTTTAATGGGCTAAACATGTCAAATGGGTCGAACATGTGTTGACCAAAGCCCGTTTAGGAAAATCATGTACCTGAGGGCCTTGTTCAATGCCCTTTTGGAAAGGATCACCAACTTTACGTCTTTGAGCACGTGCTTTTGCTTTCTCCACAAACTCATCATAAACACGCTCATGAACGAATGTACGAGAACCCGCAGCACAACATTGACCCTGGAGTTGACCAATTACCCAAAATAAGTTATTGTTTTAGAAATATCGAGAAAAAAAGAAATCAAATATATGTAAAAAATGTAAAATGCACACTTGATTGAAGAAGAGAGCAAAGTGTGCTAGTTCTACAGCCCTATCAATGTTAGCATCTTCACACACGATAAAAGGCGATTTCCCTCCAAGCTCTAACGTCACAGGCTTAAGATTGCTTTTTGCAGCTAATTCTTGAATAATTTTACCGGTCTCTGTTGATCCGGTAAAAGCAATCTGCAAATCCGAGCATTAAATCATCAAACTGGATGAAAATTTTGATTTTATTAGAGTATAATATAATGATATAGATATTAAAAACTTACCTTGTCCACATCCATATGGCTAGCAAGAGCTGCACCAGCAGTCGGGCCGTATCCCGAAACTATATTAAGAACACCAGGAGGAAGACCAGCCTACCCCACAAAAACTTTTTAGTCATTATTTTTTTATTACAAAAATATATTATTGTATTAATAATCTATATACAATTTAAGAGGTTGTATTCATATAAAATAGACTTTGGAGTTTGGACGGCGTTAACTAATTTTTTTCATTGACCCGTTGGAGACAAAACACAACGCCTTGCCACCTCTAGATTTCACGATAAACAAAAGTTTACGAGATACCTCATGGAGCAATTGTGCAGCATAAAGAGCTGTTAACGGAGTTTGTTCAGCTGATTTCAAAACAATAGTATTGCCGGTAGCAAGAGCGGGCCCAACTTTCCAAGCAAACATAAGAAGAGGAAAATTCCATGGAACGATCTGACCCGCAACCCCAATGGGCTCATGCAAAGTTTGCACATGGTAAGGCCCGTCTGCAGGAACCGTTAGCCCATGGATCTTATCTGCCCAACCTGCACTCTCCAAGTCACGTAATATGTAACTTATGCTCGACAAATCATACAATTCAGCAGATAATTGCGTGATTCGTTGATTACTTACCAGCATAGTATCGAAATAGACGCGAAACAGTTGGTAGTTCAATTTTGAGAGCCTGTTCATATGGTTTCCCGTTGTTCCATGTCTCGAGAGCTGCCAACTCATCAGTGTGTTTATCCAGCAGATCAGCAAATCTTAATAGTATACGCGATCTCTCCTGCGACAGTTGGAAAAGAATGTTACATAGAATCAAAAGTTTAAAACCTCAAAAGAACATAAAACATTATTATGAATCAGTTTTTACATAAGCAGTCATCTTAGGCCATGGGCCTTCATCAAACGCTTTTCGAGCAGCAGCCACCGCACGGTTGACATCTTCGGCATCACCTTCGGCTACGTTGACTAAGACTTCGCCTGTGCGAGGATCCAAGGTTGGAAAAGTCTTCCCTAAAATAAACACACAAAAAATTTAACATTTTGATCAAGATTTTATTATTAGATAATATTCATAATCAAGTTCAGTTTGAAATAGGCAAACTGCAAACATTACCAGATGCTGAATCAACAAACTTCCCATCAATCAGAAGCTGAGTGTAGTTAACACGAACCGGTGGCGTGATCGGTTCCTCAAGTGCTGCAGCAGTACTGAATCCTTTCACTTCTCTTCCCAAACTGGATCTGTTTCCTGCATAAACAAAAGATAACAACTGTTCATATGTTTACTGTTTACACAGTGACTCAACCGACATCGAAATGAATACAAAAATATTACAAAATATTCATCAGTCAACACAAAAAAACATGATCACAAATTCAACACTCAGATTCTGTTACACAAAAAGGCTACTTTTAACCTTTGAATTATAAAACAATCATTAGTCAAGAATTTAAGATCACCCCACCAATATAGTTTGAATCTTTTTCACAACCCAGATTCTAGTACAAAAAAATATGCCACTTTTAACTTGTAAAATAATCCATATAATAATATAGGTATATACTACATATAAGTCATCCTGCAACTTTCTTTTGTCAAGATATTGAGTGACCACACATTAGTATTTGGGACCATCGAAAACGACGACGTATACAATCTAATCTTATCTTTGAGGAATTTGATCAAATACATGGTGGACAAACTTAAGAAAGATAATATTATGAATGGAACAAGATAGTTTAGAGTTAGTTGACCTTGAGAAACGAATGAAGAGGAAAGAGAACGCAGAGAAAGAGAACGGGAAATAACGCCGGAGAATCTTCTGGCTGCCATTTTAGTCGATTACTTCTCTCAACCTCTGTTTTTATAACAGTTTGAATATTTCATGTATTTTATATTTGCGAAGTAGGTTGAAACCTGACCTGTCACCTTATTTTGATGTCACACACACACACACACTGTTATTGGATTTTTATTTTATTTTTTTGTTTTCAAAATTACTATAGATAAGTCTTAAAGTTATTAATGTTTTATAACCACTTCAATTGAAATATCATTATCAGATTACTCAAAAGTATAATGCTATACGTTATCTAAGAGTAATATATCATATCATATATTCATTCATATATTAATGAAGTTATGTTTTTCTAAAGTTAAAACTGTAATTTTAGTGGTTTGTGGGCACTGACAACTTTACACCCTATTTCAAAACTTTTGGTATATTACACCCTGTGTATGTCAATTTGGCTCAATGTTGGACCCTGCTGTTAAATGACATCATTTATTTGTTAGTTGTGATGTTAAATGACAGTTATACCCTTTCTTTTTGCACCCTGTCTTTTTTTTAACTATTACACGTTTTACCCCCTGTGGCAAAAAGTCAGTTATATAATTTGGCTTAAGCTTAATTATATTGAGAAACCAGTCGCAAATTGGACAGGCAAGAGAAACGATTGAGGAACAAAGCTATACCACAAGTAAAAGTTCACTGCAAACACCGAAAAGGCTCAGAGGCCACATGGGAATCCGAGAAGGAAATGAAAGAGTTTTACTCTTGGTTATTTAATGTATGACATGTTTTGGGAACGAAACCTATTTGCTAGGGGTAGACTTGTAACACCTCAACTTTCAATATATGATAACGACGATGTGGGGTTTACATATAAGTATGGAATGAAATAAAATAGTGACTATTAAAAATGCGCATTATGGGAAATTAATGTTTACACAGTGACTCAACCGACATCGAAAACAACGACAAAAATATTACAAAATAATCATCAGTCAACACAAAAAAAACATGATCACAAATTCAACACTCAGATTCTGTTACACAAAAAGGCTACTTTTAATTATAAAACAAGCATTAGTCAAGAATTTAAGATCACCCCACCAATATAGTTTGAGTTTTTTTCACAACCCAGATTCTAGTACAAAAAATATGCCACTTTTAACTTGTAAAATAATCCATATAATAATAAGTATATAGCATATAAGTCATCCTGCAACTTTCTTTTGTCAAGATATTGAGTGACCACACATTAGAATTTGGGACCATCGAAAACGACGACGTATACAATCTAATCTTATCTTTGAGGAATTTTATCAAACACATGGTGGACAAACGAAGATAATATTATGGATGAACAAGACAGTTTAGAGTTAGTTGACCTTGAGAAACCAATGAAGAGGAAAGAGAACGAAGAGAAAGAGAACGGGAAATAACGCCGGAGAATCTTCTGGCTGCCATTTTTGTCGATTACTTCTCTCAACCTCTGTTTTTATAACAGTTTGAATCTTTCACGTATTTTATATTTGCAAAGTGGTTGAAACCACCTTATTTTGATGTGTCACACACATACACACTGTTATTGGATTTTTATTTTATTTTTTGTTTTCAAAATTACTATAGATAAGTCTTATTATTAGGGCTGTTTGGTAGCATTTTAATGACCATTCAGATGCTACCTCTTAATGGTTTAAAACCTCTGAATGAATAACAGGTAACCTCAAGTCTGAATGGTTAAGAGGTAACATGGTAAATCATCATATGTCACATTCTTCTATCTTCTCATTAGTAAATTCTTAATGGTTCGATTAAGAGGTAGCTTCTTAATGACCATTCAGAGGCTACCAAATAGCCCATTAATGTTTTATAACTTGCAAAGTGGTTGAAACCTGACCTATCACCTTATTTTGATGTCACACACACACAGACTGTTATTGGATATTTTTGTTTTCAAAATTACTATAGATATAGAGGGTAAAGATCAAATAGGAAGTTAATTTTCGCTAGGAAGGATAGGAAGCCATAGGATTATGACATGTGGCAAATTTTAAAATAAAGAGAAAGGGTATTTTAGTCAATCCAACTCCTTCTTCTTCCTTTTTCAAAACCCAGTAAATTCAAAAACCCATCATTTTCAAAACCCACCATCTTCAACTATTTCTTCACTTTCTATCTCAATAATCACTACATTATAGTGCGATTTTCATCACAAATCAATGATTCAGAACCCGATCAACGTGTTCTTCAGCTTTTTTTTTGAAGAAAACCCAGTTTAATTTCATAAAAAAATCTCGTTTTTTCCGGTGATTTTGGAGATAATCACTCGATTCGTTCGATTCGAGCGTTGATAAGTGTTTCTATCATTCAAAATTCGTCAATTGATGAAGAAATCGGCTTCGATCCATGTAAGAAATTCTTTAATTTCATTTTCATGATCTGGGTTTTTGATTTAGTCATTGCGTTTTACGATCTTTGCGAGGGTCCGGGGGCGGCAGCCCCCGGTAGCGGGGTCCCAGGGGCGGCAGCCCCTGGCGGGGTCCAAGGGGCAGAGCCCCTGGCGGGGTCCAAGGGACAGAGAATTAGCCGATGGCAAAACGATTGAAGCTTCGCATGTCCTTTTAGGTGTAAATTAGATCTTGTGAGTCAAGTGTTTGATATCGACCTCCTTCCTGTTACCCTCGGTAGTTTTGACATAGTGGTTGGTATGGATTGATTGTCTAAGCATCAAGCTGAAATTCTCTGTAAGGAGAAGATCGTACGTATTCCTCTCCCCAGTGGAGAATCTTTATCGGTTCAAGGGCATCGCAGTGGTGCGATGGTTGGTATCATCTCAGCTATGCAAGCGCAGAAGTGTCTATGAAAGGGGTATCCTGCTATTCTAGCACTTGTTACTGATCCTCAGCCTGAAGGGAGAAAGATCGAGGATCTGGCAGTTGTACGTGAATTTGCCGATGTGTTTCCTGAGGAACTTCCTGGTTTACCTCCTCACCGTCAAGTGGAATTTCAGATTGATCTTACGCCAGGAGCAGCTCCGATTGCGCGTGCTCCCTATCATCTTGTACCTGGATAGTTGCAAGAGCTATCTAATCAACTTCAAGAGCTGTTGGATAGAGGCTTTATCCGACCCAGTTCTTCGCCTTGGGAGCCCAGTTCTGTTTGTAAAGAAGAAAGACGGGTCCTTTCGTATGTGCATATATTATCGGGAACTCAACAAGGTGACTGTCAAGAACCGCTATCCTTTGCCACGCATCGACGACTTGTTTGACCACTTGCAAGGGTCAAGCTTTTACTCGAAGATTGATTTAAGATCGGGATATCATCAGATGAGAGTCCGAGAGGAGGATGTTCCTAAAACGGCTTTTCGAACGCGGTATGGGCACTATGAGCTCTTTGTTATGCCGTTTGGGTTGACAAACGCACCAGCAGTCTTCATGGACCTCATGAACCGGGTATGCAAACCGTATCTCGACGACTTCGTTATCGTGTTTATCGACGACATTCTGATTTACTCAAACCGTATCTCGACGACTTCGTTATCGTGTTTATCGACGACATTCTGATTTACTCAAAGGTCAGCTCGGAAAATTTTTGGCTATTTCGATTAAATTGCTGTACTAAAAACGCATCAGAAAAATTAAATTTCCATAAATTGGCTCATTTCGAAGACAGTAATTCGTAGACAATTCAGACAGTTCACAGTGACAGACAGTTTTATGTGTCCATTGCGTTTTAGAAATAAGAGAGTTTTATGTGGTTTCTGGCTATTGCGTTTTAGAAAAAAAAACACATTTTTAAGTGTTTTTATTCATTGTGTTTTAGGTAAAACACATTTTTTAGGTGTTTTCAGTCCATTGCGTTTTAGAATGAGTCATTTTAAGTGTTTTCTGGCCATTGCGTTTTACATATAAGACATTTCTTTGTGTTTTTGGTGCATTGCGTTTTAGGTAAAACACTTTTTTATGTGTTTTTAGTCCATTGCGTTTTAGAAAACAGACATTTTAAGTATATTCTGGCCATTGCGTTTTACAAATAAGTCATTTCTTTGTGTTTTTGGTGCATTGCGTTTTAGGTAAAACACATTTTTATGTGTTTTCTGGCCATTGCGTTTTACAAATAAGTCATTTCTTTGTGTTTTTGGTGCATTGCGTTTTAGAAAAATGTCATTTTTTAGGTTTTTTTTTCATTGCGTTTTACGTAACTGGTGGTTTTTCTATTGCGTTTTACGCAACTGGGTTTTAATTTTTTTTTTAAATATAGCAATAGTATACTCGTTTTAAAGATAAAAAACGCTCGTTTTTTTGGTGCAATTTTTATAAAAAAATAATGTCGTATGAAAGAGTTATTAACGTTTAAAAAATGGGGGGGAATTGGAGGAGAGAGAAACTATTGGCTTGGATTGACTAGAATGCCCTTGAACAAACTCACGCGCCTCTTTTCTTCATTTCAATTTGCCTGATTTAATCTTAGCCCTTGATTAACTTAATGGATGGTCAAGATCACTTCCTATCCTTCCTAGCCAAATAAACTTCCTATTGTATCTCCACCCTAGATATAGATAAGTCTTAAAGTTATTAATGTTTTATAACAACTTCAATTAATATCATTATCAGATTACTCAAAACTCAAAAGTATAATGCTATACGTTATCTGAGAGTAATATATCATATCATATATTCATTCATATATCAAGTAATATTATTCTAAAGAGTAAACTGCAATTTTACATCATGTGGTTTGTGGGCGTTGACAACTTTACACCCAATTTCAAAACTTTTGCTATATTACACCCCGTGTATGTCAATTTGGCTCAATGTTAGACCCTGCTGTTAAATGATATCACATATTGGTTAGTTGTGATGTTAAATGACAATTATATCCTTTCTTTTTACACTCTGTCTTTTTTAACTATTACACGTTTTACCCCCTGTTGCAAAAAGACAATTATATAATTTGGCTCAAGCTTAATTATATTGAGAAACCAGTCGCAAATTGGACAGGCAAGAGAAACGATTGAGGAACAAAGCTATACCACAAGCAAAAGTCCACTGCAAACATCGAAAAGGCGGGGCCACATGGGAATCTGATAGAAACTGGAAAATTTGATTAATAAAAATAGGGAAAACAAGGGATAATTAGCCTGATTCGAGACAGGCAAATCTCCAAACACAAGACACGATAATGAATAAAAACTGGACAAAGAAAATAGATGACTAAAGGCCTATTTATTCTTGAGGATTGCTGGAAGTTTCCCCTTATTTTAGCCTTTGAAATAGTTGCTGAAATCATGGTTGCTGAAATCATGGCTGCTGAAATCATGGGATAATATCTTAAATTATGCAGGGAGATAATTGTGCATTTGATTGAGAGGATCAGTTTGGATCCATCCAGTTTGGTTCTTATCATTACTTCCCGCCTGGTAAAACGACTTGTCCTCAAGTCGATTAAACAAATTTGTCCCAATCATCGGTTGTTCCTCAAACGGTTCAATAGTGAGGTGATGGCAAGTAGTGGAGTTGTGCGTTTCCGGCTGCAGTCCTTGCAGCTTATGTTCTTGACCATTGACAGTGAAAATCATAAAATTTTTAGCCCAATTTGCTTGAACCGTATTTAGGGTAGCCAACCATTGAATGCCTAGCACTATATCAGCACCTCCTAGGGTAAATGGATAGAAGTCTTGTGTGATGAGGAGGTCTGCCAATTTCAATGGGACATCCTTGCACATCTGGTTGCATCGGATGACATTTCGATCTCCTATTTGGACACCGAAGGGTGTGATAAGCTGGGAGCTGATTTGTAGGCTCTTTGCCAGCTTATCCAAAATAAAATTATGGGTCGAACCACTGTCAATCAACACTAGCACCTCAGTTGTACCTATAACTCCTTGTAGCTTCATTGTAGTTGGTGTAGATCGACCAAAGAGAGCGTGAAGGCTGATCTTAGCCATTTCATCTGAGCTATTCTGCTTGTTTATTGCTTCTGTTTCATCTCATATATCAGCGATCTCTAAAACTTTGAAAGATCCCGATTTACAACGATGTCCTGGACCAAATTTTTTCCCACATCGAAAGCACAACCTTTTTGCGAATCGGGACTGTTTCTCCTCGTCATAAATTCGAAGAGGGATATTGGCGGTTGAAGAAGTCACGGCTGATGAAAAGGTTTCGCCGAGATGGGCTTCGGCCCAAGTAAAGCCCAACTAAAATCAGCCATTACGTTATATTGTACGTAAACCATAATTCACGAAACCCTAGGCACTCTTTTCCTCTCCCTTGCACCCGACGGCAATCACCATCCCTCTCGAAGCTCTTGATAGTTTCATCTCATAATCGGTTAGTGTATAATTATCCGATCAGGCCTGTTTGTTTTATTGTTTGATTATTTTGTGTGATGATTTTGGGCCACTGTGGATTTAGGTGTCTTGTTAGAGGATGTGCTCTCATGTTTTATCAACTAGGGTTTCGATGTTTTATTGTTAATCAATTAGACTAGGGCTTGCAGGATAAGAACTCTATGGTTCGTATTCATTCATGTTCGCTGCTCAGAACCGATGTTCTGTTTGATGTTTGTATATTGTGTTATCAATTGTTTATGAATATTAAATGAATATGTGATACAGATACGTACATGACGATGAACTGGTAATAAAGAATTCGTGGCTAGGTTTGATGTTGGTGATTGATAGGTTAAGGGTTCATGAGATTATTGTCAGTTGGATGGGTCGATGCTAAGAAACTGTCATGTTTAGGGTTGTGAATCTTGAACTGTTGTGTATGGCGACGAAAGTCCTGTCTCATGAAATACCCAGTTGTCGAAACACTTTGATGTTTCGTCACCCATCATGCCGACGAAACACTTGATGTTTCGTCATCCATGTGTCGACGAAATACATTGGTATTTCACCGTTGGGAGTTTCGCCGCCCAAGGGTTAGTTCACGACAGTCTGTGGTTGGAACTTGAGTTATACGCATGATTTTGTTGATGAAACACTACTGCTGTTTGTTAAGGATATGAGCATATACGCACTGACTGAGGGAAACATGATTTGGTTAAAACGAGTAATACATTTAACTGTTAATTACCCTTGTGAAGCATATATGTGAAGTGTGGAATCGTATGAGTTTGGAACTGCCCTGTATTATTCAGTAATCGTTGTTTGAATGCATATTATGATTATAAGTTATACGTGTGGGATGAGAATGTAAACTGATTACGTGTGCATGAACACCATAGGCTTTGACTAACTAAGTGAGAACAAGTAATTAATCATACCGAGCAAACCAAGGTGAGTTCACTGCTCTTTTTCCAAGCATGCATCCCGGGGAGGGACATCTGGTAAACGTTCCAAGGAGGAATGTCGGGTAATGGGTTTGACTGGAATGTTAAACCTGGGTTGTTGGTTAATACACGTATATCTATCACTCAAGTTCCTCCTACCGATTGTTGCTGGGAAGGCAACGGGGTATTAGTTAATAGCGCTATTTAGGTTTGGGACCCTCACACCGCACCGAGGAGGTCAGGAGTGAACTAATGACCCCCATCTTGACCATTGCTTTGATAGAGGCATTGGGGTTTAGGGCAAATAATCTGGAGCCATCGGCGGTAAGCGTGTGATTAACAACATTGAATCTGTGAAACATTTTAATATGGTAACTGGTAACTAAACATGTTAACAAACTTTGAACTCACCAGCGTCGTCTGACACACTTGTCTGCATGCATGCAGGTCGTTAGATTCTTGGACATGGAACTTGCTATCTGGGAGTGCTAGAGTGGTCATGGGTCACAACTCTTGGATATTTATTCTTGGTTTAGTACAAAGCAACCAGTGTAAATCAATCTCAGAAAAGGCCTGAAAATAGCAATAACCGGAGTTTCAGTCAGTCGTCCTCAGTTAACCAAGGCCAGGGCAGCAATCAGAGTCCAGGCTCCTATGTTGGTAGGAAGCCAAAATGCAACAAGTGTGGGTATCATCATCATGGACCGTGTGTCCGAGCTTGCCACCAGTGTGATAAGGTGGGTCATATGGCAAAAGACTGTAGAGCTCCGTACCCGAAGCAGCAGCAGCAAAACCAGCAGCAGAACCAGCAGCATCAACAACAGCAAAGGCAGCAGCCCCATCAGAACCAAGGCTTTAAGAAGGGGTGTTACCAGTGTGGGGATGAGGGTCATATTAAATGGGATTGCCCTCAGCTGAATCAGAATGCCAACGATAACAACCGTCAGAACAACAACAACAACGCTGGGAACAACAATAATGGCAACAATGGGGGCAATGGAGCTCGAGGAAGGGTATTTACGATTGGTGCTGGTGATGCTAGGAATGATGGCAATGTCGTGACTGGTACGTTTTCTGTGAACAATCTCTTTGCTTCTGTGTTATTAGATTCCGCTGCCGATTGGAGTTATGTGTCCCTAGAGTTCAGTCAGCGATTAAGGTTAACTCCAACACCTTTAGAGGTTAAGCATGTAGTAGAATTAGCCGATGGCAAAACGATTGAAGCTTCGCATGTCCTTTTAGGTGTAAATTAGATCTTGTGGGTCAAGTGTTTGATATCGACCTCCTTCCTGTTACCCTCGGTAGTTTTGACATAGTGGTTGGTATGGATTGATTGTCTAAGCATCAAGCTGAAATTCTCTGTAAGGAGAAGATCGTACGTATTCCTCTCCCCGGTGGAGAATCTTTATCGGTTCAAGGGCATCGCAGTGGTGCGATGGTTGGTATCATCTCAGCTATGCAAGCGCAGAAGTGTCTATGAAAGGGGTGTCCTGCTATTCTAGCACTTGTTACTGATCCTCAGCCTGAAGGGAGAAAGATCGAGGATCTGGCAGTTGTACGTGAATTTGCCGATGTGTTTCCTAAGGAACTTCCTGGTTTACCTCCTCACCGTCAAGTGGAATTTCAGATTGATCTTACGCCAGGAGCAGCTCCGATTGCGCGTGCTCCCTATCATCTTGCACCTGGATAGTTGCAAGAGCTATCTAATCAACTTCAAGAGCTGTTGGATAGAGGCTTTATCCGACCCAGTTCTTCGCCTTGGGAGCCCCAGTTCTGTTTGTAAAGAAGAAAGAAGGGTCCTTTCGTATGTGCATATATTATCGGGAACTCAACAAGGTGACTGTCAAGAACCGCTATCCTTTGCCACGCATCGACGACTTGTTTGACCACTTGCAAGGGTCAAGCTTTTACTCGAAGATTGATTTAAGATCGGGATATCATCAGATGAGAGTCCGAGAGGAGGATGTTCCTAAAACGGCTTTTCGAACGCGGTATGGGCACTATGAGCTCTTTGTTATGCCGTTTGGGTTGACAAACGCACCAGCAGTCTTCATGGACCTCATGAACCGGGTATGCAAACCGTATCTCGACGACTTCGTTATCGTGTTTATCGACGACATTCTGATTTACTCAAAGGGCAAGGAAGATCACGAGCGACATCTGCGCCTTATTTTGGAGCTTCTGAGAAAAGAACAGCTTTACGCGAAATTTTCTAAATGTGACTTCTGGATTTGAGAGGTACATTTCCTTGGCCACATAGTGAATGAATCAGGAATACACGTGGATCCTGCAAAGATTGACGCTATAAGAAATTGGGCGGCACCTAAGACTCCTTCGGAGGTGCTACAATTTCTTGGTCTCGCTGGGTACTATCGCAGATTTATTAAAGACTTCTCAAAGATCGCTCAGCCTCTTACCTCGTTGACACAGAAAGGTGTGACATACTCCTGGGGAACGAAACAAGAAGAAGCTTTCCAGTTTTTGAAACAAAAACTCTGCCGCGCACCGATCTTGTCCTTACCAGAAGGTACATAATTTTTTTAGTATATTGCGATGCTTCCATTCAGGGTCTCGGTTGCGTGTTGATGCAACGCGAGAAGGTGATAGCCTACGCCTCTCGACAGTTGAAGGTACATGAGAAGAATTACACGACTCACGACTTAGAGTTGGGGGCTGTGGTTTTTGCGTTGAAAATCTGGAGGCATTATCTGTACGGTACCAAATGCACTATCTACACCAACCACAGGAGCCTCCAACATATTTTCGACCAGAAGGAATTGAATATGCGACAGCGTCGCTGGGTAGAACTTTTAAACGACTATGATTGCGCCATCAAGTATCATCCGGGTAAGGCTAACGTGGTAGCTGATGCCCTTAGTCGGAAGGAATCGAAACCAAAGCGTGTTCGAGCCTTACAGCTCACTATTCACTCAGATCTTCCTGATCAGATCCGTTCGGCTCAGGCAGAAGCGTTGAAGGACGGAAACATTGAAGTAGAATACTTGCGGGGCATGGAAAAATGACTTGTATAGAGATCTGATGTTATTCTCTATTTCATGGAGCGATTATGGATTCCTTATTTGGTAACCTTAGAGAGCTTGTGATGGACGAAGCACACAAATCTCGATAAGCGAAGAAAACCATTGGAGTTCGCAGTTAATGACCGTGTTATGTTGAAGGTCTCACCCTGGAAGGGTGTGGTGCGTTTTGTAAAACGCGGCAAGGTAAACCCTCTTTATGTAGGGCCATTCAAAATACTGGAGCGAATTGGTAAAGTGGCCCACAAGTTAGAGTTACCTGCTGAGTTGGGTAACGTCCATGATGTCTTTCATGTCTCTCATCTAAAGAAGTGTTTGTCCGATGAGACACTTGTGGTACCGTTTCATGAATTGAAGATTGACGACAAGTTACAGTTTATCGAAGAACCAATTGAAATTATGGACCGGGAAGTCAAGGTTTGTAAGCACAGCCGTATTCCGATCGTGAGAGTTCGTTGGAACTCAAGACGTTGTCCGGAGTTCACGTGGGAATGCGAGGATCAAATGGAGCTCAAGTATCCTCACCTTTTTTCCAAGCAAGCAATCTAAACCTGGCGCAACTAATGAATTTCGAGACGAAATTCCCTTTCAAGTTGGGGATGATGTGGCACCCGGGGAAAAGCCACAGTCATCCTGATCTGACACTTCGCCGCTTTTGGTTTACTTATCAAATTTCGGGACGAAATTTCTTTCAAGTTGGGGATGATGTGACAACCAGAGTTTCCAAGACCTTTCCTTGACACGTTACTTGTTTCACAACTGTGTTTTCATGATTCATTTCGTTGTAATATGTGCACCTTTGTTATTTGATTATGGATTGTTATATTGTTTGGTAAAGTAATGGAAACCTGTTAACTATTTTAGATTTGTTAAACTTGATGGGATTTTCGTCATCTCCCATACTCGACGAAACACTGGTGTTTCGTCATGACCCTTATTCGCCGAGATGGGCTTCGGCCCAAGTAAAGCCCAACTAAAATCAGCCATTACGTTATATTGTACGTAAACCATAATTCACAAAACCCTAGGCACTCTTTTCCTCTCCCTTGGACCCGACGGTAATCACCATCCCTCTCGAAGCTCTTGCTAGTTTCATATCGTAATCGGTTAGTGTATAATTATCCGATCAGACTTGTTTATTTTATTGTTTGATTGTTTTGTGTGATGATTTTGGGCCACTGTGGATTTAGGTGTCTTGTTAGAGGATGTGCTCTCATGTTTTATCAACTAGGGTTTCGATGTTTTATTTTTAATCAATTAGACTAGGACTTGCAGTATAATAACTATATGGTTCATATTCATTCATGTTCGCTGCTCAGAACCGATGTTCTGTTTGATGTTTGTATATTATGTTATCAATTGTTTATGAATATTAAATGAATATGTGATACAGATACGTACATGACGATGATATGGTAATATAGAATTCGTGGCTAGGTTTGATGTTGGTGATTGATTGGTTAAGGGTTCATGAGATTATTGTCAGTTGGATGGGTCGATGCTAAGAAACTGTCATGTTTAGGGTTGTGAATCTTGAACTGTTGTGTATGGCGATGAAAGTCCCTTCTCACGAAATACCCAGTCGACGAAACACTTTGATGTTTCGTCACCCATCATGCCGATGAAACACTTGATGTTTCGTCATTCATGTGTCGACGAAATACATTGGTATTTCGCCGTTGGGAGTTTCGCCGCCCAAGGGTTAGTTCACGACAGTCTGTGGTTGGAACTTGAGTTATACGCATGATTTTGTTGATGAAACACTACTGCTGTTTGTTAAGGCTATGAGCATATACGCACTGACTGAGGGAAACATGATTTGGTTAAAACGAATAATACATTTAACTGTTAATTACCCTTGTGAAACATATATGTGAAGTGTGGAATCGTATGAGTTTGGAACTGCCCTGTATTATTCAGTAATCGTTGTTTGAATGCACATTATGATTATAAGTGATACGTGTGCGATGAGAATGTAAACCGATTACGTGTGCATGAACACCATAGGCTTTGACTAACTAAGTGAGAACAAGTAATTAATCATACCGACCAAACCAAGGTGAGTTCACTGCTCTTTTTCCAAGCATGTGTCCCGGGGAGGGACATCTGGTAAACGTTCCGGGGAGGAATGTCGGGTAATGGGTTTGACTGGAATGTTAAACCTGGGTTGTTGGTTAATACACGTATATCTATCACTCAAGTCCCTCCTACCGATTGTTGCTGGGAAGGCAACAAGGTATTAGTTAGTAGCGCTATTTAGGTTTGGGACCCTCACACGGCACCGAGGAGGTCGGGAGTGAACTAATGACCCCCATCTTGACCATTGCTTTGATAGAGGCATTGGGGTTTAGGGCAAATAATCTGGAGCCATCTGCGGTAAGCGTGTGATTAACAACATTGAATATGTGAAACGTTTTAATCTGGTAACTGGTAACTAAACACGTTAACAAACTTTAAACTCACCAGCGTCGTCTGACACACTTGTCTGCATGCTTGCAGGTCGTTAGATTCTTGGACATGGAACTTGCTATATGGGAGTGCTGGAGTGGTCATGGGTCACAACTCTTAGATATTTATTCTTGGTTTAGTACATAGTTTTGAAACACTTGAACAACAAATAATCTTATGCTTCCGCTGAACGTTTACTTGGGTTTTAACTTATGACTTGGAATTATATTATGAAATGAATCGAATGTTTTATTTAATAGTTATTTATTATTAGTTCAATCTGATTGGTGGCTTGGATCCTGGTACGTCATGTAAGGACCTGTAAAATTGTCTAAAAACGATATGTGAGTGAAAACCCGGACCCCTGGAACCCTAGTGCTTATGAAAAATCAAGATAACAAGATATTTGGATTTTAGGCGGGCCGCGTAAAAGTAAGCTTCGGATTACGCGGGTCGCGTCAAATCAAAGATTACCGGATAAGCGTTCCAGGGCACGTGGCAACCACGTGGCAAACCTACTCGTGACACACTAGCCCTACACATAGACTAGGGGTCCTCGCAGGCCGCGTAAAAGTCATGTTAAGGTTTACGCGGGCCGCGTAAAACCTAAAATGTTGCTATAAGTAGCCTGTGCATGGGACTTGCTTCTGTGTTCGAAATCTCAGTCTCAAAACGTCCATATTCTGCTGAAAACGAGTTTTACGGTGTCAAGACACTGCTACGAATACAGGGTATTAACTCGATCACTGCTACGATACAATGTCCGATCGATTGAAACGATCCGATGGATGTTTAAGTGCTGCCCGTATTTGGGCTATACTTTGTCATTCGTCGTGAGGGTTTTGATTTCGTGAGTTTATCGTAAAGAGTTGTATTAAGTTACTGACCTAGTTTCGCATGCATTGTTATTTTAACTAGGTTACACGGCTAAATCAGTAGGCTAAACTCTGCCCCGTCTAAACTTGCAATGTGAGTCATTCTCTTTTTATCAACAATGTTTTACAATACTCAAATTATTTTCAAAAGTTATAGTTACAGGGATTAAGTCGTGGTTATCTTGAATCACTGGCAAGTGGGGTATTGTGCACATTACTAATTTCTCACGGTTAGGTTAACAAACCTAACAGTGATAATCATCACTATTTAGGTGAAACGACCCAATAGTGGTATGACCATCGTCACCAGGGAGTGACACGGCGCCAGATAAAAATAAGATAGTAGCCATTGTAATCGCTCTTATGCTGTAATTTATAACTAATGTGTCGTTTTATATAACTTGAGTGACTCGCCAGTATTTCCCCGCTGATAAAATATTTTTAAACATGTTTCAGGTGACTTACTGTGAATCACGGAAAAAGTGCTACGGAGCACTAACAAGCTTGAAGTGATGGCTCAAATAAATAAATATGTTTTGTAAAACAAGGGATTTCCTCGTGAAATTCCCTTTACTGTAAATTATGGGAATTTGTCCCCAAATGGTGAAATAAAATAATCGGGCGTTTTCAAATTTTAAAAGATTCTGTTAAACTTCCGCTGTCAACTCAAATAATAAATACCACGGGTTTCTGTCCCGCGGCTCCTGGACCGGTAACACCGGGACGGGGGCCGTGACAGAAAAAGGTGGTATCAGAGCTAGGGGCGTGAATTTCTGACACGACCCGAAAATCTGACACGAACCTAACACGAAATTCGCGGGTTTAGGTTTATTCTAAACGGGTTCGGGTCAGTTTCAAGTTGAACCCGCGAACCCGTTTAGGTTAACGGGTCGGGTTCGGGTCAACCTGGTCGGGTTGGCGGGTTGACCCATTTAACACATTTATACTATATTATATTTTTTTACAATATATTTTATGTCATAAATTAAATTGGGTGTGTATTTTATGCAATGATTATAACTTAAAAAGAGAAATTAACATAGATTTTATAATTTAAATATGATATTATTATATACATTTGTGTTTTTTTAAGTAAATTTTAATTTTAATATATTAATTTTAGAAAAAAAATAAAAAAATTCGGGTTGAACGGGTCGTGTTCGGGTCAACCCACGAAACTTCGGGTCGTGTTCGGGTTCTTATGTATGATACGATTTTCGGGTTCGGGTTTGTGTAAAATTTTCGGGTTCGGGTCGGGTTGAACCCGCCAACCCGCGAACATGACCCGTTTAGCACCCCTAATCAGAGCCACTGATTTAAGCTAATTAAGTATTTAGAAATACTTAATTTCTTTTCAAATTGCTATTTTGTGATTCTGTGAAAATTCAACGGGATGAATAAAATATTAACCTAAGGTTGTGTGTGTTTTTCATATATGCTAACAGCATGAATGAGTTGTCTGAAGCTCTTCAGAATCTCACTATCTATTCTGCTAACATGGAAGATTCCGGGGGCTTTTCCGGTTATTGGGCTGACACTGAGAAACCTATGGAATTTCAAGCCCAACCTATGGAATTTCAAGCCCAACCTCAGGAGAAACCCAAGTCGAAAAAGAGAAGGAGAATTATAGGCTGGAGACGCGGACGGAGGAAGAAGCCAGCTGCACAGAAGGTTAAAAAGACTGAGGATCCCAAGGATAAAGGCAAAGGAAAGGAGATCGGGGAAAGTTCAGGGAAAGCCCAGGAAATGCCATCGTGGGAGGAGCTGGACCGCAAACTGGCAAATAGCGACCTCATCGGACCTGCTGATGAAAACCTCTTCAATTACCCAGCTGAAGTACAAGTTCCAGTTAATTTGGAACCTGCTATCCCAGATCCTATTATCAACCCCGGACCCCTACAAGGAGAGTTGGAAGAATGGTGGACAACTGACTGGCAATTTCAGAATCTCTTGAATAACCCTAACACCTTTTTCCCCCAGTTTGACCCTGAGCCTGCACCAAACCCACCTATAAGCACTGAGAACTTGGCTGAACTCCGCCACTATGGCGAGGAGCTGGTGGACGCAGGAAATAGAATCCGGGAAGTGGGGGAGAGGATATCATGGAAATACGACGAGAGGGAACGTCGTTTCTGAAGTGCCAGCCGACGGGGATCGTATGTGGTTGTGTGGTTACGTGTTTAATAATAATAAAATAATAAATATTAATAAAAATATAATCATGTAAAATAACTTAAAATAAAACTTTTGTAATATAACTGGTGTGTTTGGATGCATAGTAATATATAAAAATATCAACGTCGCAAAGTCGACAATTTTGGCTATACGTGTTTACATGAGTATGTGTGGCTGTTTTATTGTGACTGATTATTAATTATTTTATTTTATGCCAATAATTTATACATTTGTATATTGAAAATTATCAGATGGAACCTGCTGTTAATGAACCAGTTAACGAAGTTAACCAATCTGAGCAAAACCATGAAGATCACTTTCTTAATAGGCAAGATATAGATAATATCGTTGCTCAAGGAATAGCCAATGCTATTCCAGCAATCATTGCTGCTGCCCGAAATCCAGTGGAACCTCAACCAACTATTCCCAGCAAACGTACTCGCGACGACAATTTCAGTAATAGTGTAAATGGAGGCGGCAACAATAATAATAATGATAATGATGTGATACAAGCCCCATTTCTTAAGAAAATGAAAGCTGTAACGCCTGGTTGCACTTACAAAGAATTTCTTTCCTGTAAACCAATCGAATTTGCAGGCAATGAAGGGGCCACTGCTGCACTGCGTTGGTTAGAGAAAACCAAAGCAGTAATTAAAATAAGTAAATGTGCCGAGGAAGACAAGGTCATGTACGCGTCGCATCTTTTTAAAGAAGGGGCACTAGAATGGTGGAATACGGTACTACAAGCAAAGGGTAGCGAGGTGGCTTATGCCATGAATTGGGAAGAATTTAAAAGTCTGGTGGAAAGAAAATTTTGTCCCGAATATGAAAAGGAACAAATGACAAATAAGTTCCTCAATCACCGGATGGTAGACGTTGATTGTCGAGGATATACTTCGAGATTCTTCAAATATGCCCGAATTGTGCCAACTCTGGCCTCGCCAGAACCGGTACTTATTTCTCGCTATATTTGGGGTTTAATTAGTGAGATTCGTGATATCGTCAAAGCTGCAAGACCCCGCACAATTGACGATGCAGTGGAATTAGCCAACACCTTGACCGACGGGCTGGTACGCACAAGAGAAGAAAACCGGAAGAAGGAAGTGGTCCAAAAGATTACCCAAGGATTCCGTGTGGGTAATAGTAGTAATTTCAAGAAAAAGGGAACCGGGCAATCTTCCACTGCTCCATTTTGCAATACCTGTAAAAGAAAGCATTTTGGAAGATGCAAAGGGTATTGCAATTTCTGCAAAATTCCAGGGCATCAAGAAGAAGATTGCAGGAAGAAGAAATCAACAATCTGCTTCAACTGTGGAGAAGCTGGACATTTTAGACTAGACTGCCCCAAATTGGTCAAACCAGCTGACAACAAAGCCAAACCTGCAGAAGGAACTACTAAAAAGAATGCAAGAGCCTTCCAGTTGACTACCCAAGAAGCAGAGCTAATCCCCGATGTGATAGCTGGTACGTTCCTAGTTCACGACGTTTATGCGAAAGTATTATTTGACTCTGGTGCAAACCAAAGTTTTATAAATACTTCGTTCTGCCAAGCTCTTAATCTACCTTTAACCAAACTTAGGCAGATTTTTGCGGTAGAAACCGCAGAGGGTAATTCTGTTCACATAGATAAGGTTTTGCAAAAAGGAAAGATAGAACTCTTAGGCCATAAATTTTCTACAAACTTGTTACCTATGAATTTAGCTGGATTCGATGTTGTGTTAGGAATGGATTGGTTGGTAGCCAACCATGCTCGAATCCTCTGTGATAAGAATTCTATAGAAATTCATACACCCACAGGCGAAATAGTGGTGATTACAGGAGATAAGCCACGTAAGCCAATGAAGTTCATTTCAGTAATGAAAATGGCCAGTTATTCAAGAAAACAAGGAATAGTATATATGGTTTCGGTAGTTAGTAATACTAAAGGCAAGGAACTTAAGGAAATTCCTGTAGTATCAGAATACTCATATATTTCCAGAAGAACTACCTGGATTACCACCCGATAGGGAAGTAGAATTTAGAATTCATCTAATTCCTGGAACTACACCGATAGCCAAGGCACCTTATCGGTTAGCACCCACCGAAATGCTAGAATTGGAAAAGCAGTTAGATGAATTATTAAGTAGAGGATTTATACAACCTAGTTCATCCCCATGGGGAGCACCAGTGTTGTTTGTAAGGAAGAAAGATGGTTCGATGCGAATGTGTATCGATTATAGGGAATTGAAAAAGGTTACAATTAAGAATCGATACCCATTGCCTAGGATTGATGATCTTTTCGATCAACTTCAGGGGGCTAGATATTTTTCTAAGATAGATTTACGCTCCGGATATCATCAATTGAAGGTACAAGAAGAAGACATACCTAAAACCGCTTTCAGAACTAGGTATGGTCACTACGAGTTTACAGTTATTCCTTTTGGACTAACAAATGCTCCGGCAGCATTTATGGATATGATGAATAGGATATGTAAACCGTATTTGGATAAATTCGTAATTGTCTTCATCGACGATATACTTATTTATTCCAAAAGTCAGGACGAGCATTGTAAACATTTACATGCACTTTTAACCCTGTTAAGAAAGGAAAAGCTTTACGCCAAATTCTCAAAATGTGAATTTTGGCTACAGGAGGTACAATTTTTAGGACACATGGTGAATCACGAAGGTATTCACGTAGATCTCTCCAAAATAGAAACGATTACCAAATGGAAGGTCCCGCAATCAGCTATGGAAGTTAGAAGTTTTCTAGGATTAGCCGGATACTATAGACGGTTTATTAAGGATTTTTCCAAAATAGCTGTGCCATTAACTAAGCTAACCTGTAAAGCAGTGAAGTTTTAATGGGGATCTAGACAAGAAGAGGCTTTTAAGATTTTAAAGCAAAGATTAACAAACACCCCAATTCTTGCCTTACCAGAAAGGGACAGAAGATTTTGAAGTTTACTGTGATGCTTCTAAGCTAGGATTAGGATGTGTGCTAATGCAACGCAAAAAGGTAATTGCGTATGCCTCAAGACAATTGAAAAAGCACGAGGAAAACTATACGACACATGACTTAGAATTAGGATCGATAATTTTTGCCCTTAAGATTTGGAGACACTATCTGTATGCAAGTAAGTTTACCGTTTATACAGATCATAAAAGCTTAAGGTATATATTTGGGCAAAAAGAATTGAACATGAGGCAAAGAAGATGGATGGAAATTCTAAGTGACTACGACTGTGATATCCAATATCACGAAGGAAAAGCAAATGTAGTCGCAGATGCTTTAAGTCGTAAATATCATGAAAAGCAAAAGCGAGTTCGTGCCCTTAGATTAAATCTACGGTTAGATTTAATGGAACAACTAAAAAACATTCAAGAAACAGCAATCAAGGATGATGCTGAAGAAATGAAAGGAAGGATAAAAGACTTAGAGCAAGGGGCTGATGGAATTTGGAGATTCCACAAGAAAAGGATTTGGGTACCTAAGCAGGGAGAGTTAAGAAATAAGATTTTAGAGGAAGCCCATAAATCTAGGTATACCATGCATCCTGGTAATAATAAAATATACCAAGATTTAAGAAATAACTTCTGGTGGATAGGAATGAAAAATGATATAGCTAGATATGTATCTAAGTGTCTAACTTGTTCACAAGTTAAGGCAGAACACCAGAAACCTTCAGGATTACTCCAACAATTAGAAATGCCTGTATGGAAATGGGAGCTCATAACAATGGACTTTGTTACTAAGTTACCCAAAACCAGAAAAGGTAACAATACGATTTGGGTAATTGTGGATCGATTAACCAAATCAGCTCATTTTCTACCAATGAAGGAAACCTTTAGCATGGAAATATTAGCCAAGCTATACGTAGACGAGGTAGTATCCTTACATGGAGTCCCAGTCTCCATTGTATCGGATAGGGATAGTCATTTCACTTCACATTTTTGGACAAGTTTCCAAGAAGCCATGGGGACTAGACTGAACTTAAGCACTGCATACCATCCCCAAACAGATGGACAAAGTGAAAGGACGATCCAAACCCCGGAAGACATGCTCAGGGCATGTGTAATAGATTTTGGTGGAAACTAGGACAACCATTTACCTTTAATTGAATTCTCCTATAAGTCTATAACAATAGTTATCATTCAAGCATCGAAGCTGCCCCGTTCGAAGCGCTGTATGGACGAAAGTGTAGAACTCCAGTTTGCTGGGCAGAAATAGGAGAAAGCCAGTTATCAGGTCCTGAAATCGTACAAGAAACCACCGACAAGATCACTCAAATCAAGGAAAGACTGAAAACGGCTCGAGATCGCCAGAAGAGTTATGCAGACAATCGTCGCAAGCCACTAGAATTTCAAGTTGGAGACAAGGTACTCTTGAAAGTTTCTCCTTGGAAAGGAGTAGTTCGATTCGGTAAGAAAGGAAAGCTAAGTCCAAGGTACGTAGGACCATTCCCAGTAATCCAGCGAATAGGACTGGTCGCCTATCACTTACAATTACCAGAAGAGTTAGCCGGGGTACATGACGTATTTCATGTATCCAACCTCAAGAAATGTTTATCTGACAAATCCCTGGTAGTACCTCTTCAAGACATAGAGGTAAATGAAAAGTTAAAGTTCGTAGAGAAACCACTTCAGATAGAAGACAGAAAGATTAAATTCCTTAAACACAAAAGATTGGTACTTGTTAAAGTCAAGTGGGATTCGAAAATAGGACCCGAGTATACCTGGGAGCTGGAATCGGAAATGAAGCGAAAGTATCCTCACTTATTTCAGTAAATCTCGAGGACGAGATTTTAAATAAGGTGGGGAGGATGTAAGGACCTGCAAAATTGTCTAAAGACGATCCGTGAGTGAAAACCCGGACCCCTGGAACCCTAGTGCTTATGAAAAATCAAGAAAACAAGATATTTGGATTTCAGGCGGGCCGCGTAAAACGTAAGCTTCGGCTTACGCGGGCCGCGTCAAATCAAAGATCACCGGATAAGCGTTCCAGGCCACGTGGCAACCCTACTCGTGACATGCTAGCCCTAAACGTAGACTAGGGGTCCTCGCGGGCCGCATAAAAGTCATGTTAAGGTTTACGCAGGCCGCATAAAACCTAAAATGTTGCTATAAGTAGCCTGTGCATGGGACTTGCTTCTGTATTTGAAATCTCAGTCTCAAAACATCCATATTCTGCTGAAAACGAGTTTTACGGTGTCAAGACACTGCTACGAATACAGGGTATTAACTCGATCACTGCTACGATACAAAGTCCGATCGATTGAAACCGATCCGATGGATGTTTAAGTGCTGCCCGTATTTGGGCTATACTTTGTCATTCGTCGTGAGGGTTTTGATTTCGTGAGTTTATCGTTAAGAGTTGTATTAAGTTACTGACCTAGTTTCGCATGCATTGTTATTTTAACTAGGTTACACGGCTAAATCAGTAGGCTAAACTCTGCCCGCCTAAACTTGCAATGTGAGTCATTCTCTTTTTATCAACAATGTTTTACAATACTAAAATTATTTTCAAAAGTTATAGTTACAGGGATTAAGTCGTGGTTATCTTGAATCACTGGCAAGTGGGGTATTGTGCACATTACTAATTTCTCACGGTTAGGTTAACAAACCTAACAGTGATAATCATCACTATTTGGGTGAAAGGACCCAATAGTGGTATGACCATCGTCACCAGGGAGTGACACGACGCCAAATAAAAATAAGATAGTAGCCATTGTAATCGCTCTTATGCTGTAATTTATAACTAATGTGTCGTTTTATATAACCTGAGTGACTCGCCAGTATTTCCCCGCTGATAAAATATTTTTAAACATGTTTCAGGTGACTTACTGTGAATCAAGGAAAAAGTGCTACGGAGCACTAACAAGCTTGAAGTGGCGGCTCAAATAAATAAACATGTTTTGTAAAACAAGGGATTTTCTCGTGAAATTCCCTTTACTGTAAATTATGGGAATTTGTCCCCAAATGGTGAAATAAAATAATCAGGCATTTTCAAATTTTAAAAGTTCCTGTTAAACTTCCGCTGTCAACTCAAATAATAAATACCACGGGTTTCTGTCCCGCGGCTCCTGGACCTGGTAACACCGGGACGGGGGCCGTGACACGTCACACGTCCCGCGGTGTTTCTGCATGCGGTATTTTGGGGGGGGGGGGGTGACAGTTTGGTATCAGAGCCACTAGTTATAGTGAACTAGGTTTTAAAACGTTTTCATAAAACTAGACAATAACCGAATAGCTTCGAAAATTGACCATGACACTCAGCTCCAGATTGCAAGGTTCACCCTCTGTTTACTTTATGCATTACTTGTTTAGTAATCACACACTCACGATTTGCATGAAACTACATACTAGATACCATGATGTGATTACCTGTGCTGCATATTTTAGTAAAGTTCGATAGCGTGACACTACTCTCCGACTTTTGTGAATATTAATCCTGTAATGCCTTTCGTTTTGCTATTTGAATGTGGGGGAAACTTTTAGCGCAAGTTAAGAGGCACTGAGATAAGCATGCAAATTGCCTTATTATTATGGGTGCACACATAATAATAACGCGAGGTGCATGTGAGTCCCAGTGAGGCTTAATGAGTGTGAAAAGGGTTCTGCCCTGTTGTTTGGTATAAACTTGGTAGTTTGTAGATGTCAACGTGAGGTTTGACTCCTACCTTAACTCGATCCTTAACCTTTTCCCTTCTCTTATATAGAATCATGAGTGGACGAGGCCATGGACGTGGTCACATTGCGATGACCCAAGCCGAATTGACTGATCTAATCAACACCCGTGTGGCTGAAGCCCTAGCGGCTTATCAGGCTGGTACGAAATGTGCCAAATACTCTTTATTCTTGTGTCGCGTACACAACTCTTACCCCTGTGTTGTATTCTCTTTCGTCCATTAGGTCAGCAAGCGCATCAGAATCAGAACAATCCGCCTGCTTGCACGTTTAAA
Source organism: Helianthus tuberosus (assembly GCA_030545235.1). Taxonomy (NCBI): domain Eukaryota; kingdom Viridiplantae; phylum Streptophyta; class Magnoliopsida; order Asterales; family Asteraceae; genus Helianthus; species Helianthus tuberosus. The sequence goes on along the minus strand of CM060399.1, from coordinate 212,810,593 downwards.
ACATTCATGTATTGTAAGCCACAGACCTTCAGTGGGACTGAAGGGGCTGTGGGGCTACTTCGATGGTTCGAGAAAGTTGAGTCAGTGTTCGCTATGTGTAACTGTCCAATGGGGGGACCGGGTGAAGTATGCTACTGGCACTTTTGAGGATGGTGCCTTAACTTGGTGGAATGCCCAGGTGCAAATGTTGGGTATCGAGATGGCTAATGCAACTACTTGGGATGATTTCAAGGAGTTGATGCGGGAGGAGTACTGTCCTTGTGATGAGATCCATAAACTTGAGAACGAGTATTACAATATGAAAATGGAGGGGTCTGAAATTGAAGCATACACAATGAGGTCACATGAGCTGGCAAACGTGTGCCCTAACTTATCTCGACCCCCACCTCGGAGAATTGAGCTGTACATCAAAGGCCTAGCACCAGCAGTAAAGAGTTTGGTCACAGCTGCAAACCTCAACAAGCTGCCTCAGATCATCCGTTTAGCACACAAGATTACTGACCAAGAGGTCGAGCGTGGTGCGTTACCGCCACGTGTTTCTGCTACTACCCCTGCTGCTACAGTTACCAAACCTGCTAGTGATAACAAGTGTAAAGGGAACGATGCTGACAAAGCAACCAGTGTAAATCAATCTCAGAAAAGGCCTGACAACAACAATAACAGGAGTTTCAGTCAGTCGTCCTTAGTTAACCAAGGCCAGGGCAGCAATCAGAGTCCAGGCTCCTATGTTGGTAGGAAGCCAAAATGCAAAAAGTGTGGGTATCATCATCATGGACCGTGTCCGAGCTTGCCACTGGTGTGATAAGGTGGATCATAGGGCAAAAGACTGTAGAGCTCCGTACCCGAAGCAGCAGCAACAAAACCAGCAGCAGAACCATCAACATCAACAACTGCAAAGGTAGCAGCCCCATCAGAACCAAGGCTTTAAGAAGGGGTGTTACCAGTGTGGGGATGAGGGTCATATTAAACGGGATTGCCCCCAGCTGAATCAGAATGCCAACGATAACAACCGTCAGAACAACAACAACAACGCTGGGAACAACAATAATGGCAACAATGGGGGCGATGGAGCTCGAGGAAGGGTATTTACGATTGGTACTGGTGATGCTAGGAACGATGGCAATGTCGTGACTGGTACGTTTTCTGTGAACAATCTCTTTGCTTCTGTGTTATTTGATTCCGGTGCCGATTGGAGTTATGTGTCCCTAGAGTTCAGTCAGCGATTAGGGTTAACTCCAACACCTTTAGAGGTTAAGCATGTAGTAGAATTAGCTGATGGCAAAACGATTGAAGCTTCGCATGTCCTTTTAGGTGTAAATTAGATCTTGTGGGTCAAGTGTTTGATATCGACCTCCTTCCTGTTACCCTTGGTAGTTTTGACATAGTGGTTGGTATGGATTGATTGTCTAAGCATCAAGCTGAAATTCTCTGTAAGGAGAAGATCGTACGTATTCCTCTCCCCAGTGGAGATCTTTATCGGTTCAAGGGCATCGCAATGGTGCGATGGTTGGTATCATCTCAGCTATGCAAGCGCAGAAGTGTCTACGAAAGGGGTATCCTGCTATTCTAGCACTTGTTACTGATCCTCAGCATGAAGGGAGAAAGATCGAGGATCTGCCAGTTGTACGTGAATTTGCCGATGTGTTTCCTGAGGAACTTCCTGGTTTACCTCCTCACCGTCAAGTGGAATTTCAGATTGATCTTACGCTAGGAGCAGCTCCGATTGCACGTGCTCCCTATTATCTTGCACCTGGAGAGTTGCAAGAGCTATCTAATCAACTTCAAAAGCTGTTGGATAGAGGCTTTATCCGACCCAGTTCTTCGCCTTGGGGAGCCCCAGTTCTGTTTGTAAAGAAGAAAGATGGGTCCTTTCGTATGTGCATAGATTATCAGGAACTCAACAAGGTGACTGTCAAGAACCGCTATCCTTTGCCACGCATCGACGACTTGTTTGACCACTTGCAAGGGTCAAGCTTTTACTCGAAGATTGATTTAAGATCGGGATATCATCAGATGAGAGTACGAGAGGAGGATGTTCCTAAAACAGCTTTTCGAACGTGGTATGGGCACTATGAGTTCTTAGTTATGCCGTTTGGGTTGACAAACGCACCAGCAGTCTTCATGGACCTCATGAACCGGGTATGCAAACCGTATCTCGACGACTTCGTTATCGTGTTTATCGACGACATTCTGATTTACTCAAAGTGCAAGGAAGATCACGAGCGACATCTGCGCCTTATTTTGGAGCTTCTGAGAAAAGAACAGCTTTACGCGAAATTTTCTAAATGTGACTTCTGGATTTGAGAGGTACATTTCCTTGGCCACATAGTGAATGAATCATGAATACACGTGGATCCTGCAAAGATTGACGCTATAAGAAATTGGGCGGCACCTAAGACTCCTTCGGAGGTGCTACAATTTATTGGTCTCGCTGGGTACTATCGCAGATTTATTAAAGACTTCTCAAAGATCGCTCAGCCTCTTACCTCGTTGACACAGAAAGGTGTGACATACTCCTGGGGAAAGAAACAAGAAGAAGCTTTCCAGTTGTTGAAACAAAAACTCTGCCACGCACCGATCTTGTCCTTACCAGAAGGTACAGAAGATTTTGTAGTATATTGCGATGCTTCCATTCAGGGTCTCGGTTGCGTGTTGATGCAACGCGAGAAGGTGATAGCCTACGCCTCTCGACAATTGAAGGTACATGAGAAGAATTACACGACTCACGACTTAGAGTTGGGGGCTGTGGTTTTTGCGTTGAAAATCTGGAGGCATTATCTGTACGGTACCAAATGCACTATCTACACCGACCACAGGAGCCTCCAGCATATTTTCGACCAGAAGGAATTGAATATGCGACAGCGTCGCTGGGTAGAACTTTTAAATGACTATGATTGCGCCATCAATTATCATCTAGGTAAGGCTAACGTGGTAGCTGATGCCCTTAGTCGGAAGGAATCAAAACCAAAGCGTGTGCGAGCCTTACAGCTCACTATTCACTCAAATCTTCCTGATCAGATCCGTTCGGGTCAGGCAGAAGCGTTGAAGGAAGGAAACATTGAAGCAGAATACTTGCGGGGCATGGAAAAACGACTTGTATAGAGATCTGATGGTATTCTCTATTTCATGGAGCGAATATGGATTCCCTTATTTGGTAACCTTAGAGAGCTTGTGATGGACGAAGCACACAAGTCTCGATACTCTGTTCACCCGGGCTCGGATAAGATGTATCAGGACCTCAAAGTCATCTATTGGTGGCCGAAGATGAAGGCTCACATCGCGACATATGTGAATAAATTCTTAACGTGTTCAAAGGTTAAGGTGGAATATCAGAAACCGTCTGGGTTGCTTCAACAACCAGAGATACCAATGTGGAAATGGGAACAAATTGCTATGGATTTTGTCACTGGGCTACCTTGAACTCAAAAGGGAATTATACCATTTGGGTGATCGTGGATCGTCTCACGAAGTCAGCGCACTTTCTAGCAATCAAGGAAACATATAAGTTCTCACAGCTAGCTGCTGTCTATCTTAAGGAAGTGGTTTCTAGGCACGGGGTGCCGACATCCATTATTTATGACCGTGACCCGCGTTTCATCTCAGATTTGTGGCAGTCGATACACAAATCATTCGTCTCGTGTCTCGGTATGAGCACTGCTTATCACCCGCAGACGGATGGTCAAAGTGAGCAAACCATCCAGACACTTGAGGATATGTTACGAGCATGCGTAATTGATTTTGGCAAGGGTTTGGAGAAACACTTGCCGCTGATAGAGTTTTCTTACAACAACAGTTACCATACCAGCATTCAGGCATCTCCATTCGAAGCATTGTACGAACGGAAATGTCGTTCACCTCTCTGTTGGGCTGAGGTGGGTGACAGCCAGGTTACAGGCCTGGAACTTGTACTTGAAACCTCTGAGAAAATTGTTCAGATCAGGAATCGTATGGCGGCAGCGCGTGATCGTCAGAAAAGCTACGCCGATAAGCGAAGAAAACCGTTGGAGTTCGCAGTTAATGATCGTGTTATGTTGAAGGTCTCACCCTGGAAGGGTGTGGTGCGTTTTGGAAAACGCGGCAAACTAAACCCTCGTTATGTAGGGCCATTCAAAATTCTGGAGTGAATTGGTAAAGTGGCCTACAAGTTAGAGTTACCTGTTGAGTTGGGTAACGTCCATGATGTCTTTCATGTCTCTCAGCTAAAGAAGTGTTTGTCCGATGAAACACTTGTGGTACCGTTTCAAGAATTGAAAATTGACGACAAGTTAAAGTTTATCGAAGAACCAATTGAAATTATGGACCAGGAAGTCAAGGTTCGTAAGCACAGCCGTATTCCGATCATGAGTGTCACACCCCGATATTTCCACGTATTACCGGTGGGCCCAGTGGGAAGTATCGTGACGTAGTTGATATCATCATAGTCAAACAACACAATTTAAATGCACAGCGGAAGCAAAAGATAAAATATCACAAACCGATATATAGTAATATCAAAGTATTACAAACGGAATGTAAAGGATCCACAGGCAGATCAAATAAAAAGAAACTTTATTCAACGGACTTTAAAGGCATCTAAGCTTGCGAGACTTTTATTTAATGCTAGGAGAGGCCAACCTATTTCGATTAGTACCTGCACTTAGCCATTTTGGGAAAATACGTCAGTTTACACTGGTAAATACAATTTAACTGACTCATTTTGAAAAGGTTTAGAAAAATTGATTTGAATGCACATGGCACACAACTTTTTATAACTTGGGATAATTATTTATATATAAACTTGTAAAAGAATTACATGTTTCTTATACGTTCAGTAGCCCGGATTGACACCGGGTTAAAGATTAATAGACACACCACATGATATAGTCCCGCGGCGAGTTATTCCCGAAACCGGCGGTTATACCTTATTATTTATATATGAACTGTCGGGTGTACGCCTACACCCCGTGCTTAGGTCGTGGCCATTTCGTAAAATGATGCCAAGGATATCCGGGACATGGTCATTAACCCCCCAAAGGCTTTAAGCAAAAAGAACAATTTAAACGTGACATTTCAATAAATTAACCTTCATACGATCAAAAATTCAATGCCCGACCAAGCGGTATTTTATATACCGTACCCCAAGCCCGTATAGGGAAAATAAGTTAAAAGTATTTACCTGAGCTAAATATAAATTCAATCCCAGCCGTATATCAAATCAGCAAGTACAGATAGCTTTTACTGGGCTCCTAAATCTGGAATGAAGGTTTTTAATAACCTATTAGATTCCTAACGGGTCTTTAATTAAGCCTAAACTTAGACCGGTTAGTTTAAAAAGAAGATACGGTTCAAAACGCATGATTATGCGAAGACCGGATTAGAATGTGGTTTAGACCCGACAAGCTTGTATACTTGTCTAGTAAGGTTAAACTAAACAGGTTCTGGATTTTGAGATAAAAATGATAAGGTTTGACCCGTTTCGGCTAATTTATGCAAACTAGTTACACAAGCCGATCCGAACGCGAGAAGTGCGTAACGGGTAACCAAATGAGTCATGAACAGGTTTCCTAAGTTAATATGCCTTAAATATGTTGTGATATCAGTAGGATACATTCCATTATGCCCAAAACGAATTTAAAACCAATTTATGCCCCGTAGGGGTATTTTGGTCATTTTAAAGGTTATAAGAGAGATTAAATATTATTCTGAGTTCCAGGTCTGATATAATCAATAAAACTACTTAATTTAATAAGTTATAACAGTAGGGTATTACATATATGTGAAATTTACCATTTATAACCAAACTATGCACCGAAAGGGCATTTTGGTAATTTCACGTAAGGTTTAAAGGTCAAATTTGGAAATCTGAGTTTAAAACTTTTTCTTACTGTTAAAGTATAAAAATTTACTAAAAATATCAGTAGGTATCAAGTCCTATATATTTAAAATAGTTTTAATACATACAATGCGTTAAAAACGCGTAAAAAGACGGTTTTAAGCGATTTCCGGGTTTTATAAGAAAAGCTGGTAATTTTATTATTCTAGAAGGCTTAAAATATTTTATTTATCATTTAAGATCAGTAGAAAAAGGTTTGATATCAAAATGATTTGTAAAACTCATTTTATAGGCCAAAAGGGCAAAACCGACAATTACAGAATCAAAGGTATAACTCTATGTTATGCTCATCCTAAAAATAAATAAAAATCTTCAAAAATCCCAAAATATTATTTTACATCAGTTGGTAAAACGTTTGGTATCAAAATTTGGGTTTAGAGAGGCTATATGCTAATTACGCCGTTTAATTAATAAAAAGCTTTTCATTTACGCTAATGAGCATAACTCTTAATCTAGACCTCCAACTGATGTCAAATTTTTAGGGCAAGTTTATAAATCCGTAATAAAGGTTTCTATCCTCTCATATTTTCAAAAATCTCGTTTTAAGGTCAAAAGGGCATAATAGTCAACATTTAGGCATATAACGGAAACATGCATATGAATCGGATAACTAAGGAACCAAGTTGTATAACCTCAGAGGGTTATACTAACCTATAACATGGTCCTAATGGAATCCAAAGGCATATCTAAACTAAGCTAAATCAGGTCAGAACTGAAAGTCGAAGCAAAAGTCTACTTTTGCGACTTTCGGTTCCGAACGGAGCCTATACTCAAAATCGTCGGGTTGAACATGCTTAAACATGTTCTTATATTAATTACCAAGTTATTTAAGTGTTAAAACATGTTACATAACTTCAGTATTATTAGTTATGAATTTATTTGTAAAAACTGACTCGTTTGACTTTTTATTAAGAAGTTTGACCCGACAATTGACTGAGTAAACGTGGTAATTAGGAGGTGCCCTTTTGAGGGTTTAAAACGTACCTAATTACGGTCACGTAGCCATGTTAGTTGCGAACAATGGCTCAACCGTTTAAAAGTCAAAGCGTTTATCGAAAATGCTTGACTTTTCGGTTATAAACGCTAAATAATATTAACTAAGCACGAAGGGACACTTACAAGAGGTCCTATGGACAGAAGGAAGTTCTCAAGAAGCTCAAGACCCTCTTAGAATCAGAGATGAGCAGATTTGTGAGTTGCAAATGAGATCTTGTGGGTTTATATAGTTTTTCCAAGACCGTTAAGATCGTTCCTTGATAAACGAGCTTTGATCTGAGCCGTACAAGTGCACCCCCTGATTTAGAATACCATGGGCGCCCCTAAACAAGCCCATAGACTTGTTAAAACCATTTGCAAACCCTGGAAACAGCTGAAACAAGATGTAAGCAACTTTCAGCAGGTTTACGGGTCGCTCGCGCCCCGCGTATGAGCGAGGCTACGTTTACGCGGCCCGCGACCGCCTGCAGGTCGGCAACAGGTTTCCCTTTTTACAGAAATGGTCCCTGCAGTTGTTTAAGTCCCATTTTGACATGTTTAAAGCCCGTTAATCCATTTTCAAGGCTCTACAATGATTCCTAAGCATAAGGGACATGAAACATGCTCACAAATATGTCGGATGTCGGTTCGTTTGGTCGTATGGTCACGTTGTTCGGCTAATTACGACGAAACGCGAACGGGCGCTAAAAACGATCCAAATTACGCGACGAATGGAATTTCATCAAGCCAAACACTAAAATAAAATATTTTAATTCTTACATAAATTTTTGGATTTCCGGATATCTCCATAATGTAAGATATGCGCGAAAATGCAAACTTGTGCACTTTTTGACACTTTTAGTCCCTGCTTGACTTAAAAGTTTATTCTTGCGCACGAAACACCTCTAAGCCTATTCCTAAGCTATGTAAGGGATATTTAGGGTATGCTTAACTTACGATCATATTCCGGAAGGTTCGATACCTTACGAATCGACATACTTTTGCAGTTTGATGCAAATAGTCCTTTAATCGCACAAAGTAGCGCGGAATGTCGTTTAATGATATCCAAGCCTTCCATGGCCCATAATGGGCATTCCAAAGCATGGGTTTAATTATTTCTACGCTCTCGATTGCTTGAATGGTCACCAAAAGGCGTAGATTCAAAAGTTGACGCTTTAGGTCCCTCTAATGCGCAAACTTATGCATTTCATCGTTTAATAGCGTCGAAGCCTCATCTAATCCATATTAGGCATTTTTGAGAGTATTATTAAACATCACGATGCTTCGGGTTCGCTAAAAGGTCATTCAGAGGTATAATTAAACATATTGACACTTTTAGTCCTTCTAACTTGCAAAGTTGCGCGTATCTTTACTTATAGGCATAAAAACCTTAGACGGCCAATGTTCGGCATTCCCGAGAGTATAATAAATTACCATGAAGTTCCCGATTTGTTAAAAGGTCACTCAGAGGTAAGAATTAGCTGGTTGACGCTTTTAACCCTTCATTGCGTAAACTTTCAATTAATTATGCGAACGGCTACACTCGATCAACAAGTGGCTCATTTGTGAATATAAATACCGTACGAGGTTATTCAGAAACTTATTTTTGGTATGTTAACACTTCCAGTCCTTTCATAATCAAGGTTTTCGATTTTTCGTAAAATTAGTCCCTTAAATTCAACATTTGACTTCATTAGGGTTTATTACACGTGTCAATACATTATTGGACGTGATTTTATGAGGTGTTACATCCTCACCCCCTTAAAAGAAATCTCGACCTCGAGATTTGCTAAAATGCTGGAATTACTTTTTGTCGCATAATGGACTAAACTTCTATAGCATATCTGGAGCCTCTCCAAGCTCCCAAGTTGACCTCTATAATAGGTACATGTATCCTTTTTGGAGCTTCTTAACCTGTCAATCCTCAATCGATACAGGTTTCTCATCATATCATAAATCTGCATATCATTATGTGATAATGCTCCTCGACTTATTGGTGAATCACATCCTTAAATCATTAGTGTGTAATGCATTGCGAGCTCCGCCGAGCTCCTTAAATAGGTTTAAACTTATAAGCTATTTGATCTTGATACATTCGATTCCTTCGAATGATTCTATATATTCAGAGCTTAACTAGCCTGATAATTAACAAATTGGCACACCCTTCCAGGGTGATATCTTTTGTTGAACCTCATTCCTTAACAAGAACTTAGGAGGGTTGCTACTTTCATTAATCCTTGATTTTCTGCCGAATACTGGCAACTTACAGATGATTATGGATTTGTATGATCTTATTCGTTGTTTCCAAGGCAACTTTCAGCTCCTAATAATTGGACTTACTAATCTTCTATCTAACAATAGATGTTTAACATTCCATCTATGCAAGGTCTCCAAAGAAGCAGCCTTGATACTTATATAACAACTATTATAGAAAAGCTTATCTTAAGGTGAGGTGGTTATTCCAACCACTGCTTAAAACTAATCTTAAGGAATAGCTAATCCTTGCCGTTAGTCGAACAAATCGACAATCCTGGGCAGCTGATAGCAAATTCTTAATTGTTGCCTAATTAGGGTTGCGGTAACCAATGCATAAGCAAAATGAACCGTCTTTCTTAATTAACTATACCGAACTCTCAGAATATTGAGTTAGGCTATATGAATCCTCTATTTGAAAACTTACTTAACCAGGGTTTCGATTCTTCCAATGATGGTACTACCCGTCTTGGAGATTTCATAATAATACAACCCTAAATGGGATATAAATCTTAACTCTACTTGCCTCTCAGGAGGTAAACAGGGTAATCTTAGGAGAAGATAGTCAAGATACAAGGAGGTTACAGAGATTTTTCCATATCTCAGGCTCCAGTTCATCCATTATTGCTTGTGTCAAATAAGTGACACATTTATGTTACAAGTCCACGAATTCCTTAATCGGGAACATTTACTTGGACAATTCCATTCTGGATATCTTCTTTGAATACCATTAGTTGACTTCAGTACCATATGACCATCGGAATATCTTTGTGGTCCCATGCATTAAGCCTCCATACTGATCAGGCATGGAAGCAATCTATGGGACATATTAAGATACACCAATCCTCATATGGCGCTCTTATCATACCATCTGGTATTCGCAATAGATAGAGATTAAAGAGATATCAACTATATATGCTGACGCACTTCCTCTAGAGAGGATACTTCTAAGATTTTATACCTGAAGGTTTCTGACAGGAACAGAAGAAATGATTCTTATGATTTTGCCTGTAAGTTTTACCTTACACTTAATATCTGGGTTTCTTACGGGAAAATTTTCTAAAAGTTTGCTAAGCTTATGGTCTTATGAGAGACTTAGCAGCACCTGAACCCAAACATAACTCTTAGCAATAAAATCACAATAAGGGATTTATCCGGTGTCATTATTAATGTGAACTGCCTATAATCATTCATCAGGAGGGTTAAATGCCTTCATTCATAATCCTTTTAAACATAGCTTACAAAATCTTTGACAGATTCTAGGGCAGTGTCAGCTTTGACTGGTTATTTCTTAGTTTATATAACGTGAGTAGCTGAGGTAGATCCATAATGGATTTATAATGAGCAGGCTTTGAAACCTTAATGTGCCTTCTGATTGCCGATGCTAAATCATCAATATATATAGTGCATTATGCTTAAATTCTAGGTTAACCGAATAAGGGCGCTATTTTAATCAATGAGCCACGGTTTGCAACATACTGGCGATAGTTTATAACTCTTATGGGGGGGTCAGAAAATCCTTATTCCATCTTTTTCCATTTCGCGACGCGGATAATAGGTTTTCGAATAAGGTCCTTAAAACTTGGACCATTCCATATTGTATAAGAGGACCTTTCTTGTGGACTTCATTAATGTCCTCACTAATTTAAGGTATTGCCCCCGAACGACCGCGGTGCATACTTCACCGTGTCTTTTCCAGCATAACCGCTGATATTCCTAATGGTTTCTACTTCATCTAACAATTTCTTGCAATCGATTGCCCCTTTTTATTATTGAAGTCTCTTGACTTCCAAGAGACGAAGTACTTTTAAGTACATCCTAAAAAGAATGGGGCTCCTTGCCATATATGCTTTTGCTGGGTTTATTCTTCGCATTTGAAGTATGAATATAGCTCTCCTCATGAGCAGCGACATGTGTTTTAAAGCAAACAACATTCAGCTTCTTGAACCTTTTCATAACTCTTCTCATAGTCCTTCTAACAGATGCGTTAATTACAGTTTTGGAGATTAACTCCATTAACATTAACATTGAGGTTCACATTTGATGCACCATTAACATTTGTCGCATTTCTAGCATCGCGACTTTTGTTTGTCTCTTCTGAGTTTTCCATACTCATAGCTTTGGTATTAAATACCAAATTCAGCAAGTGTCTAGGCAATCCATACCCAGTGTCTCCTTGAATTGTCAAAGGCTCACCATAAGGAGTCTTGATAACTACTTGCTTCTTATCATACACAATATGGGCTTGATTTTAAGACGACCAATCCATTCCTATCACTATAACGAGTCCCTCTTATTTTTCAAGGAAATAAGGACAGCGGATAAGAATGATTCCTAATGGATATAAAACATCCATCTAATATTGCTGAAGTAGTCTCTGAGGTACTATCGGCCAATTCTACTTCATACTTAACGCTTAGAGTTTTAACAGGCATATTTAATAATTTACAAAATCTATTGTCTACGAAAGACTTATCTGAACCTGAATCAAATAATACTCTAGCATGAACGTCACTGACAAGGAAAGTACCTGTTGTGACATTGTCATCCTGAACGGCCTCTTGAGCATTCATTTGAGAGTCTCCAGCTTTGGTCTTCTTAGCCTCTCCAAGCTTCTTGGTTTTAATTGGGCAATTTGTCTTGATGTGCCCTTTTTCATTGCAACCATAGCAGGTTGCATCTTCCAACTTCTTGCAATCCAAGGTCTTATGCTCCTTGGACTTGCAGATTCCACAGGGTAGAGGCTGAGATTCAAATTTGCACTTCCCGAGGTGGTATTTCCTACAGGTTTTGCATCTGGTCTTTTCACCTGACTGCTAGTTGATCTTCAAGTCCTTGCATTCATGGGTCTTGTGATCCATCTCTTTACAGATGGCACATCCCCTGGTCTGATCATAGAAACATTTTCCGAAGTGCTTCTTCCCGCAGGTTTTACATTCGGGTTTTGCCTCCTTTGGCTTGGACTGGTTATAGCTTGAACCGGTCTTACCCTTTTTGTAACCCTTAGTTGGGGTATTATCGCACTTTCGCTTATGATCCTTTAACACTCGGTCCACAGCTTTGTTTACGGCTGTATCTAACATAGCCTGTAACTCGGTGCTTGTTAAGTTCAGTCTTGCATCATCATTCTGATCAACTGGATGATTGTGAGCTTCAGAGGAGTCAGCCATGGTGAAGCTTTGAAGGCTACAAACCAAGTGGTAATAATTTATTTAATTATATAGGGAGTCGTCAAGTTTGATGATTAAATAGCCATGGTGCAAATAAACCATATAGGCCAATAGATAGTATTAGATTTATTTGATTATGTTTTGCCTAGGTTTTTAAATAAACCATCTTTGGCGTTTAATCGAAATATAATCCTTCATATTTATTAGACAGGGGACATAAGTCACGACTGTCAATGTCGTACCGACATTTTATATAGCACAAGGGCTTGTTCCAAAGGACTTTCTGATGGCACAGATGCCTTGCCACTAGGGAAATTTTAAAACATAATCGATGATTCCTTTGGATCGGAAAATTTCATAGTTCATTGTCTTGACAATAAGTTATGAAATAACTATCTTTTTCATGCATACATCTTTGCCCGAAGGTATTCATCCCAATGGATGTTTTGATGTGTTCATCATGTTCGACGTTTATTAGCCATGATTCCTCTTGATCATTTATGCTAAATAAGGGGTTTGGAAAATTCCTAATATAAGGATGACAAGTGTGATTTTATCGCATCACCCGTTGTCAGGAGTGTTAACACATTTTCAGGTGTTTAACAAGGATCTGAATCTCTTTTAAACAGGTCTTACCACCATAGCTAGGTCTTTATTGACCTTCAAGCTAGGTTATACCTTTTAAGATTCTCTTTTAATATGTATACTGACAGGAAAGGAATGATACTTATTTTATTCAGGATTTTCATTATATTTATCCTAGATTTAATTAAAATATAACTATGGCACAAAAAGGCCAAGTCACGTGGACAAGTTTAGTTTATAAGTCCAGATTTTATGGAATCGAGGCATTAAGGTTTGAATCAAAGTTCATTACCTTTTCTTGACAGGGAGTTGTAGGCTACCACTGTCTTTAGTCTCAAGGGACGTTAATTGTAGCCCGTGGACACTTCATCCTTAAGGGATGATTATTTTAATAAGGAAAATTGGAGTAATCCAATTTAAGGATGACTTATGCGATTTTATCGAATCACATTTTTGCCAATAATGTTAACATGTTTACAAATGTTAATAAGGAATTGAATCTTTTGAATAGGTTCTACCATCTTGGCCTTGTCTGAATTGACATATAGGCTAGGTTGTACCTTTAAGATTCTTTTTAATATTTAACGCAGAACAATCCTAAATTGAGATGTTAATAAGGATCTGAATCTAATTGAGGAATTACCATCTTGGCCCTGTCTTAAATCGACACGTGGGCTAGGTCTCATCCTTTTTAGATTTTGCCATTTTATTATAATGGTAGATCTTATAAAAGGAATGTTATTTTAATTTATTTCATTTATTATATTCATATACTACGATATAAATGAAATTTAGATAAAACATTCCAATGATTTTTAAAAGAGGTACAGAATTGCCCTGAACGGGACTTGAAAGGAATAATGTTGTCCTCGAAGGGACTGAAAGATAATTATGTCCTTATAAGGACTACTAAGGGAACGATCTTCAGCAAAAGGAGTTTCTTCTTCATTTTATTTCTGAATGCTTTCTCCTTGATTGCACGTTAATCCTAGTCGCAGTACGAAGCTCGGCCTTTCCTAGGCTTCAAATGGGGAGAATTTCCATTATGGCTTCTTTGCTTGGCGACATATTAAAATATATAGAATTGAAGGCAATAATTCTCCGAATAGAGATGAGAGTATTCCTATGTTAAGTCTAGACTCAGAAGGTCAAGGAATGTGCTACTGTGTCATTGAGATTAAACACAAAAGGCTAGTGTTTAATTCACTCAATGTTGGCTCTGATACCAACCTGTCACACCCCGATATTTCCACGTATTACCGGTGGGACCGGTGGGGAGTATCGTGACGTAGTTGATATCATCATAGTCAAACAACACAATTTAAATGCACAGCGGAAGCAAAAGATAAAATATTACAAACCGATATAAAGTAATATCAAAGTATTACAAACGGAATGTAAAGGATCCACTGGCGGATCGAATAAAAAGAAACTTTGTTCAACAGACTTTAAAGGCATCTAAGCTTGCGAGACTTTTATTTGATGCTAGGAGAGGCCATCCTATTCCGATTAGTACCTGCACTTAGCCTTTTTGGGAAAATACGTCAGTTTACACTGCTAAATACAATTGAACTGACTCATTTTGAAAAGGTTTCGAAAAATTGATTTGAATGCACATGGCACAAAACTTTTTATAACTTGGGATAACTATTTATATATAAACTTGTAAAAGAATTACATGTTTCTTATACGTTCAGTAGCCCGGATTGACACCGGGTTAAAGATTAATAGACACACCACATGATATAGTCCCGCGGCGAGTTATTCCCAAAACCGACGGTTATACCTTATTATTTATATATGCACTGTCGGGTGTACGCCTACACCCCGTGCTTAGGATATCCGGGACATGGTCATTAGCCCCCCAAAGGCTTTAAGCAAACAAAAAAATTTAAACGGGACATTTCAATAAATTAACCTTCATACGATCAAAAATTCAATGCCCGACCAAGCGGTATTTTATATACCGTACCCCAAGTCCGTATAGGGAAAATAAGTTAAAAGTATTTACCTGAGCTAAATATAAATTCAATCCCAGCCGTATATCAAATCAGCAGGTACAGATAGCTTTTACTGGGCTCCTAAATCTAGAATGAAGGTTTTTAATAACCTATTAGATTCCTAACGGGTCTTTAATTAAGCCTAAACTTAGACCGGTTAGTTTAAAAAGAAGATACGGTTCAAAACGCATGATTATGCGAAGACCGGATTAGAATGTTGTTTAGACCCGACAAGCTTGTATACTTGTCTTGTAAGGGTAAACTAAACAGGTTCTGGATTTTGAGAAAAAATGATAAGGTTTGACCCGTTTCGGCTAATTTATGCAAACTAGTTACATAAGCCGATCCGAACGCGAAAAGTGCGTAACGGGTAACCAAATGAGTCATGAACAGGTTTCCTAAGTTAATATGCCTTAAATATGTTGTGATATCAGTAGGATACCTTCCATTATGCCCAAAACGAATTTAAAACCAATTTATGCCCCGTAGGGGTATTTTGGTCATTTTAAAGGTTATAAGAGAGATTAAATATTATTCTGAGTTCCAGGTCTGATATAATCAGTAAAAATACTTAATTTAATAAGTTATAACAGTAGGGTATTACATATATGTGAAATTTACCATTTATAACCAAACTATGCACCGAAAGGGCATTTTGGTAATTTCACGTAAGGTTTAAAGGTCAAATTTGGAAATCTGAGTTTAAAACTTTTGCTTATTGTTAAAGTATAAAAATTTACTAAAAATATCAGTAGGTATCAAGTCCTATATATTTAAAATAGTTTTAATACATACTATGCGTTAAAAACGTGTAAAAAGACGGTTTTAAGCGATTTCCGGGTTTTATAAGAAATGCTGGTAATTTTATTATTCCAGAAGGCTTAAAATATTTTATTTATCATTTAAGATCAGTAGAAAAAGGTTTGATATCAAAATGATTTGTAAAACTCATTTTATAGGCCAAAAGGGCAAAACCGACAATTACCGAATCAAATGTATAACTCTATGTTATGCTCATCCTAAAAATAAATAAAAATCTTCAAAAATCCCAAAATATTATTTTACATCAGTGGGTAAAAATTTTGGTATCAAAATTTGGGTTTAGATAGGCTATATGCTAATTACGCCGTTTAATTAATAAAAAGCTTTTCATTTACGCTAATGAGCATAACTCCTAATCTAGACCTCCAACTGATGTCGAATTTTTAGGGAAAGTTTATAAATCAGTAATAAAGGTTTCTATCCCCTCACATTTTCAAAAATCTCGTTTTAAGGTCAAAAGGGCATAATAGTCAACATTTAGGCATATAACGGAAACATGCATATGAATCGGATAACTAAGGAACCAAGTTGTATAACCTCAGAGGGTTATACTAACCTATAACATGGTCCTAATGGAATCCTAAGGCATATCTAAACTAAGCTAAATCGGGTCAGAACTGAAAGTCAAAGCAAAAGTCTACTTTTGCGACTTTCGGTTCCGAACCGAGCCTATACTCAAAATCGTCGGGTTGAACATGCTTAAACATGTTCTTATATTAATTACCAAGTTATTTAAGTGTTAAAACATGTTCCATAACTTCAGTATTATTAGTTATGAATTTATTTGTAAAAACTGACTCGTTTGACTTTTTATTAAGAAGGTTGACCCGACAATTGACTGAGTAAACGTGGTAATTAGGAGGTGCCCTTTTGAGGGTTTAACACCTACCTAAATACGGTCACGTAGCCATGTTCGTTGCGAACAATGGCTCAACCGTTTAAAAGTCAAAGCATTTATCGAAAAAGCTTGACTTTTCGGTTATAAACGCTAAATAATAGTAACTAAGCACGAAGGGACACTTACAAGAGGTCCTATGGATAGAAGGAGGTTCTCAAGAAGCTCAAGACCCTCTTAGAATCAGAGATGAGCAGATTTGTGAGTTTCAAATGAGAGCTTGTGGGTTTATATAGTTTTTCCAAGACCGTTAAGATCGTTCCTTGATAAACGAGCTTTGATCTGAGCCGTACAAGTGCACCCCCTGATTTAGAATACCATGGGCGCCCCTAAACAAGCCCATTGACTTGTTAAAACCATTTGCAAACCCTGGAAACAGCTGGAACAAGCTGTAAACAACTTTCATCAGGTTTACGGGTCGCTCGCTCCCCGCATACAAGCGAGGCTTCTTTTACGCGGCCCGCGACCGCCTGCAGGTCAGCAACAGGTTTCCCTTTTTACAGAAATGGTCCCTGTAGTTGTTTAAGTCCCATTTCGACATGTTTAAAACCCGTTAAGCCATTTTCAAGGCTCTACAATGATGCCTAAGCATAAGGGACATGAAACATGCTCACAAATATGTCGGATGTCGGTTCGTTTGGTCGTATGGTCACGTTATTCGGCTAATTACGACAAAACAAGAACGGACGCTAAAAATGATCCAAATTACGCGACGAATGGAATTTCATCAAGCCAAACACTAAAATAAAATATTTTAATGCTTACATAAATTTTTGAATGTCCGGATATCTCTAGAATGTAAGATATGCGCGAAAATGCAAACTTGGGCACTTTTTGACACTTTTAGTCCCTGCTTGACTTAAAAGTTTATTCTTGCGCACGAAACTCCTCTAAGCCTATTCCTAAGCTATGTAAGGGATATTTAGGGTATGCTTAACTTACGATCATATTCCAGAAGGTTCGATACCTTACGAATCGACATACTTTTGCAGTTTGACGCAAATAGTCCTTTAATCGCACAAAGTAGCGCGGAATGTCGTTTAATGATATCCAAGCCTTCCATGGCCCATAATGGGGATTCCCAAGCATGGGTTTAATTATTTCTATGCTCTCGATTGCTTGAATGGTCACCAAAAGGCGTAGATTCAAAAGTTGACTCTTTAGGTCCCTCTAATACGCAAACTTGCGCATTTCATCGTTTAATAGCGTCGAATCCTCATCTAATCCATATTAGGTATTTTTGAGAGTATTATTAAATATCACGATGCTTCGGGTTCGCTAAAAGGTCATTCAGAGGTATAATTAAACATATTGACACTTTTAGTCCTTCTAACTTGCAAAGTTGCGCGTATCTTTACTTATTGGCATAAAAACCTTAGACGACCAATGTTTGGCATTCCCGAGAGTATAATCAATTACCATGAAGTTCCCGGTTTGTTAAAAGGTCACTCAGAGGTAAGAATTAGCAGGTTGACGCTTTTAACCTTTCATTGCGCAAACTTTCAATTAATTATGCGAACGGCTACACTCGATCAACAAGTGGCTCATTTGTGAATATAAATACCGTATGAGGTTATTCAGAAACTTATTTTTGGTATGTTAACACTTCCAATCCTTTCATAATCAAGGTTTTCGATTTTTCGAAAAATTAATCCCTTAAATTCAACATTTGACTTCATTAGGGTTTATTACACGTGTCAATACATTATTGGACGTGATTTTACGAGGTGTTACAATGAGAGTTCATTGGAACTCAATACGTGGACCGGAGTTCACGTGGGAACGCGAGGATCAAATGGAGCTCAAGTATCCTCACCTTTTTCCAAGCAAGCAATCTAAACCTGGCGCAACTAATGAATTTCGGGACGAAATTCCCTTTCAAGTTGGGGATGATGTGGCACCCGGGGAAAAGCCATAGTCATCCTGATCTGACACTTCGCCGCTTTTGGTTTACTTATCAAATTTCGGGACGAAATTTCTTTCAAGTTGGGGATGATGTGACAACCCGAGTTTCCATGACCTTTCCTTGACACGTTACTTGTTTCACAACTGTGTTTTCATGATTCATTTCGTTGTAATATGTGCACCTTTGTTATTTGATTATGGATTGTTATATTGTTTGGTAAAGTAATGGAAACCTGTTAACTATTTTAGATTTGTTAAACTTGATGGGATTTTCATCATCTCCCATACTCGACGAAACACTGGTGTTTCGTCATGACCCTTATTCGCCGAGATGGGCTTCGACCCAAGTAAAGCCCAACTAAAATCATCCATTATGTTATATTGTACGTAAACCATAATTCATGAAACCCGAGGCACTCTTTTCCTCTCCCTTGCACCCGACGGCAATCACCATCCCTCTCGAAGCTCTTGCTAGTTTCATCTCGTAATCGGTTAGTGTATAATTATCCGATCAGACCTGTTTGTTTTATTGTTTGATTGTTTTGTGTGTTGATTTTGGGCCACTGTGGATTTAGGTGTCTTGTTAGAGGATGTTCTCTCATGTTTTATCAACTAGGGTTTCGATGTTTTATTGTTAATCAATTAGACTAGGACTTGCAGGATAAGAACTCTATGGTTCGTATTCATTCATGTTCGCTGCTCAGAACCGATGTTCTGTTTGATGTTTGTATATTATGTTATCAATTGTTTATGAATATTAATTGAATATGTGAACAGATACGTACATGACGATGATCTGGTAATATAGAATTCGTGGCTAGGTTTGATGTTGGTGATTGATAGGTTAAGGGTTCATGAGATTATTGTCAGTTGGATGGGTCGATGCTAAGAAACTGTCATGTTTAGGGTTGTGAATCTTGAACTGTTGTGTATGGCGACGAAAGTCCCTTCTCACGAAATACCCAGTCGACAAAACACTTTGATGTTTCGTCACCCATCATGCCGACGAAACACTTGATGTTTCGTCATCCATGTGTCGACGAAATACATTGGTATTTCGCCGTTGGGAGTTTCGCCGCCTAAGGGTTAGTTCACGACAGTCTGTGGTTGGAACTTGAGTTATACGCATGATTTTTTTGATGAAACACTACTGCTGTTTGTTAAGGATATGAGCATATATGCACTGACTGAGGGAAACATGATTTGGTTAAAACGAGTAATAAATTTAACTGTTAATTGCCCTTGTGAAGCATATATGTGAAGTGTGGAATCGTATGAGTTTGGAACTGCCCTGTATTATTCAGTAATCGTTGTTTGAATGCACATTATGATTATAAGTTATACGTGTGCGATGAGAATGTAAACTGATTACGTGTGCATGAACACCAAAGGCTTTGACTAACTAAGCGAGAACAAGTAATTAATCACACCGAGCAAACCAAGGTGAGTTCACTGCTCTTTTTCCAAGCATGCGTCCCGGGGAGGGACATCTGGTAAACGTTCCGGGGAGGAATGTCAGGTAATGGGTTTGACTGGAATGTTAAACCTGGGTTGTTGGTTAATACACGTATATCTATCACTCAAGTCCCTCCTACTGATTGTTGCTGGGAAGGTAACGGGGTATTAGTTAATATCGCTATTTAGGTTTGGCACCCTCACACCGCACCGAGGAGGTCGGGAGTGAACTAATGACCCCCATCTTGACCATTGCTTTGATAGAGGCATTGGGGTTTAAGGCAAATAATCTGGAGCCATCGGCGGTAAGCGTGTGATTAACAACATTGAATCTGTGAAACGTTTTAATCTGGTAACTGGTAACTAAACACGTTAACAAACTTTGAACTCACCAGCGTCGTCTGACACACTTGTCTGCATGCTTGCAGGTCGTTAGATTCTTGGACATGGAACTTGCTATCTGGGAGTGCTGGAGTGGTCATGGGTCACAACTCTTGGATATTTATTCTTGGTTTAGTACATTGTTTTGAAACACTTGAACAACGAATAATCTTATGCTTCCGCTGAACGTTTACTTGGGTTTTAACTTATGACTTGGAATTATATTATGAAATGAATCAAATGTTTTATTTAATAGTTATTTATTATTAGTTCAATGTGATTGGTGGCTTGGATCCTGGTACGTCACACGTCCCGCGGTGTTTCCGCATGTGGTATTTTGGGGGTGTGACACAGTGGGTTTTGAATTCTTCCCGAACCGGTTGTAATATGCCTTTGATTCGAATTCTAATGCTAAAATCATAGCACTATAAACTGTACGGATTCTTGAACTGAACCAGTTTGTTTGATGTTACACATAAATTCATCCGGGTTTTGTAACTCGGCTGGCCCAAAATTTTTGGTAAACGCGTGGGTCAATTCTTCCCAAAAAGTGATGGTTTGGTCGTTAGAGAGCCAAGAGTAAAGATCCAAGGCATCACCCTCTAGGTGCATTGAGGCCACTTCAACCTTCTCCTCATCAGGTATATGATAATACCTGAAGTATTTTTTGGCTTTCAGCAACCAGCCACGAGGATCTCCTCCGCTAAAAGTCGGGAATTCGAGTTTGTTATAGGACCTATATGGTTGTCGACTCCTCCAGGAACTTTCCCCTTCATCACTCTTGCTTCCTCGGGAACGGTCTCTTGCCTTTAGAGCTGCAATCTCCTGCCTCTGGGCTGCTATATCCTCTTTCAGTGTGCAATTGACCCCAATTTTGCGGCTATGGCAGCCAACTGAACAACAATTGGGTCGGGTGGGTTACTGTTGTCGTTCGAGTTATTCCGGGTTTGCACCATTTCTTTCCCGGCAATGGAACCAAATGATAGAAACTGGAAAATTTGATTAATAAAAATAGGGAAAACAAGGGATAGTTAGCCTGTTTCGAGATAGGCAAATCTCCAAACACAAGACACGATAATGAATAAAAATTGGACAAAGAAAATAGATGACTAAAGGCCTATTTATTCTTGAGGATTGCTGGAAGTTTGCCCTTATTTTAGCCTTTGAAATAGTTGCTGAAATCATGGCTGCTGAAATCATGGGATAATATCTTAAATTATGCAGGGAGATAATTGTGCATTTGATTGAGAGGATCAGTTTGGATCCATCCAGTTTGGTTCTTATCAGAATCCGAGAAGGAAATGAAAGAGTTTTACCCTTGGTTATTTAATGTATGACATATGTTGGGAACGAAACCTATTTGCTTGGGGGTAGACTTGTAACACCCCAACTTTTAATATATGGTAACGGCAATGCGAGGTTTACATATAAGTATGGAATGAAAGCCCAAGTTACGTAATAAAATAGTGACTATTAAAAATGCCCATTATGGGAAATTAATATTGAATGATTGATATATGTTATATGTTAATATTTATTGACTAAGTTTGTAAGTTTAAATGATTGGTGATTAACATCAAATGGTTGATGGTTAGAAATGGTTGCTAATGTTTTTATAGGGCCCTGTGAGTGTAATGGTATAGCACGTATGGACTCTTGTACCGGTGTAAGCCTGATTGACCTGGTGTCAGGCAGTTAATGGTGGAGCTAGCTTCACAAATTGATGTTTATTTACAATTGAAGTTGATTTGCATGTTTGATGTTGAAATGTGGTTTGATGACAATTAATAAACGTTTTATTTCAAATGTTAACTTGTTTTACCAAAACTAGTGCTCATTCAGCGTAGCTGACTTTTAACATTCATGTCAAGTTAACATGTCGATGCTTGATAAAAGGTCTACAACATGGATTAAAGGCTACCCTATCTTCGAACTAGCACTCTATTGACCATAGAGTATCTATCATGATATTTTTTATTATTACGTTTTATATTTTGATGACTTAATGTATTGGATTATTGATGTATTTCCATTATGTATGTGTCTAATCTTTAAAGTTTAAGAACCATGCCTGATGTGCAAATCCAACTGTGAGATTTCCTCGGGTTTTGGGCCTTATCGAAAATGACCAAAATACCTATCATGTGGATCACATGGCATGTGACCATAAGTTAAAGAGCTCTTTAGATGGAGCTAGTGGCATGGATTGAAGTGTGAAGAATTTGAAACCACAATGTGTTTTTTGCATTTTTTAAGTAAACTAGTGGGAATGCCCGCGCGTTGCCGCGGGTTCCTTATGTTTTTTAGCCCACGTTGCATGACGAGTTTCACATAGTTTATCTTTAATACCAATTCTCTAAAACAACTAAAATATCAATTCACAAAGAGCAATCCTATCGCACGTTGTCGCGTCTTTGCTTCATGTTCTGACTTTGAGAAGTGAATTAAAGCTACATAAACACCAATATTAAAGGGAGTTTCACATGCATGTTACAGTTAAAACAGTTGGAAAAAAGGTAATAGCCATATAGTTGGTCTACCTTTTTTTTCTTTTCCGAACGACAACTTTCAATAACCACAACACCGAAAACCCCCTAGCAAGGAGCTAGGGAGCCGGAATCATACAACAGAAAAAGAACCAGATTACATATTGAATTTTTTCCATCTATCCCAATACAATGTCACCCCCTTAACTCTACTTTTCAGCCACAAGAAACCCAACGATTTTACTTCGCCAATAATGTTACTTACCGCCACCGGTTCGTTAGCGAAAACATACTTGTTCCGAGCTCTCCAAAGACTCCAGCAGCGAATTTAAATCACCGTCTGCACCATCTTTTTCTTTGTCTCGCTCCCCAGAATGTACTTGTGAACTTGCAGCAGATCACTTGTCGAGAAGGCGTATATTTGGGGTATGTTACACCATCTAGAGACCTCCTGCCACACTAAAGTCGCAACCAAACAACCCGTGAATAGGTGATCCACGGTTTTCTCTTCCGACCAACACAAATAACAAGCTAAAGGCCCATGAATAATATTTCTTTTTATCAAGGCGTCTTAGGTGGGGAGGCGACAGAATAGTTCTCCATCCAAATGTATTTATCTTCAGCGGGTTGCGGAACCCACGAGCTCCATTCCAGAATTTTATTACTCTGAACCGGGTCAGGGTTTTGTAAGCATTTTTTAACTGACGCTACCGTAAAGACACCATTGTTATCTCCCCGCCACCTGCACACATCTGACCCGTTCTTAAAATTATATAAGGATATTGCAGACTTCAAGTTCTCCATGTTCGACCACGCCCCATCCTGTAGCTCCTCTCCTCTCTAGTCCCAACTGAAATATAGTCAACGGAAATATAGTTGGTCTACCTAGTTGTAAATTAATATCAACGTAACTGTCAAACCAAAAACAAATGCATATCTCTCTATATATCAAGTATACAGATCAAGGCGTCTGAGGTGGGGAGGCGACAAAGAATAGTTCTCCATCCAAATATATTTATCTTCAGCGGAACCCACGAGCTCCATTCCAGAATTTTAAAAATATATGAGGATAATATACAAGAGTACCGTGTTCGGGTTCGATTCTCGGTGAGAGGCTGAATCAAGCGCCAAGGATGTATAACTCAATTTGGAGGACCCTCTCGAAAGGAATCTCCGTAGCGTAAGTGTGGCGCCAGCTGCAATAAGATGTCGTCCAAAAAAATCATTGTATTTTGATTGCAGGTGCTGAACATATAAAATAGGACTAAACAGAATCAAGATGATGGGCCCATTTTGTTGTCCATTTAAATAAAAAAGACAAGTTTTTTTAAAACCATTAGAAATCCAAATATGTTTTTTTAAAGGATCAAAAACCATTACCTCCTTTGCTTAAACCATCTCTTATAGCAACAGTGTTCCTTGGATCTAAAGCCATGATTGCTTCAATTCCAAAGCTTAATAATGTGATAAAAATACAATGAAATATTAATAAATGGACAAAATAAATAAATGTAAGATGTAAAGAAAAATACTGATTTATTTAGAAAACTACCTGTATCAAATATTTATGGCAAAGAATCAAAGTATGCCTTAAATCTCAAGTTGATATCATGTTTTTTTCCTTCATACTCCACACCAATACGATTGTCTCAGACTGTTCGGTGTGGGGAGCGGCCTAGGGCCGGCGACGCACCGGCACACCGCCCCCTAGGGCCGTCCCCGTCCTCAACGTCGCCTAATCCCGGAGGCACATTCCCGATCTCGTTCTCATTGTTCAGACAAGCGATTCGTGTGACGTTTCTGAGCCACAACGAATGTAACAAACGGACGGTAGTGTTCGATGTAAATGGCTTGCTTCATATCAACCATTTCTTTATTCAGAACCATCTCAAACTGGTCGTCACTAACACCAGCACAGTGCACTACAATCTTGTTCGGTTTCACTTTGTTGACTTTAGCGTAAGTGCTGATCAGGTCCAAACACACGCTCATGAAATTAACAATCTTTTATTTACGATGCCCTTGTGGCCACACACAAGCAACATAACGAGTCGCACCATGGTCCACCGAGCCAACAACTGTTGCAATAGATGGAGACTCGGAGTTCATTGCAGCCGGGTGATTGACATCTGCTCCAATAAACATATATTCATTCACAAGCAAGTTAGCACAAAAGATGGTAAACCTAATCCACAAGAAAATGATCAATAAAAAGGGAGTTAAGACATCAACAAACGACGGTAGTGTTCGATGTAAATGGCTTTCTTCATATCAACCATTTCTTTATTCAGAACCATCTCAAACTGGTCGTCACTAACACCAGCACGGTACACCACAATCTTGTTCGGTTTCACTTTGTTGACTTTAGCGTAAGTGCTGATCAGGTCCAAACACACGCTCCCGAAATTAAATTTTTTTTATTTATGATGCCCTTGTGGCCACACACAAGCGACATAACGAGTCGCACCACGGTCCACCGAGCCAACAACTGCTGGAATAGATGGAGACTCGGAGTTCATTGCACCTTTGCCACCCCCAAAAGATAAGAGTGAAGCATCTTCTGCTGGGAAAATACATATATTGGCTCATAATCATATGAACATGTTTTGTTTAAATTATCTAAGAAAAGCCAAAAGAAATTTCAAGCATAATATGAGGTCAATGATAGGTGGAGGAGAATTTGGGGAGGTTTTTGAATGAGAATTTATCATAAGGCATTACACATCTTACCAAATTTGTGAGGACCGCCGAAGGGTTGCTATAAAGAAATTTCATCACTACAAGATTCGAAAACTCATGAATGCGAATGGCATTATAAAGGTGTAATGCATTAATTTTCTTTCTTGTATGTGCAGACAAAAAGATATATAGTCAGTGACTTGTAGTTATTCAAGAAAATAATGAATATTGGTAACTAACATATGGACCTAATGAACATATATGGTTGCAGGTTGTTGATTTGACATTCTTAAGAGAATTTAATCATCCGAACATTGTTAAGGTTCTAGGCTACTGCTTTGAAGACGAAACACTGTTCCTTATTTATAAATTCATGGCGAATGGAAGCTTAGATTCTCGCCTTTTCACAAGTATGTATAAGAAACTAAATGAATAATTAAGTGGATGCAGAATGTGACCTCTGCGTCGTTTTCAGAAGACAGCATACCACTTCCATTGAAGGCGAGAGTTAAAATTGCAATGGGAATAGCTGATGCCCTTTTGCACTTGTACACAACACATAATCAGTTTGATGATTTCTCCATTAAGATACACAAGATATTGCTGGACAAGGTAATTTCCGTTATTTATGATGCAACTATATATGCCAACCAGCGTTTTTGTTTCTCATTTTAGTTGGTGCGGAATGTAGGACTTCAACGCAAAGATTTCTGCCTTTGAATCCATTTAAAACCAACCAAACTGAAGCAAGACAGCTTGTTTGGCCATTTTGTGTTGGTGCATACGTCTGTCGACTTCGTCTTGTATCAAGTCTAGTTTTACAATTGTTAGATCAGGGTGCGTTGTACGAGAAATAGGGTAGGATTTATGTGTGATTGAGCTAATTTCGTTTGAACATGACATGTGACACTTTCAAACGAAATTAAGATGTTTAATTTCGTTTGAAGGACACCATGTCACCCTCAAACGAAATCAGGTCCCCTATAAATACCCAACATACGAAATCATTTGTAACTTCTGCGATTCCGGTACCGAAGTGCTGCCGACGCGTCGTTTGATCTGTAATCGTGTTATAATCAATAAACAAGACGATTAATAGTTAAACAAGCTGTTTTCGACATCTGTTTCTTAGATTCCGCCTCTGAAACAGACTAGAGCTCTTCTGATTGACTCGTTTAGGTCACAACTCGATCCTACAAGTGGTATCAGAGCTCAGGAGGAAGAGTTCTTGCCAAAGTCAGCTTGAAAATCTGTTTTCTACACCTTCTTTCACAAAATTAACAAATTTCACGGTCAAAATGGTCTGATTTTCATATATATCATACATAACAGTGTTTTAAAGGATCCTTGAGAGTTTTGGACCTTAATTCGAGCTAAAACTTGATCAAATACATAATTCCGTTTGAAACAGATCGAAATATGATGACGTCAGCAACCTTCAAACGAGATTAGAGGTTAATTCCGTTTGAAAATCGTGTTTTCGTTTGAAAAGATCAGTTAATCTCGTTTGAAATTTGGTGTTTCCGTTTGAAGACGTAATTCCGTTTGAGGGATTTCAAACGAAATAAGCTGATTTCATTTCTGTGTGCTATTTCGTTTGAGGAGGTTCAAACGAGATTAGGTGTTTTCGGTTCAAGAGGTATTCCGTTTGAAAGAGAGCTTGTTCAAACGAAATTAGATGATTTAGTTTGAAAGGTGTGATTTCGTTTGAGAAGTTCCAAGTGAGATTAGGGATTCCGTATCTAAGTAATTTCGTTTGAGAGTGGTACTTTGCATTATAGTGTGATTCCGTTTGAGAAGTGTTTCCGTTTGAACTGGTATTTTATGTAAGACTTGGGTTTGTGAAACAATTTGCTTAAACATGGAATAGGAATTTTACAATGCGTTCGCGACACCCATTGCTCCAGTTACTGGTGCTGAAACTGTGTACAATGAGAATGAGACAGGAACTTATCAGAAACCGCCAAAGCTCATGTATATTGAAGATTTTCAAGGATGGAAAAGTCGTTTTGAGAACTGGGTGCAAGCTTATAAATTTGACGCTTGGTGTTCGTTGTTGAAAGATTATGAGAAACCTAAGAATGAACGTGGGATTGAAAAAGCTATTGTTGACTATTCAGAGGGTGACAAGCTGAAGTTTACAAGTGAGAAAATGATGATTAGTATTCTTCAACAAGCGATTAAAGAAGATATCTTTGTTTTGCTTCAACATAATGGTACAGCTAGATCAATTTGGGAAGCATTGATACAAAAATTCAGAGGAAGTGCAGATATGATTAAAAACAAAAAGGCGTTATTGAAGAAATCATTTGATATGTTTACAGCTTTTGACCACGAAACAACAAAGCAGACCATTGATAGATATTGTCATTTGGTATTGGAAATGGGAAGATTAGATATTAAGAAAGAGGATGATGAGTGGGTTGATAAGCTAGCTGAAGCACTACCACAGCATAAGTGGGGAACTTATTTGATGATTGTGAAACACATGAGGAAGTCTGAGAGTATGAATTTGGCACAGTTCATTCAGAAAATTGAAGAACAGGAATTGGATATTCAGAAAACTGCTATTTTGACGAATCCAAATGCTAAATAGGATGTTAGTTTGTATTACAGAGGAAACAAGTTTGAGATTCTTCAGCCATGTTTCGGCAAAAATTTTCACAAAAAACCAAGTTTCAAACGAAATACTGATCCAAGCAAAATTACTCCTCAAACGAAATCTTGTTTCGGCAAAATTTGAGGCTACCCCCAGCTCTAGCCCAAAGATCCAAACTGGTTACAGTGCTGAAACTTCGTCTGGAACAAAGGGTAGTAATGTGACACAGAGTGGTGGATCTTCGTCCACATACTCAAGCTTTGATCCAAACTTTACAACATCAAGTCCTCAACAACAAAATTCAACAAATCTTCAATGCAACGTCACTTTGAACATTCAAAATGGTCAAAACTTGTCTCCAGAGATAGCCAAGCAACACATGGCATCACTCGTTGCTATGTTGGAATCGTATGAAGGTTTGATTGCAGGCAAGATTGGAAATCTTATGCTTACAAAAGAAGATTATGACCAAATTGATGCAGAGGAACTTGAGTTGATGGATGTGAAGTGGTGTTTGGCCAGTGCTTGTAGGAGAGCAGAAAAGTTTCAACAAATTACTGGTAGAGATGAGTTTAGAGGAATGGCTACTTCTCCATTGGGATTTGATAAATCAAAGGTTACCTATTTCCGGTGTAAAGGAAAGGGTCATTTTAAGAGAGAATGCAAAAACAATGAAGCAACCGGGAATCAAGAAAAGAACAATTATTATCAGAGATCAATTTTTCATCAGATTGATCAACAACCTCAACAAAAGGATACAAAAACAGCTCATGGTAAAATGATCAAAGATGCAAATAAGAAAGCTTATTTTGGTATCATTGATCAAGATGATGAATTTGTTGCTGAAGGTTTCAGCTGGGATAAATACATTCCACCAGGTTCAGGTTTTGTAGCTAGAATTCTGGGTGAAGATGAGGCTAATCAGAAAAGAATTCCAATTTTTCCAGATCTTGAAAGTGATGTTGATACTGATGATGATGAAGAACATCTTAATAAAGCTAGAAAAGGCTTAGATCCTGACAGCTTTAATTTCTTTTTTGCAGATAAAATGGAGATGCTGAATCAGAAGAAGATTGCCAGATTAAGGAGAGAGTTGGAAGCAGCAAGAATGCTAGCTGATGAAAAAGCAAAGACAGAAGCTGGAGAAGAAAATGTTGAACCAGTGACTGAGAAAGTTGTAGAAAAATTCGTTGAAGTGGAGAAAGTGGTGGAGAAAATAGTTGAGGTTGAGAAAATTATCGAAGTAGAGAAAATTGTTGAAATAGAGAAAATCGTTGAGGTAGAGAAACTCGTTGAAGTTGAGAAGGTTATCGAGATTGAAAAGATAGTTGAAAAAATGGTTGAAGTTGAAAAACCATGTTTGAAGTGTTTAGAATCGTGCAAAGTTTGTGAGGATAAAGATAAGAAGATTGCTGATTTGGAAAAGATTAAAGAAGATTTACTTTATGATGTGAAATATGTGAAGGAGGCGTATGATGTGCTTAACAAAACAGTTGATCGTCTGAAAAGAACGAATTCAGAGATTGAAAATGCAATGAAAAAAATGAGCGCAACATTAATGACAAAACAGAGTGTTATCAATGAGTATATTGAAGATTGTGCTAAGCTGAAGCAGGAGTTGGAACTTGAGAAAATTGAGAGTGAAAGGATTAAACGATTATTGTTGAGTTACACTACTTGTGATTATTTGATTGATCGTGTTTATCCTACTGTTGCAGGTCTTGAAGCATTCATGGAGAAAAAGACTGAAGATACTGATACTGGTAAGAAACAAAGTGTCAAGTATAACAGATGTCCGCCCCCGATCCATGAAAGTTATTCTCCCAGGAATCCTAACGAGGAGCGTCTAAAAAAGGCAGTCAACATCAAGTTAAAGTCTGAAATTATTGATGAAATACCAGACAATATTGATGTTACATTCACAACATCTGACACTGATCATGAGTCTGAGTTAGTAAAGAAAGTGGTCAATCAGGTGTTAGATATGGATGAAGAGTCAAAACCGGAGTCTAAGTCTGAAAGTTCGAGTTCGTCAGAAAAGAGTCAGAGTTCACCGGCTAAAAGGGTTTACAATAAAGAATTCCAGTTATCAAAATCTAATTTGAATGATGGACCAATCAAAGTGGCTTATACTTTGAATGATTCAGACAAATTATATTCTGATGAGGAATTTCCAATAAGAAGTGTCAAAACTGAAATGATCAAACAGGTTTTCAAATTAACAGAAATTAATATTTCTGAAATAAAAGATTTAAATCTTGCTGATAAACCTAAAAAGTACACTTCAAGAGTTCAACAGAGATTGAACAAGAAAAAGGGTTACAGTTCTGGTTCAGGTTATCGAAAGAAACCAAACCATAACAGTAATTTCAAAAAGCAAGGATTAGGTTTTAGTTCTTCAGAAAATTATAAAAATGAGAAAAATTATAAGCCAAAAACAACATTTGTTGCAGGAGGAAGTTCTGAATATGAGCAGAAGAAACCGTTCTGGAAACAATCCAATCAAGAGTTTCTTGCTGAAGTAAAGAAGAATGTAAAGAAATTTGCTCAAAGAGTTGATAGAAGAACCTGTTTCAAGTGTCAAAAGGCTGGACACATTGCTTGGAATTGCCAAGAGTCCAATTATACAAAACAGGAAGTTTCTTCTAATTCTGAAATGAGAAAGAAAGGTGTTGAAAAATCGACTATGGAAGTTGGTGAAACTTCAAAACGGTTTTACAAAAGGCAAGTCGATTTGAACAAACAAAGATGGGTTGTAAAATCTGAAAACAGTTCTGACAATGAATCTGATTCCATAAAATCAGAGGAGTTATTTGTTGAGAAAAAGGTTGAGAATCCCGTTCCAGAGGTGAACGATGAAAATTTTCCAAAACCGTCAAAAGAAAATTTGAAGTTGAAAGTTGGTAAAACTGAAATTTCAGGTCAATTCTTTGCTGGTAAGAAAGAATTTGATGCTGAAAAAGTGTTTAATGGAAAAGTTAAACATATTTTTGGGAAGATGGTTGATGGGAAGGTTAAAAGTGCAAAAGAATGTTATAAATCAAAATGTTGGTGGGATAGATGTGTCCCAGAATCTCCCAAGGATGGTCAGGCTTAGGGGAAAGTATTTCCTAACTAAAAAATCCGGACTTGCTGGAGCTCCCAGGTTGGTAAGAGTGGAGCAGGAATCGGCATCATTCTTGAAATGTTTGGTTGATAAATCTATAGGTGATATCTTTATATTGTTATATTTTGATTTACAAGTGGTTTGGGTTGATAAGTGAATCTACAAGTGACTGAGAAGGTTTTCACTTTCAAAGTGGTAAATCAAGGACATTAAGTTGTACTTGTTTTTCCTACATATGATTGAAAAACAATGTGATGAACCCCAATTTTACAAGTGATAAAATCAACGAAACTTATTTTCTGGAAAAACCATTTGATTAAAACAAACTTAAGTGTTTTGAAATTAATGGGAAAATAGTTTGTTGTAAGGGGGAGTTCTGAGTGTTTATGCCAAGAGGATGGCGATCTGAAGTGATTTAATATCAGTTGTCGCTTTACTTGTACAGTTTATTTTCAAATTTCCTAAAATGTGTTTGCATTTTAGGGGGAGTAAAAATTTCAGAAAATCCAAAAACATTTGAAAATTTGAAAAAGTCAAAAACATGATAAAATCAAAAATGAGTTTTGTTGTCAAAAAGAGGAAATGATAATACATCAGTGGACTATCACAACATGCTAAAGAAATGGAAAGTTAAAATGTGATAAACGGTCTCACTGATGATGTGCCAGTAGGTTTTTGCACATTTAGTAGATTGTGACGAGATATAAACCTAAATTTCAAACTTGCTTATCTCGTGGGTAACATCTCTCGGATATATGGGTAACCCCCGAAATCTTTTTTGAAGGATCCCTCTTTCTGAGATACTAGGTCTTTATGCTTAGTGATATCTGGGGTATTATCCCGGGACTTCTGATAATGCGGAAGCAATGGCCTAGTCCCCGGAGAATACTTTACTGCTTGCTTGAAATATAGCGCCGCCCTCAGCATAAAATGATGAGACAATAAAATTGCTAATCAATGCTGTTGTAAAAAATACCCTCTAAAGGGGACCCACCAAAAGTCGAACCGTCATCTCTCTGCTGAACGGAAGTTCTGACCTGAGCTCTCACGGTTTCGCAATTTTAACCCCTTACAGATATCATCTAGGTATACTCACCTGTAAGACAGAATATTGGGATCTGGATACAGGAGTATATTCTGAGGTGGGACACGCGATTGAGTTTAAGTCTCTAAAACATTAATCTCATATCTCGAAACAGTTGAACTTTGTGTGAAAATTTAAGTGGATCAGTATACTGATAATCTAAGTGAATCGTTTAGAACTTAAAATGTTTAAAGCTTAACGGTGTTGGTGATTTGTTTCATAAACTGATATGATCCTCTTACACAAACTCACAAAAATATTGTATGTATATATTTCTTTACTGCATTTCATTTCTGTTATGTCAAAAATCCAAAAAGATTTTCGGTGTGTTTTAGCATAAATTTTGAAAAATTAAAAAAAGATTTTAGACAACTGATGTTGAAAAGCTGATTTTCAAAATTCCGAGTCCTGAACATGACGAACAGGTTTGAGAAAGTTTGTTTGAAATTGTTTGAAATTAAAATGATATACATACAAGTGGTTCATCAGAAATTAATATGATAAATCATTATTGGTTGATACTTGAAAATGATGTGATTTGTTTGTATCTTCAAGTGGTTAGCTAGGTTTCTAGATTTGTTATATCTTATCTGTTATGAAACTTATGTTTTGGGTAGAGAATTTGCAGGTGAGTCAGATTGCAATTCCTGAACTTGTAAAAGCTAGACTACGATCCCAACACAAGTTGAGGGGGAGTCTGTTAGAGAGAGAGTGTCTGAAGATGAAAGAGCTAGGAATTTGATCCTGAAGATGCTAGAGACTGATAGAGCATCATCTGAGGAGGATATTAGCTGAAGAAATTGGAAAGAGGCAAGAGCCAGGCCAAGATCCTGGAAGCCCAAAGACTGAAGACGTTGAAGACTCGACACTTAAGACTCGTCAACATCCGAGGGGGAGTCTGTTGGTGCATACGTCTGTCGACTTCTTCTTGTATCAAGTCTAGTTTTACATTTGTTAGATCAGGGCGTGTTGTACGAGAAATAGGGTAGGATTTATGTGTGATTGAGCTAATTTTGTTTGAACATGACAGGTGACACTTTCAAACGAAATTAAGATGTTTAATTTCGTTTGAAGGACACCATGTCACCCTCAAACGAAATCAGGTCCCCTATAAATACCCTACACACGAAATCATTTGTAACTTCTGCGATTCTGGTACCGAAGTGCTGCCGATGCGTCATTTGATCTGTAATCGTGTTATAATCAATAAACAAGACGATTAATAGTTAAATAAGTTGTTTTCGACGTCTGTTTCTTAGATTCCGCCTCTGAAACAGACTAGAGCTCTTCTGATTGACTCGTTTGGGTCACAAATCGATCCTACATTTTGAGATTTAAAAGGTTTAGTTCACGGCTTGGTTTCACAGATTACATAAAATTGAGTCAGTTAGGGATCTTGTATCTCTATTGAATCAAGCAAGAAAATTTTAAAGCCTTAGAGAAAAACAAAATGGGTGATATGGGCCAAAACTCGCTTAGGTTGTGTTTCTATGGTTACAACGTTATGTAACTTTCTTTTTCTAAATGATATTTAATAGTACAACTTTTGTAACCATATGAAACATAATATTTATATATAGAAATGAAAATTGTGCAGAAAGACCTTGGTGGATCAAATTAACCCAATAAAATCCAATTTGGCACTTGCTTAACAAGTGATTGTTTCTATTATAAAAAGTTTTGAACCCTTACCCCGTCCCCATTTTGTAACCTCAAGTTTTCAAACCCTTACACCCCACCCCCATTTTGTAACCTCCACTGGTCCCAACTTAGCATCAATAATAAAGTCAAACCGTCACAGGCTTCGAGAAGTTATAAATTGGATAAAACTTTGTTGTGACAAACTCTTCCTTCATGAACTCTAATGAGAAACCTGGGCTTGATTTGGATTCATAAGATTCCTGCTGGTTGCTGCAAGATAAACACAATAATCAACATCAGTATATATCCATGTCACACCCCCAAAATCCACATGCGGAACATCACCGCTTGGAGGCGTGACTGACCAGGATCCAGCCACCAATCATATTGAACTATGCAATCAAATAAATAAAACCAAACCCAATATAATTGGTGTTTAAAAGAAACCAAACATGTTTAAGCAATCAGCGGAAGCATAGTAATGTTAAATAACCAAAACATAGTTTAAAGTTCAAATGTTAAGTACGGGACATAACAGTCCATATCCCACAACGACATCCTCCTCGTGCAAGCTCCATAAGCATCTAACGACCTGCAAGGCATGTAACAACGAGTCAACAACAAAGTTGAGCGAGTTCACAGTTGGTTGTTTAGTTGTACCAGTTTGTTTTGAAAACCACAAGTTGTTTCGTACACCACGAGTTAACCAGTTCCTTTATTTCCTAAACCATATCCATAATCAGTGGGGGCTTCCACATGTGAACCACTAGACCGTTACCATATCGACAACTGACGAACAATAGTTGTGCCCTACGTCAATGTCTATCATCATTGACAGTTTGCCCAGATCCATTAGTACACGCCCGTCCGAACGGCACGGTGTGAGGCTTGTCAACCCTAATAGCGCTATTAACTAATGACCCGCTCGCCATTGGCCCGACGATTAAGTCAATATAAAAATGAGGGACTTCATGATAGAGTTTTGTCTAGTAAGTTTTAAGGTTGTTGTCCTACCCAAGGAGGACGAACGTACGTATTCTACCCAAGGAGAATACGTAGGATTAACATTGGCATCCTACCCAAGGAGGATGGCCGTACATATCCTACCCAAGGAGAATATGCAGGTTTCGTTTTAATTCTTTAACCCATTCCCAACCACCGAGAATCCCATGCCTTAGATAGTGTGTGAACTCACCTCGGTTTGCTCGGTATGCTAAAATTACTTGCACAAACAATTCAGTCAAAGCCTATAGTATGCATGTACACACAATCAGTTGACATTCACGAAGTTCACGCATAGATACAATCATAGCACATAGCAGCTGTACAAGTCCATGCAATTCATACATCACATAATTGTTTCATGGCAACACATAACTAACCTAGTTATCCCTTAACAGATTTAATTGAGTTTACTATGCAGTTTACCTACCAGACGAAACTCCCTGTTTCGTCATGACTCTCATTTGACGAAACCCTAAGGTTTCGTCGTATACCCCTTGGCGAAACCCCCCCAGGTTTCGTCGTGGCTTATGCTGACGAAACCCCCAGGTTTTCGTCGACGTCAATGTTTCGTCAAAAGCATAAGTTACGTCGCATTAGCAATTATTCACACAGAAACCCTAATCATTAAACAGCAGTTACATAATCCATCATCAAGCAATTCGCATACCAAGCATAATCATCTATGGCAGTTTCAATAGCATGAGTTTCCAGTAATTAACTATCATCAACATAACCCTAATGTTCCTATGATTGCGATCATTAGCACGGCTCATACAACCCTAGCCATCATTTAAACATTCAAGATGCACCACATCAAATCGAACATGGACAGCAGACACATCCGTATACCTTTACAAACATCAGTTTAAGTTTCATAGATTAACAATAGGACATCATCCCAAATCAACAATATGCAGAGCAACATACATGATCATTAGTCAATTAATAAAGTGATCTCAAACAGCCAATCATAACATCATGCAAATCAAGCGTATCAACAATTAAGCTAAACCCTAGCAACAATTCTAATCATAAAGAGGGTACACTAACCTCACGATCGGATGGTTGAATCACCAAGAATAGGTTTAGCAAGAGAGAAGAGGTTGCAAAGAAGGGAACTGCCGTCGAAGGTTGGGGTTTTCTAAAAGAAAAGATTCCGTAACCCTTGTGCACGTATTTAAAATAGAAATAGACAACTGGGCCTCAACTGGACCGATGGCCCATACGGCGAAGCTTACCTCCGACAAAACTCTAAGGTTTCGTCGTGTGAGGTTGATGACGAAACATCATGTTTCATCGAGCATAGGGTAGTGACGAAACTCCAGGTTTCGTCGAGCTTACAAGAGGTGAAACAATTTAAGGTTTTTAACCTTTAAACAGATTACATGTTTAACTCACTAAGCACATAAACACATTAACACATTGATCACATACTAGCATGTACTAAATAGAATGAAACAAGTATTGTACAGAGGAAAGACCTTGAAAACTCGATTTGTCACATCATCCCCAACTTGAAAGAAATTTCGTCCCGAAATTTTACAATAGAATGAAACAAGTATTGTACAGAGGAAAGACCTTGAAAACTCGATTTGTCACATCATCCCCAACTTGAAAGAAATTTCGTCCCGAAATTTTACACGTAGTCACTGAGGAAGCTAGTTAGGTTTGCGTGGTTTCCTGTTTTTCCTGGGGTGTCACATCATCCCCCCGTTGATTTGGAATTCCGTCCCGAAATTCTGTAGTAGCTTCAGCCTCAGTAGTGGTTGTACTTTTCTCGAATAATTGGGGATACTTGAGTTTCATTCGGTCTTCTCATTCCCAGGTATACTCTGGGCCACGACGGGAGTTCCAACGAACTCGAACAAGAGGTATTCTGGTGTGCTTGAGAACTTTCACATCTCGGCCAGTAATCTCGACTGGTTCCTCGACGAATCGTAGCTGGTCGTCTATAGTGAGCTCCTTAAATGGAACTATGAGGATCTCATCTGACAGACATTTCTTCAGATTTGACACGTGGAAAACGTTGTGAACTCCACTGAGTTCTTCAGGTAGATTCAACTTGTAAGCGACTTTGCCAATTCGCTCAGTGATTTCAAAAGGTCCGACATATCGCGGATTGAGTTTGGCTCGTTTGCCAAAACGAACAACACCCTTCCAAGGTGAAACTTTGAGTAGCACTCGATCCCCAACCCGGAACTCGAGTGGTTTCCTGCGCTTATCAGCGTAGCTTTTCTGACGGTCACGAGCTGCCGCCATTCGTTGTCGTGTCTGAGCAATATTTTCAGTCGTGTCTATCACAAGTTATGGGCCAGTGATTTGGCTGTCGCCAACCTCTGCCCAACAAAGAGGTGATCGGCATTTACGCCCGTACAATGCCTCAAACGAAGCGGCCTGGATGCTGGTGTGGTAACTGTTGTTGTACGAAAACTCCACCAAATGGAGGTGTTTTTCCCAGCCATTACCAAAATCAATTACACATGCTCGAAGCATGTCTTCAAGGGTTTAGATGGTGCGTTCAGACTGCCCATCCCTTTGCGGGTGATATGCTGTGCTCATGTCTAATCGAGAGCCAAAAGACCTGTGCATTGCCTGCCACAGTTCAGAAGTAAAACGCGCATCACGATCGGAAATAATAGAAGTTGGCACTCCGTGCCTCGAAACAACTTCCTTAAGATAAACGTTTGCTAGAGTGGAGAACTTATCCGTTTCCTTGATAGCCAAGAAGTGTGCAGACTTTGTGAGTCGATCCACGATCACCCAAATAGTATCATTCCCGCGTTGAGATCTAGGTAGGCCAGTAACGAAATCCATGGAAATTTGCTCCCATTTCCATGTCGGGATCTCTGGTTGTTGGAGTAGGCCTGATGGTTTCTGGTATTCAATCTTGACTCTCGCACAAGTCAAACATTTACTGATGTAAGTTGCTATGTGGGCTTTCATGCTAGGCCACCAGTATGTAGTCTTTAAGTCGTGGTACATCTTATC
Source organism: Helianthus tuberosus (assembly GCA_030545235.1). Lineage (NCBI taxonomy): Eukaryota > Viridiplantae > Streptophyta > Magnoliopsida > Asterales > Asteraceae > Helianthus > Helianthus tuberosus. Next base: position 212,772,692 of record CM060399.1, on the reverse strand, counting down.
CGAACCAAGATGTACTGAGTAACGAGACTTATGCGCTTCATCCATCACAAGCTCGCGTAAGTTTCCATAAAGTGGGACCCAAATACGCCCTGTTACGTAATAAGCGCCGTCTTCCTTTTGTTCTAACCGTTTCCTCGATCCTCATAAGGACTCAGCCCTGATATTCTCTGCTTTCAATGCTTCAACCTGAGCATCTCGTATCTGAGTAGGAAGACTAGATTGGATGGTAAGCTGTAACGCTCGCACAAGCTTAGGTGTAGTGTCCTTTCGACTGAGGGCGTCGGCCACAACATTGGCTTTGCCCGGATGGTACTTGATCACGCATTCATAATCATTCAAGAGTTCGACCCATCGACGTTGTCTCATGTTTAACTCCTTTTGCTTGAAGATATGCTCGAGACTCCTGTGATCGGTGTAAATGGTGCACTTGGTACCGTACAGGTAATGTCTCCATATCTTAAGTGCGAAAACAACTGCTCCCAGCTCCAGATCGTGAGTAGTGTAATTCTTCTCTTGAACCTTAAGTTTCCGCGATGCATAAGCAATGACCCTGTCACGTTGCATCAACACGCAACCAAGTCCTTGGATAGACGCGTCACAATAAACTACAAGGTCGTCTGTGCCTTCATGCAATGAGAGGATTGGTGCGCTACAAAGTCTATCCTTTAAGTGCTGAAATGTAGATTCCTGTGCATCACCCCAACGATAGGTGACACCCTTTTGAGTTAGTGAAGTGAGAGGTTGTGCAATCTTGGAGAAATCCTTGATGAACCTTCTGTAATAGCCCGCCAAACCCAAGAATTGGCGGATTTCTGTTGGCGTACGGGGTGCAGGCCAGTTCTTGATCGAGTCTACCTTGGTTGGATCAACATGAATCCCATCCTTGTTTACCACGTGGCCTAGGAAGTGGACTTCGCGGAGCCAGAAGTCACATTTCGAGAATTTGGCATACAATTACTCTGCTCGAAGAAGTTCTAGAATAAGCCTAAGGTGATGCTCGTGTTCCTCTTGACTCTTCAAATAAATCAGGCTGTCGTGGATGAAAACTATGACAAACTTATCCAGGTAAGGCTTACACACTCTATTCATAAGATCCATGAAGACCGCAGGTGCATTCGTCAATCCAAATGGCATAACCAGAAACTCTAAATGCCCACATCGAGTCCTGAATGATGTCTTAGAGATATCCTCGTCTCGGACTCTCAGTTGATGGTAACCTGACCTCATGTCAATCTTGGAGTAGAAACTCGACCCTTGCAACTGGTCGAATAAGTCATCAATGTGTGGGAGTGGATAGCGATTCTTCACTGTCACCTTGTTGAGTTCGCGGTAGTCAATACACATTCTGAAAGTACCGTCTTTCTTCTTCATAAATAACACTGAAGCTCCCCAGGGCGAAGAGCTAGGACGTATGAAACCCTTTTCCAAGAGTTCTTGTAGTTGCATAGAAAGTTCTTCCAATTCTGATGGAGCTAAACGATATGGTGCGCGAGCTATGGGCGCTGCTCCAGGGGCTAGCTCGATTTGAAATTCGACCTGGAGATGAGGCGGTAGACCAGGTAATTCCTCAGGGAACACTTGAGGAAAGTCACGTACGATCGGAATATCTTCTGTCTTCTTCTCTTTCTTTGAGGTGTCAGTGACGAGGGCTAAAATAGCAGTGTGGCCCTTTCGCAAACACTTCTGGGCCTTAAGAAAAGAGATGATGCCCACAATAGAACCACTCTTGTCGCCATGTATCACGAGAGGTTCTTCACCAGAATGAGAAATACGGACGATTTTCTCCTTGCAAATAATCTCCGCTTGCTGTTGAGACAGCCAATCTATCCCAATAACGACGTTGAAGCTACCAAGAACGATGGGAATAAGGTCGATAGAGAAGGTTTGACCAGCTAAGACGAGATTACAACCCTTAACTATGTGTGTGGCCTCGAGACTTTTACCGTTCGCTAGCTCTACCGTGTGTTTGGTGTTCAAATGTGTTGGAGTGTGCTTAAGCATTTGACTAACTTTTAAAGACACATAATTAGTATCGGCACCCGAATCAAATAAAATAGTAACATAAAATTCGTCCAGTAGGAACTTACCCATCACAACATTGGGATCATTCCTCGCGACACCCTGACCAAGCACGAAAGCACGTCCCCTGGCACCATTGCCATCATTATTACCCCCGTTATTATTCCCGTTCCCCTGATTATTGTTGTTGTTCTGATTATGGTTCAACTGGGGGCAGTTCCTCTTGATGTGACCTTCAGCACCACACTGATAGCATCCCCTGTTACCCTGCTGTTGTTGCGGCTGATTCTTTGGAGCTGGTGGCTGTTGTTGACGATTCTGATTTGCAGGTCGTATGCCCCTGTAATCCTTTGCTTCATGACCAAACTTATTACACCTCAGACAACGACCCTTGTTGCACTGCCCACTATGATGCTTGTTGCAGCGGTTGCACTTGGGGTGGTTTCCCCTGTACCCACCCTGCCCTTGACTACCAGAAGATTGCTGACCAGGACTCTGGTAGTCATCAGTCTTTCGCTGCTGAGACTGAGACTGAGCTGATGTTGAACCCTTGCTTGAGACACCATCCCATTTGCGTTTGTTGTCGCTAGGGGCATCAGGGGTAGTAGTAGTAGTAGTACCAATACGCTTGGGTAGCCTGTTCTGCTCGACTGCCTGATCAGTGAGACGATGAGCCAAACGAATAACCTGCTGGATAGTGGCGAGGTTTGATGCAGTCACATGACTCTGAATATCTGGCACTAAACCTTTAAGGTACAGCTCGATACGCTTAATAGGAGGATCCACCATAGTAGGACACAAGATAGCCAGCTCATTCGATCTTTTCGTATACGCTTCGATTTCTGACCCTGTCATCTTTAAGTTGAAGAATTCCACTTCCAGCTTGTGGATGTCATCACGATTACAGTACTCTTCCTTGATCAATTCCTTGAAATCATTCCATGGGGTGGCATTAGCAGCAACCAACCCCAGCATCTGAACCTGTGCGTTCCACCACGTGAGCGCCACGCCTTCAAGAGTACCAGTGGCATACTTCACCCTACGAGCCTCAGGGCATTCACACATCTCGAAGATAGAATCGAGCTTCTCAAACCAGTGAAGGAGGCCTACAGCTCCCTCAGTGCCGTTAAAAGTAGTAGGTCGGCAGTCCATAAAAGTTTTGAACGTACAAACAGGAGGCTGAGCATGTTGACCTCCTGCCTGAGCGGCTGCGAGTGCTGCAGTAGCTTGTTCATTGATTAAAGCCATCAGCTGGGCTTGAGTTAAGTTGATACGTCCACTCATGATCTCATATCAAAGGAAACATGAGTGAGAGAGGTGTCGCGAAAGTGCGATGACATAAGAGAGTAAGCACATATGTGTTTCAAACAATAGTTGCTACATTCATCTAAGCATATCATGAACAATGTACTATGTAACTAACAGGTAGGTAATATAACATAAACCATATCACCTAGATTGTTGAGTCTTGCACGTAGAGCGAAGCGTCGTTGTGGATCGTTGAGCACTATACAGGTTATAGTCTGGTTTTATCAAAAAGCTTTTCCCCTTTTTAAAACCAAGTTCACTATAACCAATGGCTCTAATACCAATCTGTCACACCCCCAAAATCCACATGCGGAACATCACCGCTTGGAGGCGTGACTGACCAGGATCCAACCACCAATCAAATTGAACTATGCAATCAAGTAAATAAAACCAAACCCAATATAATTGGTGTTTAAAAGAAACCAAACATGTTTAAGCAATCAGCGGAATCATAGTAATGTTAAATAACCAAAACATAGTTTAAAGTTCAAATGTTAAGTACGGGACATAACAGTCCATATCCCACAACGACCTCCTCCTCGTGCAAGCTCCATAAGCATCTAACGACCTGCAAGGCATGTAACAACGAGTCAACAACAAAGTTGAGCGAGTTCACAGTTGGTTGTTTAGTTGTACCAGTTTGTTTTGAAAACCACAAGTTGTTTCGTAAACCACGAGTTAACCAGTTCCTTTATTTCCCAAACCATATCCATAATCAGTGGGGGCTTCCCCATGTGAACCACTAGACCGTTACCATATCGACAACTGACGAACAATAGTTGTGCCCTACATTAATGTCTATCATCATTGACAGTTTGCCCAGATCCATTAGTACACGCCCGTCCGAACGGCACGGTGTGAGGCTTGTCAACCCTAATAGCGCTATTAACTAATGACGCGCTCGCCATTGGCCCGGCGATTAAGTCGATATAAAAATGAGGGACTTCATGATAGAGTTTTGTCTAGTAAGTTTTAAGGTTGTTGTCCTACCCAAGGAGGACGAACGTACGTATTCTACCCAAGGAGAATACGCAGGATTAACATTGGCATCGTACCCAAGGAGGATGGCCGTACATATCCTACCCAAGGAGAATATGCAGGTTCCGTTTTAATTCTTTAACCCATTCCCAACCACCGGGAATCCCATGCCTTAGATAGTGTCTGAACTCACCTCGGTTTGCTCGGTATGCTAAAATTACTTGCACAAACAATTCAGTCAAAGCCTATAGTATGCATGTACACACAATCAGTTGACATTCACGAAGTTCACGCATAGATACAATCATAGCACATAGCAGCTGTACAAGTCCATGCAATTCATACATCACATAATTGTTTCATGGCAACACATAACTAACCTAGTTATCCCTTAACATATTTTACTGAGTTTACTGTGCAGTTTACCTACCAGACGAAACTCCCTGTTTCGTCATGACTCTCATTTGACGAAACCCTAAGGTTTCGTCGTATACCCCTTGGCGAAACCCCCCCCCCCAGGTTTCGTCGTGGCTTATGCTGACGAAACCCCCAGGTTTTCGTTGACATCAATGTTTCGTCAAAAGCATAAGTTACGTCGCATTAGCAATTATTCACACAGAAACCCTAATCACTAAACAGCAGTTACATAATCCATCATCAAGCAAATCGCATACCAAGCATAATCATCTATGGCAGTTTTAATAGCATGAGTTTCCAGTAATTAACTATCATCAACATAACCCTAATGTTCCTATGATTGCGATAATTAGCACGGCTCATACAACCCTAGCCATCATTTAAACATTCAAGATGCACCACGTCAAATCGAACATGGACAGCAGACACATCCGTATACCTTTACAAACATCAGTTTAAGTTTCATAGATTAACAATAGGACATCATACCAAATCAACAATATGCATAGCAACATACATGATAATTAGTCAATTAATAAAGTGATCTCAAACAACCAATCATAACATCATGCAAATCAAGCGTATCAACAATTAAGCTAAACCCTAGCAATAATTCTAATCATAAAGAGGGTACACTAACCTCATGATCGGATGGTTGAATCACCAAGAATAGGTTTAGCAAGAGAGAAGAGGTTGCAAAGAAGGGAACTGCCGTCGAAGGTTAGGGTTTTCTAAAAGAAAAGATTCCGTAACCGTTGTGCACGTATTTAAAATAGAAACAGACAACTGGGCCTCAACTGGGCCGATGGCCCATACGGCGAAACTTACCTCCGACGAAACTCTAAGGTTTCGTCGTGTGAGGTTGATGACGAAACATCATGTTTCATCGAGCATAGGGTAGTGACGAAACTCCAGGTTTCGTCGAGCTTACAAGAGGTGAAACAATTTAAGGTTTTTAACCTTTAAACAGATTACAAGTTTAACTCACTAAGCACATAAACACATTAACACATTGATCACATACTAGCATGTACTAATTAGAATGAAACAAGTATTGTACAGAGGAAAGACCTTGGAAACTCGAGTTGTCACAATCCAGTTACTCAAAACCCTATAAACAACAACATATTGTGCCAAACATAAACAAATTCAGTCATGATGTTTAGTTTACAGATTACTGCACCAATTATATCTTCAATGGCCGATTGGCAAACCTGAAACCTCTGGATCCTCCATCATCATCCCTTATGATCACAGCACTTGTGACATTCCCATATACAAAAACACAAAAACAAATAAAACCAGTTCACAAATGAATCAAACAAATTATTTTATTACCAAGCCTATTAGATTCTCACTAATAGCAAAGCTGGCGATCAAATTTAAAACCATACCATAACGCCGCGAAATAATTGAAATCGTTTAAAGAAAAAGAAGCCGGTGATTAGAAAGATCCGGAGAACCCCAAATTTCAAATCCGAACATCAAAACTGGTTATAACTAAGAACTATTAGGGTTTCTCGCACTACCAAAAATGATTTTTTTACAAGAAACCGAATACTAACCTGTTAACTAAGAACTATTAGGGTTTCTCGCACTACCAAAGATCCACAGTCGTCAGAAGCATCATCTGTTAAGTTTGACTGAACCAGAGGGATGAACCGATTGGAGAGAACAGAGGGAATACATGCTATTAGTATAAAGTGATAATTGTAGATATTGAATCGGCATGAGGAGTGTACAGAATTGAAGCATGGATTTGATCTTAAATATTGGTGGATGAGGAGAGAATTGAATCATCATCTTCAATTTCACGGTCCACCTTTCCATCCTTCAATCTGCTCTTCGCCTTGATGGTTCTGTTTCAATCACTGGATGACTATTAGGTTTCTTTAGGGGCAGTTGAGGAAAGGTTTTTTTTTTTTTGTGCGTGCTTATGAAGTGTGACCTAAATTACTGTTATACCCTCTGAGTGTCTTAAAATTCCCTACTTTTACAATTTCGCCCTTATAAAATAAGCATTGTTTAGTTGTACATATTGCATAAAATGATGGGCGCCATGTAAAATTACATGTGTGTACATCACTTCTCCTTTTTATAATAGTATAGATAATTAAAAGTACAGTTTGGACCAAACCCCAAGAACTAAAGTTGCAGTTTACTTTTTATATCAATAATCAAGTCAACCTTCCAACCATGCACAAAATACTCGTTAAATTATTGAATTCGAGCTTAAAAATATTAGTCGGTCTTTGAATTTCTTAATCGAATCGAGCTTGAAATCGACACTATGTGGAGTTGGGTAGGTTTAGGTGATGTTTGTTTTTTCTGCAGGAAAAGGTCTGCAGTCTGCGGACCACATCTGCAGGAGAAGAGGTGGACCAAAGGTCTGCAGTCTGTAAGAAGAAGATTGTTTGTTTGTTAATGTCTGCAAACTTCTAAAATAAACTGGTGGTGGTGGCAGACGGTGGTAGTGGCAGACGGCGGTGGTGGCCGGCGGCGGTGGTGGCTGGCGGAGGTGGTGGCAGACGGTGGTGGTGGCAGGCGGTGGTGGTGGCCGGCGGTGGGGGGGCCGGCGGTGGTGGTGGGGGACGGTGGTGGTGACCGACATTGGTGGTGGCCGGCGGTGGTGGTGGGGGACGGTGGTGGTGGCCGGCGGTGGTGGTGGACGGCGGTGGTGGGTGGTGGTGTTTAACCCTCTGCAGACCTTAGAAGATTTTAGAAGTGGTTGGACCAAGTCTGCACCAAAAAGACCTCGCGCAGACCTTTTTTAATGAAACGTCTTCGGAAAAACAAACAGTCTGCGCGTGCCAATGTCTGCGCGTGGTATACGCCGCACAGACATAAGAGGCTGCGCAGACCTTTTACTAAAAAACAAACACCACCTTAATCACCTCCATAAGTCCATAGTACTAAGGGAATGATAACGTAAAGATTGAGATCAGGTGTCAGAAAGAGAGGGAGATACTGAGAGCATTCACATTCAATCCACCATCTCAACCCCTACCTCTAAATTTTAAAAAAAATCTTCTAAATATTCACTCTATCCTATCCCCTATTTCATTTTTCTAACCCTAAATTCTAAAAAGAATATACAGTAACTTTTCATGTATGAAAAGCTACTGTACCCCCTCATCTTCAACCATCTCATCACTCCCGCCCATATCATCTCTTCTCCAGCGGGAACTCATCTTCTCCCGCCCTAGTTCTTTTCCTTTCCACCAGGTTTGGTTTACAATTTTATCTCAGATTACGTGCCCTAATTCGAACTCTAACCCCAAATTCATTAGGGATTTTGTTCAGAAGAATTACAAGGAACTGAAGAAAGCAAACCCCAGGTTTCCCATTCTCATCCGTGAGTGCAGCGGCACCGACCCTCAGCTGTGATATAGATACGGTGCGTGTTTCATTCCCCTTCGTCATTACAACATCAATCAGTAATTTATTTTATGTTTTTATCTGTTTGATTATTGTAACTGTATTTGTGTATATATGTTTGATTATTTATTATGGTTGTGATATTGATTTAAGCAGGATCACTGTTGGTTACATTTTGAAGGCATAGGCCTTTTTGTTATTGGATTTGAGAATGTTTAGTTTAGTGTTTCGATGTTTACTTAATGTACTTAGAACAATAGATCATTTCATATACAACATTGATTTAGTTTTTTTTTTTTTTTTTTCTAAATAATATGCTATACTGTAAGAATAATGGATTACATACAAGGATGAACATAACCTTTGCTCCCTCAGTTAATATGATGTCTTTCTTATATTGGGTTTAAGAATGTTAAGTTCAGGGTTTAGGTGTTTGCTTAATGTCAGATAGAGGATTGATTTTAGTTTTTTTTTTAATTTCAAAATGTTAAGCTGTTAGAACAATAGATTACAAGGATGAACATAAAGTCGTTAAGGTCTTGTTATACGAATAAATAAATAATAGTGTCAATAAGTTGCATAATGATACAACAAACAACCAAAGGAGTCTGACAAAGAAACAGGATCCAGAATGCTAATGTTGGAGAGTTTCAGTTATATTCTATTACTATTCAGTTCATATTCGATGTAGCGGGTCTCTAATATTGGTTTTCTCAGTGATATAATTCTTTATGAGACCATCGTAACAGTAGTTTGGTGTAAACCGGTTTCAACCCAACTCGGCCCGACGATTTGGATACCAGTTTAATAATACTTATACATATTATAAGAATCAAATCTATATATATGAAGAATTTTATTGTTAACCTGGTTGGCCAATTGGTTTCTTCTGTTCTCGTTCATCTTTCAACATGTTTTTGACATTTTTCACTGAAAAACCAACACTTTTTGGCGTTTATAACAGTTTTTGACTTATAACATGTATGATGATAACTGGTTATTAATAACCAGTCCAAAAAAATGGCCAGCAACCTGCAAAAACGCTGCAGCCTACAGTATCGAAAAACGCTGCAATTTTATAGTTTTTATGCTGAAAAAACACACAGTTTTGTGGCGTTTTATTGCTGAAAAACCAGTACTTTATTAGCGTTTTTTGCTGAAAAATCGGCACTTTTATAACATTTTTTTTACTTATAACATGTATGATGACAGATTGAGTTAATTACACGTTTGATCAAATGGTTCGTACATTCTTTCGCAAGTTGTTGAGATACCTGTCTTCAGATGATGATAGCGATGATGATCTTTATGAGGATGTCGAAGAACAATGTACTCGCAAACGTCGTAAATTTATTCGACGCAATCATACTCAGGGACATGAGTGTCACACCCCAACCGATGGCGGAATCATCGGGGCGCGGCACTAGGCGAATCAGATTGCTCAAGAGAATCCATAACAACTATATTGCGATAATATTTAATACATTCGTTATCCCATACTAACAAATAATACAATCGCATAAGTTATCACAGATTTCTTGTCCTCTCGAACAATACAAATCCGACAACCTAGATTTTAGTTGAGTTTCTAGACTTCCTAGCTTGATTTGATATAGCCTGCGATCTAACCTGCAACATACGTTAAAATATCTGTCAATACAAAAGTATTGGCGAGTATACAGGTTTGATATGTATAGCGTAATAGATTAAAATATGTAGCGAATTTCCACATGCATAAACGTAACACACGACATATATACTCACAAAGCTGATACTACCAACTAAGTCCTCGATGCTCGAATATGCGATGGCAACCTAGACCCCGTCGGGCGCAATAGTACTATACTAGTCGTAGTGGGACGTCGCGAGTATAAGCCCTAGCACATATGCAACTAGCATCACGTATATCTATGCATAACAGTTATTCGCAAGTGATAATTCGATTGATTGAACAATCCGTTTGACAAGTTTGATTTGTTAGAAACGTATGTTACACCCAAAATGCGATTAAAAAGGGGTTCAAGTATACTCACAGTGCGCGTTTAGCGAGAATATAACTTGATTAGATTAGTTACGAGTACGTCTGCGTTAGTCACTAAATGATATAGTAAACGATGTACGGTTAAGCGGGAATAGCATCGAAATGTCAGTTATTTGGTCGGTTGACATCTTGATTGGGTCGGATGGCTGTCATCCGGTCGGATGACAGGCTATCTGGTCGGATAACATATTGTTTGGATTGGACTGCTGTCATCCGTTCGGATGGCACGTCTGTTTTAACGTTCCGACCAACTGTTTTTGAGGGGTTTTGGAAGGAATACATGCGGTTTTACTGGGACAGTGTAATTTCGTACTAACACTTGAAATTCAATCAGTTCCGACCCGTTCTAACGGCCGGGAATCACCCCGTTCCATCAGATCTGGCCGTTCTTGACGGTTTCTCGTGGTTAACTCGAAATCGCACAGTTCCTTGGTTAAATACATAGATTTAGGTGAGATTTGTTATCAAAACACGTGGAAATCACCCAGATCTGAGTCGTTTATGGTGGGATGAGGTCACAACTTGAAGTTCATATGAACTCTTGGTGACATCACCTTAAAACACCTCAAATCAGTAGATTTCACGGTTAAAAATCGAGTTTTAAAAGACAGAATGATGTAGAATTGAGTGTAGATCATAGAAGTACAAGTTTTTAGGTTGAAATCTTACCGAAATTGCGAGGAATCGAGAGAAAAGGGTCCTAGAGCGTGCTTGGTCGAGTGGGAGCTGTCACATCACTTGATCAGTGATGTGACATGCTATTTATAGGCAAAATGAGGAGCTAGAGGGTTTCTGGGTCGGATGGCCCATCCGTTCGGATGGCCACTCCGGCGCGGTGAGTTTCTCCGTTTTCGATCGTTTTGATGGTTTTTTTTGGAGTACGTGTTTTCCATAGTTAATTTATATTGTTATTATATATGTATATATATCACTAGGGGTCGTATTTACGTATCCATATTCTAAAGTTTTGATATATCAATCGGTTTCCGTTTCGAGTATGCGATTATTAGCGACGTTTCACGGCCATCAAGGAGGGTAGTATAGGCCCTTTCTTGGTGTCAGCGTGAACGTTATTGTGTGTTGTGCCACAATGACTGACGGGGTACCATTCACTCGATTTGTCATCATTGTCACGACGACTGGAGCTATAGCACTCACCCGAGAGTCTTTGTTAGCGTTAATTGTCTGCGTTTCGACACATCACGGCCACCGAGGAGGGTAGAATAGGTCCTCACTCAATGTCATCGTGAGTGTTAGTGTTTGCGATGTGATATGGTGATAATGTATTGCGAAAATAAGCGATTATCCTTCGAATAGCGATATATGCGATATAGTTACATTATGATCCGAATCTCTGGTGCTGGGCGTAACGAGTATATCGAGTAGTAACAACGCACGAAAGTGCGGGTTGTTACAATGAGCGTTTATATCGTGATTATTTTGCAGAAAATTCGGTATATCCCTCGAATCTATTTCGACGAAGATTTCGGATGAGTCGTCCTCTATTTCTCCATATTCTAAATGAGGTGGTGGCTAACGAGCCATACTTCGTCCAAAGAAGAGATAATATCGGAACACTCAGAATGCTCGGAAGCATCGACTGCATGCATTGGAAGTGGAAAAATTGTCCCACAGCCTGGAAAGGTATGTACTCTGGCCACATTCGTGAACCTGCTATTATTTTGGAGGCGGTTGCTTCATATGATCTATGGATATGGCATGCATTTTTTGGTATGCCCGGTTCACATAACGACATTAATGTGTTAGAGATATCCTTTTTTTTTCACGGAACTTGCACAAGGGCGTGCTCCACCAGTCAATTACATAGTCAACGGCCACGACTATACTATGGGGTATTACCTTGCAGATGGTATTTATCCTAAGTGGCAAACTTTTGTAAAAACGATTCCATCACCAAGAGGGAACAAGAATAAACATTTTGCAAAAGCACAAGAATCTGCAAGAAAAGATGTCGAGCGAGCATTTGGTGTACTTTAACAACGATTTGCAATCATTCGAGGACCTTCACGAATGTTCAAATTGAAGGTACTAACAAATATAATGAAAGCATGTGTTATTCTTCATAACATGATCATTGAAGACGAACGTGATGACGGTGATAGTCTTAACATTGAGTATGATCAACTTGACGATGATCTCCCTGAATTGTCGCGTACTCAAACAAATGAGTTTATGGACTTCATCCAACGTCGTCTTCATATTAAAGATAGCTCGCACATCATCAGCTTCAAGAAGACCTAATTGAACATCAATGGCTACTCTATTCCCAACAATAAACGATGTCGCGCTATATTAGATTGTTTTGTAGCTTTGTCTAACCTCCTACTTATGCGTTTTTGGTGTTACGTGTAAATCCATTGTGTAGACTGTTAAATAGGTCAAACTTGGCATGATTTGGTATTGATCTTAAACTGTTGTTTGTAGTCTGATGGTAGTGAAAATGGATGGTATGATATTTGATATTGATCTTATTACTTTATTTTATTTCGTCTTGAATTTCAATTGTATTGGTATTGCAATAGGCAATGATAACCATGGTTTGGGGATGTTTTATTTCCATCTTTAACATAGTCCTTGTATGTATATCGGCAAACATGGTGTCTATGTGTCGGCAATTTTTTCTTGTTGGTTTATGATGATATAATTAATATTTAAAGTAACCCGACCCGAAAAACCCAAAAATAATAATTAGTAGTGTAATTTCTATAAACAAAGTTATTAGAATCAATTTTAGAAGAAAAAATATAATAAGACAAAATAGATAGTAGTTAAAATTGTAAGTGGAAGAAAGAGAAGAAATAATAATAAAAAAAAGAATATAAAGATAGGTATGAGGAGTTGGTTGTAGGAGGTTTTTTAAAATGTGAGATAAATTTTAAAAAGTTGTGATTTTTAGTTAAATTATAGGGTTAAAGATGATGGAGTGGATGAGAATGCTCTGAGAGCGATTTTGATTTTCACTACACGTTAAATCTCAAAAGTCCCGGTGAACCCCCTTCATGAAATATATGATTATAGTTTTATGATTTTCTCAATTTTATAATCATATTTAGTAAGTTATACGTATAATATTAAACAAAAACAATCGAAGGATTTTAACGCTTGCTATTTTAGTTGATTTGCCAGTGCTTGTGTCGAGTCCAGCCTAATAATTGTGTCAAATCATGTTTTATTAGTTTTTTTTTTTTTTTTTGACAAATCACCACAAGATTTTACATCACAAATCAACACACAATATAAAAAAGGGCCATGTATCTTCATAAACAGTGAAAGCTATATTATGATAACCTGTTGAATCATTGTATCATTTAATGGAGAAGAAATGAATCAATTTTCAACCACAAAATGTCTTCATTGTTTAAATTGGTTTGAGATAAAGACGACTTCATATACATATGGATGAAACATGGAGCAAAGTTAGTTAGAAGGTCTTAGATTGATCTATGTGGAGCAGCAGGTGCGGACCTAGGTGAAGCCCAGGGTGGGCGGACGCACCCCTTGAAAAAAAATTAGTGTATTTTTTAGTCAAAAGCCCCGACCGGACCCTCTGAAAATATGCTTGAACCACTCATCTGTACCCCAACAAATAATTTCTCAATCCACCACTGTGGAACAGTTTGATGCTTTGTGGTGTAATTATATGGTGAATATATATTCTTTTCTTCTAGCTTCTTGCTGTGAGAAAAGGTTATGTTATAATTAAATAGTGGCGCTCTTAAAAGAAATATTGACCGGTGCCCGGCAATGGCAAGAAGAAGAGATGAGCCGAGTAATAAGACTTGTGTGCATGTCATGCATTTAAAATGTTTTGTATATTGGATGGAGAAATTGCAATGCATTTGTTATACTCGTACGACCATGCATTTATTTTTTGAAAATAGATGTATAAGAAAATAGACGTAAATTCTTTCGGGTCAAATATAATATGTTTTGGTACTTATTTTCATATGCGTTTTCAGATGGTGTACGATTTGACGTAAATTTTGTTCGGAAACAAGTGCGGTCAAATATAATACGTTTTCACTAAATTGTATAAATTCGAGTTACTTTATGATTCGACGTCACGGCAACGCACGGAAGAAAGATACTAGTTTTCCATCATTTTGAGTAGGGCTGGCAAATCATGTCTTATCGGGTTTAACAGGTCTCTGACGACGCGAATAACATAAGTATTAAACATGAATATAACTTGTTTAACTACTTTATATCACATATCTATAACACAATTGTATGTTTTATGTACCAAGGAGAAGAAATGATTGATCGTAGCCTCCTAATTCTATTTATTTTTAAAAAAGTAAAAAACCAAGTAGTGTACTTTTACGGTAAACAGGTTTAATCGTGTCTTATACAGATATCTATTGCCAACCCTAATTTTGAGATGAATATTCAACAACATTTAAGATATATCTAATGGATTAGAAAAGGTAACCCAAAGCGCTATACATTCATATTTGAATCAACACCCTCACTAACAAATCTCACATATTGACATATACGTACATTACCCCTCTTTGTATGGGGAAGGATCCACTAAAAAGTGGATTTTGCCTAAGTAGCCTAAAAAGGAATGTGATAATGACATGTGGCACTCCTAATAAGTAGGAATTAAGGGCATTTTGGTCCTTATAAATAGGAGTGAAAATGACATGTGGCATCTCTTTTGTTTTTTAAAAATACAACAAAAAAAATTTAGTACAAAAAATCTAGCACAAAAAAATCTAGCACAAAAATGTAGTACAAAAAAATATAGCACAAAAAAATCTAATACAAAGAAATATAGCACGAAAAAATTTAGCAAAAAATGTAGTACAAAAAAATTGAGGAAAAAAAAATTCAGCACAAAAAATTTAGCACAAAAATATAGTACAAAAATTCAGCACAAAAAATGTTATATAACATAGAAATACAACACATTTAAGTGGGTTTTTTTAGTCTTCATATTTTATATAGCAATATGGTACTCAAATTAAAGATAAAAAGACGCTCGATTTTACGGTGAAATTTTTATGAAAAAATAATGTCGTATAAAAAAGTTATGAACGTTTAAAAAATGATGGTGGAATATGCATGTGACTTGCATGTGGAGAGAGAAAGTCCATAAATAGGATTTTCCCAAGATACCCTTACACTCCTCATTTCTCCTACCCTTTCATCTTAACCATTAATTTGAAAAATGAATGGTTAAGATTTCTTCTTAGGCTACTTAGGCAAAATATACTTTTTAGTGGATCCTTCCCCCTCTTTGTATATGTGTTTAAACAAGTATGTTGTAATGATAGTCATTTGCACAATTTCATCCCCTTAAATAGTAAATGCCAGTTTAAATGATTAAGTTTTGAGTATTTGATGGATTTTATATGTAGACAAACTCACACACACATAAAAGCTTGATAGCCTAAAAATTTGTCAACGTATCTGCCTCTAATCCGTAAAAAAATCGTTGATACTCGAATTACGATCACATATATTTTCATTTTTTTACCAACCAATGGCCAACTTCTACATAATCATCTTACACAAGTATAAAGCTAATACCATGGCCGGTCCAAGCTTTCTGGAGGCCCTAAGGGTGAGCGGAGTGGGGCGGTAAACCCACTCGGTACCGCACCCACATCCACCGCCAACATAGTTTACCGATCAATGTTACTGAAATGTGGGGGAAATTCGGTGAAGGTTTACCGAGTCGGTGAGAGGGAGGGAAGGAGGAGAGAGATGGGTGTGTGGTAGGGTCCATTCTTGTCGCAACCCCCGATCCCTGATTCCCGGGAACGGGCGGCCGCGAGCCAGTTTCGGTGGTATCGTGGTATTTGTCTAATTTGGCAGCGGAAATTTTCATCGGGACCGTAGTTAGGAAATGTTTATCAGAGTAAAACCACCATATTTGATATTAATAATCACATGGGTAAAACCTAAGTTTCTTATTACAATACATTCATAGGGATAAACCCTATTTTATTGAATTTAAAACATCATTTTTAGGTAACTTTTATAGCCATATTTTTCCCAAGCCTTCAGTGCTCTCCAACTGGCTTTTTACTAATTGGCTGTCACGTTTTGTTACTTGAAACATGTTTTAAAAACATTTGTCAGCGGGAAATACTGGTGAGTGAATCCCAGTTTAATCAAGAAACATTTTATCAATTAAAACAGTATTGAGAGCGATCACATTGTTTATTTCTACACAATTACTCATTCAGTACTGTCAATCCTGACTTGTGTGTCATATTACACATTGGCTAACTCGTTGTCCAATGGTAACGTACTGTCATCCCCGACTTACTACTCACAAGGTAGTAAATTTTGTATACAAAACCCCAACATACCGGCAGTAATTGAAGAACTACAAAGACTCAATCACCGCTTAATCACATTGTAAAACATTTAAGGTTTTGTAAAACATTACAAAAAGGTTATCAAAAAGAGGATAAACTCACATTGCTATCTTAGACTTCGCGTAAGGGTTTCCTGGGAATAATCTATAATTTACACAAATGTACCTAGGTTAGTATCATAACCCTTTGAAAATATTAATGATACCCTCCCCGAGACGGCATTCCAACAACTACGTCGGGCAGAACCACGACAGTTGTTACGGAACCCTAAATCAATCGGGCAGCGTAACTATTACGAAATTGGGGTTATAATACTTACAACGGAGCAGAACCTCGCTAATTAGGGGGTATAATACCCGCGTATTATAACTCTACTACAGAATTTCGAGATTGAGAATGAAATTGTGAGCGAGTTCGACTGAGATCCGATGCCATCTATTTATAGTTGCTGAACTCAACTTTCAGGCGGCCCGCGTAAGGGTAGGCAAAGCCTAACGCGGCCCGCGTCAACATTGGGTCAACGTATAGCTTAGCTGGGTCAGCATGTAGGTCCGCCACGATGTCGACACGTGTCAGCATCGGGTGTCTCTGCGTTTGATGATCTCTCACGGCCCGCGTGAATGTTGGGGTGGGTCTACGCGGCCCGCCTCAACTTACTATTTCTTGTTTTTAATTTATTTTAAATACTATAACGTATTTCGGGCTCGGTTTTCACATACGGGGTGTATTTAAAGACATATTAAGATATTTTAACATATAATAGGGTGTCGAAAATATACTGAGGGTGTTGGTTTTACTAAGGGTTGTTACATCCTCCCCACCTTATTTTAGAGCTCGTCCTCGAGATCTACTGGAACAAGTGCGGATATTTCCTTTGCATTTCTGATTCAAGCTCCCATGTGTACTCAGGTCCTCTTTTGGAGTCCCACTTTACTTTGACCAGAACTAGTCTTTTATGTTTGAGATTCTTGACTTTCCTGTCTTCAATCTGTAGAGGCCTTTCTACAAACTTGAGTTGTTCATTTACCTCTATATCCTTAAGAGGTACTATCAGTGATTCATCAGCTAAACACTTTTTAAGATTAGATACATGAAACACATCATGTATTTCTGCCATTTCCTCTGGCAGTTGTAGCTGATAGGCTACAGATCCTATTCTTTTAATAATCTTAAAAGATCCAATATACCTGGGGCTTAGCTTTCCCCTTTTTATGAATCTTACTACTCCTTTCCAAGGAGAGACTTTCAACAATACCTTATCCCCTACTTGAAATTCCAATGGCTTGCGTCGGTTATCGGCATAGCTCTTTTGTCGATCACGTGCGGCTTTCAGTCGTTCCTTGACTTGAATGATTTTGTCAGTTGTTTCTTGCACTATTTTTGGTCCAGATAATTGTTTTTCCCCAATTTCTGCCCAACAGACTGGGGTTCGGCACTTTCGTCTATAAAGTGCTTCGAATGGTGCAGCATTGATACTTGTGTGATAACTATTATTATAAGAAAATTCTATTAAAGGTAAGTGATCGTCCCAATTACCTCCGAAATCAATTACACAAGCTCTAAGCATGTCCTCCATTGTCTGAATTGTCCTTTCGCTTTGTCCGTCCGTTTGAGGATGATAAGCTGTACTCAGTTTTAATTTAGTTCCCATTGCCTTTTGGAAACTTGACCAAAAATGAGAAGTAAATCGGCTATCCCTATCAGAAACAATTGATAAAGGAATACCATGTAAAGAAACAATTTCATTTACATACAATTTAGCTAATTGTTCCATACTAAAAGTTTCTTTCATTGGTAGGAAATGAGCTGACTTGGTTAGCCTATCTACAATCACCCAGATTGTATCATTTCCTTTCTTTGTTTTGGGTAATTTAGTAACAAAATCCATTGTTATTAATTCTCATTTCCATACTGGCATTTCTAATTGCTGTAACAAACCTGAGGGTTTCTGATGTTCGGCTTTGACTTGTGAACAGGTTAAACATTTAGAAACATAAGCTGCTAAGTCCGTTTTCATTCCTATCCACCAGAAATTTTTCCTTAAATCTTGGTACATTTTATCACTTCCTGGATGCATCGTATACTTAGACTTATGTGCTTCTTCTAATATACGATGACGTAGGTTTCCTAATTTAGGTATCCACATTCTCTTTTTATGGAATCTCCAAATTCCATATGTTCCTTGTTCTAATTCTTTTAGCATACCTTTTAGCTTTTCAGTATCTTCCTTGATTACTGATTCTTGTGCTTCTCTTATTTGATCATTTAAATCTACTTGCAGATTTAATTTAAGAGAACGTACCCTTTTTGGTTTTTCGTGATACTTTCGGCTTAAAGCATCTGCCACTACATTTGTTTTTCCTTCATGATACTGGATATCACAATCATAATCACTAAGCATCTCCATCCAGCGTCTTTGTCTCATATTCAACTCCTTTTGTTTGAAAATATACCTTAAACTCTTGTGATCAGTGAATATGGTAAACTTACTACCATAAAGGTAATGTCTCCAAATCTTAAGGGCAAAAATTATAGCTCCTAGTTCTAAATCATGGGTTGAATAATTCTCTTCATGATTCTTAAGTTGTCTAGATGCATAGGCTATAACCTTCTGAAGTTGCATTAATACACATCCATAACCTAACTTAGAAGCGTCACAATAGACTACAAAGTCTTCAGTCCCTTCTGGTAACGCTAGTATGGGTGTATGGGTTAATTTTTGCTTAAGAATTCTAAAAG
The DNA here is from genome assembly GCA_030545235.1 of Helianthus tuberosus. Lineage (NCBI taxonomy): Eukaryota > Viridiplantae > Streptophyta > Magnoliopsida > Asterales > Asteraceae > Helianthus > Helianthus tuberosus. The sequence goes on along the minus strand of CM060399.1, from coordinate 212,753,456 downwards.
CTTCTTCTTGTTTTAATCCACATTCAAACTTAACAGATTTACAGGTTAATTTAGTTAAAGGAATGGCTATTCTAGAGAAATCTTTAATAAATCTTCTATAATAACCGGCCAATCCTAAGAAACTTCTAACCTCGGTGGGTGACTCGGGGGTTTTCCATTTGGTAATTGCCTTGATTTTTGTGGGATCCACATGGATTCCTTCATGGTTTACTAAATGTCCAAGAAATTGTACCTGTTCTAACCAAAATTTGCACTTTGAAAACTTAGCATAAAGCTTTTCCTTTCGTAGTAAACTCAAAAGTGCGTGCAAATGTCTAGCATGGTCCTCTTTACTCTTAGAGTAAATTAGAATATCATCTATAAATACGATTATGAATTTATCCAAATATGGCTTACATATTCGGTTCATCATGTCCATAAATGCAGCTGGGGCATTGGTTAAACCAAATGGCATGACGGTAAATTCATAATGACCATACCTTGTTCTGAAAGCGGGTTTAGGAATGTCCTCTTCCTGTACCTTTAACTGATGATATCCTGACCTTAAATCGATTTTTGAAAAAAATCGAGCTCCTTGCAGTTGATCAAACAGATCATCGATTCTCGGTAATGGGTACCGATTCTTAATCGTGACCTTGTTTAATTCACGGTAATCAATGCACATGCGCATTGATCCGTCCTTCTTTTTAACAAATAAGATGGGTGCTCCCCATGGCGATGAGCTTGGCTGTATAAATCCTTTTTCTAACAATTCATCTAATTGTTTCTTCAGCTCCTGCATTTCGGCGGGTGCCAAACGGTAAGGTGCTTTGGCAATTGGTGTTGTTCCTGGCAGTAGATGGATTCTGAATTCAACTTCTCTGTCTGGCGGTAGTCCTGGTAATTCTTCTAGAAATACTTCTGAAAACTGAGACACTACTGGAATGTCTTTTAGTTCTTTTCCTTTAGTGTTAGTGATTATGGAAATCAAATACACTATAGAATCTTTTCTTATATAACTTGCAGTTTTCATCACAGAGATGAATTTTGTGGATCTAGATGGCTTATTTCCTTTAATTGTGATCATTTTACCTTTAGGTGAATTTACTTGAATTGACTTTTGATCACATAAAATACTGGCTTTATTGGCTATCAACCAATCCATTCCTAAAACAACATCAAATCCTGCTAGATTCATGGGATATAGGTTTGCTATAAATTTCTGATTTAAAATTTCTATTCTTGCCCCCTGCAAGATTTCAGAAATTCTAACAGTTTTTCCATTAGCTGTCTCTACTAAGCATTCTAGTGGTAGTTTAGTTAATGATTGATTTAGAAATTTGCAAAATGATGTATTAATAAAACTTTGGGTTTGCACCAGAGTCAAATAATACTTTAGCAAAGACATCATTAACTAAAAACGTACCAGCTATGACATCTGGAATCATCTTGGCTTCATCTGTAGTCAGAACAAATGCTCTAGCATTTTTGGTATTCTTGTTGTTTGTAGCTGGAGTTAATTTTGGGCAATTAAGCTTGATATGACCTTGTTCTCCGCAGTTGTAACATATCTTGTTGTTAGCTTTCTTCCTGCAGTCTCCTTCCTTGTGTCCCGATATTTTGCAAAAGTTACAGTATATGGAGCATCTTCCTGAATGCTTTCTTTTGCAATGCCTACAGTAGGGTACAGAGGTAGAACCTACATTTTTCCCACAGTTAGAATTTCCAGAACGAAATTCTTGAGTCAATTTCTGGGTTAGGTTCCTCCTTTGATCCTCTTCTCGGGTACGGACTAACTCATCAGTCAAGGTATTGGCTAGTTCTACAACTTCTTCTATGGTTTGAGGTCTAGCTGCCTTGACTACATGTCTAATCTCTCCGATTAATCCCCAGATATAACGGGAGATTAACACTGGTTCTGGTGAAGCGAGAGTTGGCACTATCCTAGCATATTCGAAGAATAACTTAGTGTACCCCTTACTATCCACACCAGTCATCCTAAGGTTTAGGAATTTGTTTGCTATCTTTTCTTTTTCATTGGGTGGGCAGAATTTCCTTTCTACCTTGTTCTTAAATTCTTCCCATTCCATATTATAGGTTCTATCACTTCCTCTTGATTGAAGGATAGTGTTCCACCATTCTAGTGCTGCATTCTTAAACAGATTAGAAGCAAACAATATCTTATCTTCTTCAGCACACTTACTTATCCTTAAGACTGCCTCAGTCTTTTCTATCCAGCTTAGGGTTGCAATGGCCCCTTCGTTGCCCGAGAATTCCATTGGTTTACAAGACCAGAATTCTTTATAAGAACAACCGTAAGGCACGATTCTTCTTCTTTTGGGAATAGGCAATTGAAGTATAGGTACATTGTTCACGCTGTTTTCGGGTTCGATCGGTCGCTTACTGCTATGTTTACTTTTATTATTCGCTTCTTGAATAGTTTGAATAATAAATGGCATGGCATCTATGATTCCTTGTGCCATTATATGTTGAACAACACTATTATCCATTTGGTTTTCGTTGTTATGGATGCTTGGATTCTCATTAACCACGTTAATGTTACTCTGGTTATCATTATTCAGATTTCCTTGATTTCCTTCGTCGGCCATCTGAATTTTAAACATTTACCCCGTATTAATATCACAAGATAATAAGTAATATAGTTAATCACATGACACGCAATCTAGCCAAAAACGTCGATCATTGCGACTTGTACTCTATTTCCATATATTATGCGTCTATTACACACTAGTACTGAAATAAAATTACAATACTAACAGAAACAGAATCACACTAATAATAATATGCATCCGTACACACATATCTTATTTTATTTTATTATATTGTTATTATTATTATTACTACCATTTCCTCCATTCTCACATTCACGGATATGGATTTATCCAAAAATCCATATTGCGTTCATCGTATTTCCATACGAGACACTCTCCCACCTGACGCATTCTCTCACTGCTTTCTAAAATTTCCTCCCCAAAAGTCCTAAGTTCTTGGATGTTTTCTGCACTCATTGGGGGTTGCAGGTTCTAGGACTGGGTTTGGAATCTGGGGTGCGGGTTCCTGATATGGGGTGAAAGTGCCTGAAATCGGTAAGGATCTTCTAAGATCTCCCTAATATATTCATTATGGTAATAGGGATCTAAAGGGTCCATACCTGGATAGGCTCCTATGTTCTGTATGGGTGGGTCTTCATGGATAGGGTAACGTTGCACAAAATCTCTATTGTCGTCCCACCAGGGGTCGTAATTTGGATCTAGGGGGTTTGGTGCAGGTACCCTAGGGATTTCTTCTGGGTTAAAGTCATGCATCTCCACTTGGTTTTCAGGGTTTTCTATCTCCATGGGTTGTTCTGGGATTTGGGGTTGTGGGGCTACTAGTTGTTCCAGACTTGGGTCAGCAGCAGTTGTAGCTAGGATATGGAAATTAGCTAGGCTTCTATTAAGCATATCTTGTGTATGGGCATCTGTCTTTCGCTTAGCGGCTGCTAAAACTCTTTGATGTTGCAACTTTCGCATTCTTTTCCTACGAGCAAAAGCTTCCTTACTGAACCATCCTCTCCTTTTTGTGAGGGAATGGCTCTTCCGATTGAGCTTTAAAGGCAAACATTCCTTCTTCCTGATCAGCAGTATACCCAGAGAGGGCAGGCTGTGAAGAGGTACCTTCACTCCTAGGTGATTCAGACAACTGATGATTCATGTCTGAGGGTCCTTGATCACTCATACTGTAAACTAACAAATAGTCAAATAACACATAACAAATAATTACAGTTTTGCACGTATTTTCGTCATTTATTTCCTAACACAAAATTTAGAATTTAAGTGTCAGCAGAACACTTCTTTGGCTCAGACCAGTGGCTAGGCTCTGATACCACCTTCTGTTGCAACCCCCGATCCCTGATTCCCGGGAACGGGCGGCCGCGAGCCAGTTTCGGTGGTATCGTGGTATTTGTCTAATTTGGCAGTGGAAATTTTCATCAGGACCGTAGTTAGGAAATGTTTATCAGAGTAAAACCACCATATTTGATATTAATAATCACATGGGTAAAACCCAAGTTTCTTATTACAATACATTCATAGGGATAAACCCTATTTTATTGAATTTAAAACATCATCTTTTAGGTAACTTTTATAGCCACATTTTTTCCAAGCCTTCAGTGCTCTCCAACTGGCTTTTTACTAATTGGCTGTCACATTTTGTTACCTGAAACATGTTTTAAAAACATTTGTCAGCGGGAAATACTGGTGAGTGAATCCCAGTTTAATCAAGAAACATTTTATCAATTAAAACAGTATTGAGAGCGATCACATTGTTTATTTCTACACAATTACTCATTCAGTACTGTCAATCCTGACTTGTGGGTCATATTACACATTGGCTAACTCGTTGTCCAATGGTAACGTACTGTCATCCCTGACTTACTACTCACAAGGTAGTAAATTTTGTATACAAAACCCCAACATACCGGCAGTAATTGAAGAACTACAAAGACTCAATCACCGCTTAATCACATTGTAAAACATTTAAGGTTTTGCAAAACATTACAAAAAGGTTATCAAAAAGAGGATAAACTCACATTGCTATCTTAGACTTCGCGTAAGGGTTTCCTGGGAATAATCTATAATTTACACAAATGTACCTAGGTTAGTATCATAACCCTTTGAAAATATTAATGATACCCTCCCCGAGACGGCATTCCAACAACTACGTCGGGCAGAACCACGACAGTTGTTACGGAACCCTAAATCAATCGGGCAGCGTAACTATTACGAAATTGGGGTTATAATACTTACAACGGAGCAGAACCTCGCTAATTAGGGGGTATAATACCCGCGTATTATAACTCTACTACAGAATTTGGAGATTGAGAATGAAATTGTGAGCGAGTTCGACTGAGATCCGATGCCATCTATTTATAGTTGCTGAACTCAACTTTCAGGCAGCCCGCGTAAGGGTAGGCAAAGCCTTACGCGGCCCGCGTCAACATTGGGTCAACGTATAACTTAGCTGGGTCAGCATGTAGGTCCGCCACGATGTCGACACGTGTCAGCACCGGGTGTCTCTGCGTTTGATGATCTCTCACGGCCCGCGTGAATGTTGGGGTGGGTCTACGCGGCCCGCCTCAACTTACTATTTCTTGTTTTTAATTTATTTTAAATACTATAACATATTTCGGGCTCAGTTTTCACATACGGGGTGTATTTAAAGACATATTAAGATATTTTAACATATAATAGGGTGCTGAGGGTGTTGGTTTTACTGAGGGTTGTTACAATTCTTTCTCAACCAATCACACATTTTTCATTTTTTTTTAATATTTTACCTAAACCCCAATAGGTAAACCACCGCCAACGTTTTTAAGCATTAGGTAAAAAATTTAGATGAATTGACGTGTCACTGTCTGATTAGGTGAATGGGGAGTTTACCTATGCCAAATAGGTAACCACTCCCTTCACCCTAAGCAAATTGAGGCCCTAGAGTGTTACTTTGTTTACCTTTCTAAATGACCTTCATAAGTTTTGATTTTACATTAAAAGATATGATCGTATAACAATTATAGAAGGATCAATAATTCAATATAAAAATCTAACAAAGAAGTATCAATACAAACAATTAAAAAAAGGGTGTGGCTATTTGCACCTCCATTTTTACTGTTTATACCTCCATTTCCAAAAATATCATGTTTATAATTTTTTAAATTCCACCCTTGTATTTTCTTATGTTCTTCGTTTAATTCCTTTAAATTTTATTTTAGATATTCAACTATTATTTAGATAACTTTATAAACATTCTGTAACTAATTATTCATTTAAATATTAAATAACTTTATAAATGTTCTGTAACTAATTATTCATCATATTATTTATTCTTTAATTTGTCTTTGTAAAGTAAATAATTTTACAAATTCTCGTTAAAAAATTGTAAGTTACTATTTTTCTCCATTTAATCGCTTTGTAAATATTATTTATTAGTACAATGAATTGTTTTTTTTTTCACTGAAATTTAAAAAGAGTGGAAAATTGTATTTTCTATTTTTTTTAAATAACATCAAACAAAACTCCGACCCTTTTTTTTCTTTCCGGTGGCCGGAAACATGGCCAGAGAAGCAGCGCCTTTGATGCTATTACGTAAAAAAAAAAGATTAAGACTATGATGAGTTCGTTACGTTTAAAACAAATGAGTAACACATTAAAAAAACAAATGAAGGTTAATCAAAACAAACTAAAGTTAAGATTTAACTAAAACAAATAAAGTTTAACCGAAAAAAATTGCAACTGAAGTTTAACCAACATATTGTACAGTTCGGTCTGGATTAGGATTTTTTAGCTCCTTATACCGGTTTATACAAGAACTGTACATAACTTCCCAATCTGCTGCAGCATTACTTCGGTTGCTACTCCAAAGACTGTTCGGTAGAGGCATCGGATAGTCTCCTTCTAATCTAACATGGATGAAATGGTTTCCATGAACATGAACAAGCGACACCACTTGATGAGGGCTACAAATTTGGTTTGGAGCAGTCAATAGCGGGAAGAAAGTTTGATTTCCGGCGATGCTTAAAAGGTGAACAATCACACCAAATCTTTGAGCAATCCTTTAAATAAAACGTATACCTGATTGGTAAAAAATGCAGACATCTTTTTGTATAACTCTTGATGTCGAACTGTGATAAACCATATCAGAGACAAACCCGAAAGCAATTTTGAACATATACATGAATAATCATTTTATAATGTATTAAGAATTAAAATTTAATACTTTAAAAGTGTACTGAAAAACATATTACTTTTTTTCGTATGTTCTGTGTGATCTTTTTATACATAAATATATGATTTTTTGGTGAAAGTGACATGAGAGAACACTTTTAAATAGAGCAATTAACGTTACAGCGAAAAAAAAAATCTTTAAAGAAATTTCACTTAAAATGAATAATCACTTTATGATCTAAACAAGGTTAGAACCCCGTGTATTACACGGGTTGAATAAATGTAATTTTATATACTAAATTAAAACAATTATTCTTTAAAAATCTCGTTTATTACACGGGTTGAAAAAATGTACTTTTATATATTAAATAATAAAAAAATTATATATCTAAGAACCTCATGTATTGTACTGAATAAATGTAATTTTATATACCAAATAATAAAAACTCGTGTATTGTACGGGTTGAATAAATCTAATTATATATACTAAATCATAAAAAAAGTTATATCTTTAAAAACACTGTGTATTACACAAGTTAAATAAATGTAATTTTGTAACCTTGTATATTACACGGGTTGGATAAATGTAATTTTATAAACTAAATAATAAAAAAAATTATATCTTTATAAACCCCGTGTATTATACGTGTTGAATAAATCTAATTATATATACTAAATCATCATCATCATACTCACTAAATCCCACAAATAGCAAAGCTAAGGTAGGGTCTGAGGAGAGTAAGATGTAGAGGCTGCTTTCAGTAAGACCCCCGACTCGATAGTAGTTTTGCATCAAGCTTTGGACATAAGGCACATAACACTTAGCAATCGGGACAAAGACCGATTAGTGCATGTTCCTTTTTGTCTTTCTGCTATCAACGCCAGCACATGATGCATGATTAACCGTCCGCCGCTTTAACGTTATTTTCACAAATTTAGTGAAATAACGTTAAAATTAGTGCAATTTTACTTTTGCCCTCCGAGCGTCCACACATATATACATTATTAAAAGTTAGATTAGATTATATATGCAATTAAGTGTATAACAAAAAGTCTTTATAAATTTCACGTAGAATTAATTGGAATCCTTTATTAAAAGTAGGTTAGATTATATATGGGCTTATACGTGTGGTTAATTATGATTATTGAATGGTTGAATTTTGAGGGTTTTGAAATGTGAATTTGATTATGATAGATTATATTTTAGTTTTAAAACTTCTAGAATGATTGAATCAAATAAAAGGATTATTATTTCCTATAAACAAAAATAACTGAGTTTTTTTTCTGATCATTTTGAACATGAGCAAATAGAACGATAGCATCTTAATAAAAAATAACTAATTACAAATGTGAAACCCAATAATTTTACTTCTGTCCCATTTGAACGGAAAAGATAAGTACAAACTAAATTTAAAAAAAATGCAATATGAAAATAAGAGATAGAATAATCGATATATTTTTTTTTCATAAAATATGAGATAAGGGTAAACTAAATAAAAAAGTGTCAATTTGGTGAATAATAATATTAAGTATGAGAAGGTAAGAAATTACAAATGTAGACTTCTTCAATGAATGACACGTGTCCAAAATCAGGTTTTTTTTATTATATAGTATAGATATTCAAAAGTCTTGTTATGCCAATTAACGTTACAACGAAAAAAGAAAATTTTAACTCTTAACACTTTTGAATAAGAAATTTTGCACAGTACAACGATTTTGAATAGGAAAACTAACGTGAAAGGGCAGAACAAGAACACTTTTGATGAATTTTTGAAATAGATGACGAACAATTTTAGTTAGAATACATACCAAAAACAACTATGATGAAAATCAAAGTTGAAAAAAATTGTTTCTTCAAGCTCTTTCTTAATCTCCTTGTTTCAATTAGTGTTTTTTTTCTTCCATAGGATTGTTATCTAAATATTCAAACTATGTCAATTAGATAAACCCCTAGAAAAAATAGGGATATTTCATTATACAAATTTTGAAAAAATACAAAATACAAGGGTTGATTGTATTTATTTACAAACTTTAGGGGGGAGTGCAACCAGTAAAACTAAAAAAAATGGAAGTGCAAATAGCAACACCCTTAAAAAAATAAAGCACAAATAGGCAAGTTGATAAATAGTTTTTGACGTAAATTAGGAAATCTGTTAAGCCAAAACTTATTAGTGCTCATTGCTTCTCTATCTAACTCTAAACTTACTCCCATCTCAATACAAATATATACACAAGTTCATCAACCTACAAATGAAATGTACATTAAGTCCACAACAAACAATTGTAAATACAAAACAAGATTTGATATTTATAACGTGATGCATGAACAGAAAAGGTAAGTACCAACCTATTTGAAAAATGATGTCGCTTTTGAAAATATTACAACAAACTTTTTATAGAGTTGAAAGTCTGGTAAATTATGAAAAGATTTGAAAATGAAAAAATAGATTGAGCCTAAGTCTTTATAGATTTAATGTAAATTAATGAAGCAACCTTGGAAGCAACATATTTTTAGTTAAAAAAAGTCTTTATAGATTTAATGTAAATTAATGAAGCAACCTCTTTTACGGGTGTTTGTTTACCTCTTAATGAGTCTCTTACTGGTTCAGACCTCTTACTGGTTAACACTTAATGGTTCAGACTGTTTGTTTCACGAGCAGATGTCTGAATGGTTCAGACATTTACCTCTGAAAGGTTAAAGGGTTGTTTGGTAGCATCTGAATGACATTAAGATGCTACCTCTTAATGAAATCATTTAAGAGTTTAATAAAGATAATGTAGAAGAATGTGACATGTGATGGTTTACCATTCAGATGTTACCTCTTATCCAGTCAGATATAAGGTTACCTCTTATTCATTCAGACATAAGGGCCACAAATGATTTCATTAAGAGACAGCCTCTGAATGGATTAAGAGGCTACCAAACAGCCCCTAAGCATTATACAGAGTCTGAATGGTTAAGACCTCTAAGCTGAATTGGTCAGACATTTGCCTCTGAACGGTTAAGCATTATACAGTCTCTTAATGGTTCAGACCTGCTACTGGTTCAGCCCTAATTTAGAGTTGGAAGCAACATATTTTTTTTATTTGAATAAAGATACTATTAGGCCTAGAATCTGATTTTTTTTTTAAATCCTATGAAGTTTTGAACTGGTAGACTTCAAGGTGAAAATATAGGGAAGTTGCCAGCAAACCACAAGAGGATTTTATTAATAAAGGGTTATTGGATTTTATCACCTCCAACTATCGGCCTTTGGCCGTTGCCACCCGCAACTAACACTTTGACACCCGGCACCCCCAACTTGACTTTTTGTTTGTGCTGGCACCACCCAGTTAAATCTTCTCTAACTTGGTTAGTTTTTAATCCGACGTGGCACATACTTAATTACGTGGACAGATTATGTGGCGAATACGTGGCATATTATGTCCATATAAAGTTATATATCTGGTATTTCTTACAAACATACCTCCCACATCACACCACCCCTTTCTCCATTGCTACCACCGTGCTACCACCGCCACCATCAGTCGACCCACCCCTTTCTCTCTTTACCACCGCCACTCTCAACCTCCATTGCCACCACCTTGCTACCACCGCCACCATCAGCCTCCACTACCACCATCAGATTTGTCAAAATTTTGTTGAAATCGACTCAGATCTGCTGGTTGTTGTTGAAATTTTGTTGAAATTGACGACATCCCGTCATCGGAAAGTCATGTGGTGGCGGATCTAGGGGTGTTGTTGAAATTTTGTTGAAATCGACTCACATCACCACCGTCTACGGCCGATGAAGACGACGTTGATGTCATCGATGACGAAGAAGAGGACGATGAAGACGACGTTGATGTCATCGATGACGAAGAAGAGGATGGTTCTACATCCTCCAGCGCCGGTGAAGTCGCCGTTGCAGGTATCGCCGAGATGGATGAGGTTCAAAATGTCAACGTTTGACTTAAGAAGCTGATAATGATTTGACGGTCGACGATGCTTGTGTGGTCGAGGATGCTTGTGTGATCAGATCAAATTAAACTCGGATTGTAAGTTGTGAGACTATACTTCTCCGATCGTGATGGTTTTATCGATACAGTTTGACATGATTATTATTTAGATTTTTTTATTGTATTTAACGCATACAACACCACTACGGCACTACCGGTTTGAATTGGTTAATATGTGTTTGATGACTGAAAAGAGCTTAGCAGGGTTTTATAAGTGGGATATAACACATAAGCGCCACGTAATCATGTACACATCAGCAAAATTGTGCCACGTTGGACAAAAAACTAACCAAGTTAGAGAAGATTTAACTGGGTGGTGCCAGCACAAACAAAAAGTCAAGTTGGGGGTGCCGGGTGTCAAAGTGTTAGTTGCGGGTGGCAACGGCCAAAGGCCAATAGTTGGGGGTGATAAAATCCAATAACCCATTAATAAATGATCAAAGTTATCCTTATATCACATTCTAAAATGCATATTTAAACAAATAGAGGCCCTAAAATTATAGTGGCACAAAACGGTTGCCTAGGTTAACAATAAAGATGGGCCGGCCCTAACTAATACGCGATAAAGTGTCGCATAGTTGACATTGATGAAAGTATATATAGTTGATACAAAAGGAAGACGTGATACACGATTGTGAAATCACTTCTCATGACTATTGGAACATTCGTTTCTAGTGTAAACAATATGTATATAACATAAATTAAGTTCATAACAAAACTTAAGTATAAAAACTAAAGTTAACAAAAATATAGTATAAAAAACACACAAAGGGGTAAACATGTCATAAAGTAAAACTCGAGGGGTAAAATCATCCAAAAAAAGAAGCTACCGGTGAGGTTTATTATTGTTCACAACAAACAAGTGCATCATCATCACCCATCCTCTTCCCTTTCCATTCAACAAAAGTAATAATAGTAATCCCCTCACAAACCCTTTAATAAAAAAAATTAGAGTAAACTGCCATTTTGGTCCCTGAGGTTTGGCCAGTTTTGCCACTTTAGTCCAAATCTCAAAGTTTTTGCATCTGGGTTCCTGTGGTTTTATTTTTATTGCCATTTTGGTCCAAAAACAAAATCAGGTCAGATTTCTCAAAAAAAAAAACCCTGCTATTTTGTCCCTTTCCTCATGGGTATTTTAGTCATTCTATATTATTATAACTAATTATTGATTAAAAATAATAAAACTAAAAAAATTGTTTTGACCCTATATAAAGCCCATAGTCTTCCCCAATTGCACCAGTTGCAAATACCATAACCCTAATTCTTCTGCAACATGATCAGTGGACAATCTGGAAGGAACTAAGTTTACAACTAGTGCAATTGGCGAGTTTAGCAAGTTTGGTTGCAGGGTATAAGGGGAGATGGGGTAGCGATAAGAAAGATACATCGTCAGAAAAGGGTGGGAGACGGTCCAGGCTCACAGTCGATCTGGACCATGAAGTTCAGTTTGGATGGGAAACATCTCGCTACTGCCGGTGAGGATTGTGTTATTCATGTCTGGCAAGTTGTGTTATTCAAGTCTGGACCATAGCAGCGCAACAGCCAATAGCTACGATCCAGTGGTGGTCCTTTTGAAATCTGACAGCAGAGGGTGGTCTCGGTTCTGATTTACACTAGATCCAGTGGCTACGAGCTTCAGGTACGTTTTTCAGTGAGTTAGACAAGAAGCGGTAGTGTGGTTTTGAGCCATTTGGGACAGCGTGGTGGTGGGTGGTACATCGGCGTGATGGTGGGTGGTACATTGGAGGTGGTTGCAGGTTGTGAAGGTGGAGGAAAGTCAAGTTGCAGGTGATTAGACGACCACGTCTCCGATTGCGACAAAAGCATCATCTCATCCTCAATCACCGATTCCGACGCCGCCGATGGTGGTGCCGGCGGTTACCGGTTGTTGTGGAAGGTTGAGAAGTGTCGGCGGTTAACCGGTTGTTGTGGAAGGTTGAGAAGAAAAGAGGGTTTCCAAAAGGGCCTGATTGTTCTGTAGAGAATAAATTAGGAGAGGGGGGTTAATGCTTAAATGACCATTTTCCCCTGAGGAAAGGACAAAATAGCAGGGTTTTTTTTTTTGAGAAATCTGAGTTGATTTTGCTTTTGGACCAAAATGGCAATAAAAATGAAACAACAGGGACCCAGATGCAAAAACTTTAAGATTTGGACTAAAGTGGCAAAACTGGCCAAACCTCAGGGACCAAAATGACAGTTTACTCAAAAAATAAAAAATAAAAACACACACACAATCAAATCCAAAATCACGCTACCAAAAATAGCATCTTCTGTTTGCAATAAGAAAACTATGGTTTGTGTGGCCGGACGCGTGCTCGGAGGTCGCAGATGTCGCCTGAGGTGGTTGTAAATGTCGCTGGAGCGGTTGCCGGTGAGTAAAAAACCTAAAAGAGGTGATCGGAAAACTACTGTTTGTGTGTTTGTCGATGGAGGCAACATCATTATTTAATAAAAAAATCGGCCCAACCCTTAGGTGACGACCCATCATCCCGACCGCCGGCTCCCGGCCCGACCTCCGGGTCAATGCTGAAACGGGTTACAGGGCTGAACCGGCCCGGTGGTGTTTCTGGATCCCGGTCGGACCGATTTTAAAAACATTGGTGATGGGTCCCACATTGGGTCTTGAACTTAATATTAAGAAAACTAAGCTATTTTGGCCTTCTTGTGATGGTAGTAAGTTTCGTGAAGGGTTATTTCCTACGGACATCGGGAGGCCATTAGTGAGGGTGAAGCTTCTTGGGAGGTGGGGGGCATTAGTAGAGACACAAGCTTTATTAGTGGGTTGGCAAAGAAAAGAGCTGCTAAGGCGGTAGATTTGATGTGTCTTCTACCCAAATTAGGTGACCCGCAGAGTGAACTACTCTTGCTTCGATCCTGTATGGGCATTGCCAAATTGGCTTGAAGACATGCCAACCTATACACATGGAAGATGCAGCGTTGTTCTTTGACAAAGGTTTGCGTGAGGCGAATGAGGAATTGGTGGTTTGTGGAGGTCCTTTCTTTGGAGACTTCCAGTGGCGACTTGTTTCCTTACCTATTAGGTTTGGGGGGTTTGGGGTTGTATTCGGCTGTAGAGGCTTCATCCTATGCTTTTGTGGCCTCAAAGGCCCAATCGTGGGTGCTACATGACCACATCTTAAGAGATAATGACATATGTGATTTGGATTCTGATTATGTGTGTGCTTTGGCTTGTCTTCGTGATACGATTCCAAGCTTTGACTTCAGCGGTTTCACTAATAAGGACACCGCCCCCCTAAAGCCCAACATGCATTGGCGAGTGCTATTTTTAGTAAAATTGTCCACGACATCGAAGTACAGTTTGCCTTGACCGTTAAACAAAAAGCCGTTTTTGAGTGTCTACGAGCACCACATGCACATGATTTTCTTCTTGTTATACCTATAGATGAGTTAGGCCGGCATATGTCGCCGGTTGAGTTCCGAACTATCCTTAAATATCGTCTCATGATTCCTTTATTCTCAGTTGATGAGGTATACCCTGCTTGTCATAAGGCGTGTTTGGATTCTTTTGGGGAGCATGCACTTCATTGTAGAGAGCTCCCAGGGTTCAAATACCGACATGATTTGGTTAGGGATGTCCTTTTTGACATATTCAGGCGCGTTGGTATTTCTGCTAAGAAATAGGCACCCGTTAATTTCTTAACTGGCCCGTTAGAAGGGAGATCTACCCTTCGACCAGCCGACATTCTGGACTTTGGATGGGTAGGAGGAAAACATGACTGTGTGGATCTAACAGGGGTTTCCCCGCTTGTAGGCTTAGGGGGTAGTGCTTTCACGGTGGGTTAGGTTGCTTTAAAGGCTCCTTCGGGTAAAGTGACCAAACACGAGAAAACTTATCTTGACAACCAGCACGTGTTTATTCCATTTGCTTTTGATACTTTTGGTTTTCTGGCGCCAGAGACTATGGACCTACTTAGACGAGTTCAAAGGGTCATGCATAGTGATGTTATGACCCCGAGATCTATGAACGTAGTTTTTTAAATATTTAGTTTTGCTATCTAAAAAGGGGTAGCTGCGCAGCTTATTGTCCGTTTACCAACTATCTCGTTGTAAATTCATAACACGAAAAATAATAGAACCATTAACAACCTTAGTCTTTTAATCAAACTAACTATTTTTCGGATTCTTTTTTATATGGTTTTATATTATATTGTTTTATTTCATCAATCGGATCTTATAATAGAACCATTAACAACCTTAGGGGTAGATAAATATTAAAGTTTAGTCTTTTTAATGTACATAATCACTCGGTTTTGTCTTTGTTGCATGGGAGGATCTCAAAAATAGATATCCTACACTCTACAAAATCGCGAAACGGAAAAGAAACATAGTAGCGGAATCTATGGTAAAAAATACGGAATCGATATCATGGGATGGGATTGGAAGAAGGGTCCTAGTACTATCGCAAGCTTCGGGAGGAACTAGATGAATACTGAAAGACTTGACAAATGGAGATGGAATCTAGCAGAAGACAAATTGGCAAGCACTAGCTAGGGAACAAAGCACCGGTGGAGGGGAAGAATGGTCGTACTGGGTTCCGACGAAAGTAGGTTATTATGTATGGAGAGCTTGTTTAGGCTAAAGGGTATGGGGTTCGTCCCGACCCCCGTCGAGGACCGGCGACGCCGGCACACCATCCCCCCCCGGTCCCGTCCTCACCGGCATCATCTGGACGTTGGCGACGATCCTAAGTTGGTGGGCCCCCTTCACTTTTTGACCGTTAAAAATAAAAAAAAAAATTCCAATTTTTATTTCAAAAACCAACAGCTACATTTTAAATAAATACCCATTTCACTCCTACTTTTATAAATACTCACCCCTTTTACACCATTTTTCACAACTTTTCACCGACTCCAAAGGGTGCGAGAAAAGATATTGAACGGGCTTTTGGTGTTATAAAAAATGGCAAATCATTGAACATCCAGCACGTTCGGCTACACCAAAGAGGTTACGACACATTATGTACGCTTGTATCATCCTTCATAACATGATCATTGAAGACGAAGGTAGTGCGATATGCGAGTACGACGAAAACGCGTCTACTGGAAATTCTGTTCCATTTAGTGGGCAACAACAAGATTTGAACAAGTTCGCTCTACGTAACGAGTACACATATCATAACCTACAAGCGGACTTGGTGGAGTACATTTGGAACAACGCTCAAAACGAACCCGCCGACGACATGGAGGACGAAGACTAGTAGCTTATTTTAATATATTAGGATTTTTTTAAGTTTATGTTTTTTTTAAGTTCATGTAATGTTTTTTAATATTAATGAAAATATTTTGTTAGTTTATTTGTTAAATGTTAAAAAAAAAGTAGAAGATTAAAAAAATAAAAAACATAAAAGTGGTGAGGTAGGATCATCTAGGACCATCCTCCATACTCTCTAGTTTTGTGGGATGGACCATCCTTGGGAGGACTATGATGTGGCGCCTACGTGGCGGATCATCCTCCCTTGGAGGACCATCATCATATCCTCTAGCCTTAGATAGAATACCTTCAACATTTGATGTCTTTTGTTAGCCATTACTAAATATTGCCAGACTAAGGTGAGGATGGAAGTGCATGGGTGGTCGCTCTGGTACGAGGATAAGGATTGTGGAGAAGAGGAGCAGTTCAGATCGGTGGTTAAAAGGGGTTACAAGTGGTGAATGGTGGTGGTTTGAATTAGGGTTTGCGAGGTTGGAGTTGTGGAGCAACAACGGAGGGTTGTGGCCGGCCGGTTTGGAATAGGTGACAAAGGTGACTAGAGAAGAGTGGATGGTTGGAGGTGCTAGACGGTGGATGGTGGTGGTGGTAGCAGGTTGGGGTTAAATATGGTGGCTGACAGTTGGTGTGGTAGTGGCAGACGGTGGTTGTGGTGAAGGAGGTAGTGATTGTGATGGTGCCACATTAGCAAATAACCAGGTCTTGTGCCACATAAATTGCCACATCAATAAAAAAACTAACCGAGTTAGACCCAGTTAGAAAAGGCTCGGTGGAGGAAAATAGTTTACAAGTTGGGGTTGTCCTAGGGAATTTCTTGAGTTGTGATTATTCCCGAAAAAGGATAAAAGTTAAGATTATTAAAATCCAATATCTCTTAATGATAGGGTAATACAAAAAATGAATTTATAATAACGTTTAAATTACCATATTTCATTAAAAAAAAAAAAAAATCTTGTCGTCACTCCAGTTTGACGAACCAACTCAGATCTGTGTGTTATCCGCTTGAATTAGATCGGGTGGGAAAGGGTCATTGGTAACTGTCATTTTAGTCATTTGTTTCACCTAAACTATTTGAACTGGTATCATTGACTATCAATGTATGTCATTTGTTAAAAATGATTTTAACCACATCTATTCTCTCTCCCGATCTTGTACTCTCACTCGCATTGTGGTTTTTCTACTCCCGTCATAAGCCACCACTCGAAACCATACTCACTGTTGTTTAAGTTAAAAACATCAAACCATTTCTCTAATTGTAATGACCTCACACGTAGTTGCGCAACACCAGAAACCATCGAGGCGTTGAACTCAAATTTAATAGGTATAAAAACCGTTGGATAGATCTGCTCATAGAAAAACAATCCTTACGCATTGCTAAGTATGGGTCTGCAAAAGATACGTCGTGTGTATATCATCTTTAGTTGTTCACTAACTTAGATATTTTATACTAAAAGCTAGCATGACATCAGTTAACCCTAAAGATCGGCTTAATACAGTAAGTTGTACGTCAGCAGAACCCACCAATTTAGAAGATCTAGAGATAATGAATCAATTATTTTTGAAACTATAGGTCAACAAAACATCTACTAACCACATATAACTAGGGAACACATGATCATATATGTAAAAAATCCCATTTTGGTGTTGCAAAGATATTTTTAGATGGCAACCCTTTTAAGCACCACAAACATGTCACAAACATGTTACGTTTACTATTAGCCATTGAGAAGGACAACTTAACTTGGACAAACTTCATCAATCGACATCAAAAGTTTACACATGTTACTAGTTCATTAGTCTTGGCATATGCCATATGACCCTAGATACTGAGAAATCTCTAGAACACCAAGATGTTTATTCGCCAATGAGCTAGTGGTGGAGTGGTCAAGGAGAGGCATGGTGTTTCAAGTGACCCAGTTTCAATTTCTGCCCCCAGCATTTAGTTTCAGCGGCACAGTTTGATCCTTGAACTGAGCGGGTTTTACCTCACCGCACTGTCGTGCCTTCGAGCGAGTGTTCACGGACTTCAGCCCTAGGTGACGGTTTTCCCCGGTTCGAATGGCGAGTGTATCCCGATGTGGTGAATTTCGCCAGTAACCCATTTGAAGGATTCGTTGGCGGTTAAAAAAATAAGATGTTTATTCATATGATTGTCACTTTACATGTAATATTCCAAAATTAATTTAGATAATAAGAAATAGTTGAAGATAACTGATGATATATTATCGCTGGCAAAAAGTATGTAGGACCGAAACCTGGAACAACCGTTATAAGCCATCCAATCATTTTGTTGTTAGGTCTAGTGGACCAAGTCAATGAAGATTCTTAGCTGTCTCACCCCCACTTTAGTCCAAAATGTCTCCACAACTGATTTATCATATTCTTTTTATAAAACTATTTATATGAATCAAAATGATTTTAAGTTTTTAGAAGAGTGTTAATATCTTCCCATCCCTCCCTTTTATTTCTTTCTATCTCTATATACAGATAGAGTAAAAAGAAGGTGAAATAAGATTTCAGAGATGTGGTAGTAAGATCCTTTTTAGAAACGTTAATTTTCACTCATTATTGCTATCACTTTAAATCGTTTTAAATTGTTATGTAGAATAACTCAACTTTAAAGTTTTGTAGGCGTAGGCTAAAGAATTAAAGTTACAATAAATATATACAAGTGTAAATCATTGGCTGTCACGTTTTGTTACTTGAAACATGTTTTAAAAACATTTGTCAGCGGGAAATACTGGTGAGTGAATCCCAGTTTAATCAAGAAACATTTTATCAATTAAAACAGTATTGAGAGCGATCACATTGTTTATTTCTACACAATTACTCATTCAGTACTGTCAATCCTGACTTGTGTGTCATATTACACATTGGCTAACTCGTTGTCCAATGGTAACGTACTGTCATCCCCGACTTACTACTCACAAGGTAGTAAATTTTGTATACAAAACCCCAACATACCGGCAGTAATTGAAGAACTACAAAGACTCAATCACCGCTTAATCACATTGTAAAACATTTAAGGTTTTGTAAAACATTACAAAAAGGTTATCAAAAAGAGGATAAACTCACATTGCTATCTTAGACTTCGCGTAAGGGTTTCCTGGGAATAATCTATAATTTACACAAATGTACCTAGGTTAGTATCATAACCCTTTGAAAATATTAATGATACCCTCCCCGAGACGGCATTCCAACAACTACGTCGGGCAGAACCACGACAGTTGTTACGGAACCCTAAATCAATCGGGCAGCGTAACTATTACGAAATTGGGGTTATAATACTTACAACGGAGCAGAACCTCGCTAATTAGGGGGTATAATACCCGCGTATTATAACTCTACTACAGAATTTCGAGATTGAGAATGAAATTGTGAGCGAGTTCGACTGAGATCCGATGCCATCTATTTATAGTTGCTGAACTCAACTTTCAGGCGGCCCGCGTAAGGGTAGGCAAAGCCTAACGCGGCCCGCGTCAACATTGGGTCAACGTATAGCTTAGCTGGGTCAGCATGTAGGTCCGCCACGATGTCGACACGTGTCAGCATCGGGTGTCTCTGCGTTTGATGATCTCTCACGGCCCGCGTGAATGTTGGGGTGGGTCTACGCGGCCCGCCTCAACTTACTATTTCTTGTTTTTAATTTATTTTAAATACTATAACGTATTTCGGGCTCGGTTTTCACATACGGGGTGTATTTAAAGACATATTAAGATATTTTAACATATAATAGGGTGTCGAAAATATACTGAGGGTGTTGGTTTTACTAAGGGTTGTTACATCCTCCCCACCTTATTTTAGAGCTCGTCCTCGAGATCTACTGGAACAAGTGCGGATATTTCCTTTGCATTTCTGATTCAAGCTCCCATGTGTACTCAGGTCCTCTTTTGGAGTCCCACTTTACTTTGACCAGAACTAGTCTTTTATGTTTGAGATTCTTGACTTTCCTGTCTTCAATCTGTAGAGGCCTTTCTACAAACTTGAGTTGTTCATTTACCTCTATATCCTTAAGAGGTACTATCAGTGATTCATCAGCTAAACACTTTTTAAGATTAGATACATGAAACACATCATGTATTTCTGCCATTTCCTCTGGCAGTTGTAGCTGATAGGCTACAGATCCTATTCTTTTAATAATCTTAAAAGATCCAATATACCTGGGGCTTAGCTTTCCCCTTTTTATGAATCTTACTACTCCTTTCCAAGGAGAGACTTTCAACAATACCTTATCCCCTACTTGAAATTCCAATGGCTTGCGTCGGTTATCGGCATAGCTCTTTTGTCGATCACGTGCGGCTTTCAGTCGTTCCTTGACTTGAATGATTTTGTCAGTTGTTTCTTGCACTATTTTTGGTCCAGATAATTGTTTTTCCCCAATTTCTGCCCAACAGACTGGGGTTCGGCACTTTCGTCTATAAAGTGCTTCGAATGGTGCAGCATTGATACTTGTGTGATAACTATTATTATAAGAAAATTCTATTAAAGGTAAGTGATCGTCCCAATTACCTCCGAAATCAATTACACAAGCTCTAAGCATGTCCTCCATTGTCTGAATTGTCCTTTCGCTTTGTCCGTCCGTTTGAGGATGATAAGCTGTACTCAGTTTTAATTTAGTTCCCATTGCCTTTTGGAAACTTGACCAAAAATGAGAAGTAAATCGGCTATCCCTATCAGAAACAATTGATAAAGGAATACCATGTAAAGAAACAATTTCATTTACATACAATTTAGCTAATTGTTCCATACTAAAAGTTTCTTTCATTGGTAGGAAATGAGCTGACTTGGTTAGCCTATCTACAATCACCCAGATTGTATCATTTCCTTTCTTTGTTTTGGGTAATTTAGTAACAAAATCCATTGTTATTAATTCTCATTTCCATACTGGCATTTCTAATTGCTGTAACAAACCTGAGGGTTTCTGATGTTCGGCTTTGACTTGTGAACAGGTTAAACATTTAGAAACATAAGCTGCTAAGTCCGTTTTCATTCCTATCCACCAGAAATTTTTCCTTAAATCTTGGTACATTTTATCACTTCCTGGATGCATCGTATACTTAGACTTATGTGCTTCTTCTAATATACGATGACGTAGGTTTCCTAATTTAGGTATCCACATTCTCTTTTTATGGAATCTCCAAATTCCATATGTTCCTTGTTCTAATTCTTTTAGCATACCTTTTAGCTTTTCAGTATCTTCCTTGATTACTGATTCTTGTGCTTCTCTTATTTGATCATTTAAATCTACTTGCAGATTTAATTTAAGAGAACGTACCCTTTTTGGTTTTTCGTGATACTTTCGGCTTAAAGCATCTGCCACTACATTTGTTTTTCCTTCATGATACTGGATATCACAATCATAATCACTAAGCATCTCCATCCAGCGTCTTTGTCTCATATTCAACTCCTTTTGTTTGAAAATATACCTTAAACTCTTGTGATCAGTGAATATGGTAAACTTACTACCATAAAGGTAATGTCTCCAAATCTTAAGGGCAAAAATTATAGCTCCTAGTTCTAAATCATGGGTTGAATAATTCTCTTCATGATTCTTAAGTTGTCTAGATGCATAGGCTATAACCTTCTGAAGTTGCATTAATACACATCCATAACCTAACTTAGAAGCGTCACAATAGACTACAAAGTCTTCAGTCCCTTCTGGTAACGCTAGTATGGGTGTATGGGTTAATTTTTGCTTAAGAATTCTAAAAGCTTCTTCTTGTTTTAATCCACATTCAAACTTAACAGATTTACAGGTTAATTTAGTTAAAGGAATGGCTATTCTAGAGAAATCTTTAATAAATCTTCTATAATAA
Organism: Helianthus tuberosus; assembly: GCA_030545235.1. Classification (NCBI taxonomy): domain Eukaryota; kingdom Viridiplantae; phylum Streptophyta; class Magnoliopsida; order Asterales; family Asteraceae; genus Helianthus; species Helianthus tuberosus. The sequence goes on along the minus strand of CM060399.1, from coordinate 212,731,711 downwards.
CCGGCCAATCCTAAGAAACTTCTAACCTCGGTGGGTGACTCGGGGGTTTTCCATTTGGTAATTGCCTTGATTTTTGTGGGATCCACATGGATTCCTTCATGGTTTACTAAATGTCCAAGAAATTGTACCTGTTCTAACCAAAATTTGCACTTTGAAAACTTAGCATAAAGCTTTTCCTTTCGTAGTAAACTCAAAAGTGCGTGCAAATGTCTAGCATGGTCCTCTTTACTCTTAGAGTAAATTAGAATATCATCTATAAATACGATTATGAATTTATCCAAATATGGCTTACATATTCGGTTCATCATGTCCATAAATGCAGCTGGGGCATTGGTTAAACCAAATGGCATGACGGTAAATTCATAATGACCATACCTTGTTCTGAAAGCGGGTTTAGGAATGTCCTCTTCCTGTACCTTTAACTGATGATATCCTGACCTTAAATCGATTTTTGAAAAAAATCGAGCTCCTTGCAGTTGATCAAACAGATCATCGATTCTCGGTAATGGGTACCGATTCTTAATCGTGACCTTGTTTAATTCACGGTAATCAATGCACATGCGCATTGATCCGTCCTTCTTTTTAACAAATAAGATGGGTGCTCCCCATGGCGATGAGCTTGGCTGTATAAATCCTTTTTCTAACAATTCATCTAATTGTTTCTTCAGCTCCTGCATTTCGGCGGGTGCCAAACGGTAAGGTGCTTTGGCAATTGGTGTTGTTCCTGGCAGTAGATGGATTCTGAATTCAACTTCTCTGTCTGGCGGTAGTCCTGGTAATTCTTCTAGAAATACTTCTGAAAACTGAGACACTACTGGAATGTCTTTTAGTTCTTTTCCTTTAGTGTTAGTGATTATGGAAATCAAATACACTATAGAATCTTTTCTTATATAACTTGCAGTTTTCATCACAGAGATGAATTTTGTGGATCTAGATGGCTTATTTCCTTTAATTGTGATCATTTTACCTTTAGGTGAATTTACTTGAATTGACTTTTGATCACATAAAATACTGGCTTTATTGGCTATCAACCAATCCATTCCTAAAACAACATCAAATCCTGCTAGATTCATGGGATATAGGTTTGCTATAAATTTCTGATTTAAAATTTCTATTCTTGCCCCCTGCAAGATTTCAGAAATTCTAACAGTTTTTCCATTAGCTGTCTCTACTAAGCATTCTAGTGGTAGTTTAGTTAATGATTGATTTAGAAATTTGCAAAATGATGTATTAATAAAACTTTGGGTTTGCACCAGAGTCAAATAATACTTTAGCAAAGACATCATTAACTAAAAACGTACCAGCTATGACATCTGGAATCATCTTGGCTTCATCTGTAGTCAGAACAAATGCTCTAGCATTTTTGGTATTCTTGTTGTTTGTAGCTGGAGTTAATTTTGGGCAATTAAGCTTGATATGACCTTGTTCTCCGCAGTTGTAACATATCTTGTTGTTAGCTTTCTTCCTGCAGTCTCCTTCCTTGTGTCCCGATATTTTGCAAAAGTTACAGTATATGGAGCATCTTCCTGAATGCTTTCTTTTGCAATGCCTACAGTAGGGTACAGAGGTAGAACCTACATTTTTCCCACAGTTAGAATTTCCAGAACGAAATTCTTGAGTCAATTTCTGGGTTAGGTTCCTCCTTTGATCCTCTTCTCGGGTACGGACTAACTCATCAGTCAAGGTATTGGCTAGTTCTACAACTTCTTCTATGGTTTGAGGTCTAGCTGCCTTGACTACATGTCTAATCTCTCCGATTAATCCCCAGATATAACGGGAGATTAACACTGGTTCTGGTGAAGCGAGAGTTGGCACTATCCTAGCATATTCGAAGAATAACTTAGTGTACCCCTTACTATCCACACCAGTCATCCTAAGGTTTAGGAATTTGTTTGCTATCTTTTCTTTTTCATTGGGTGGGCAGAATTTCCTTTCTACCTTGTTCTTAAATTCTTCCCATTCCATATTATAGGTTCTATCACTTCCTCTTGATTGAAGGATAGTGTTCCACCATTCTAGTGCTGCATTCTTAAACAGATTAGAAGCAAACAATATCTTATCTTCTTCAGCACACTTACTTATCCTTAAGACTGCCTCAGTCTTTTCTATCCAGCTTAGGGTTGCAATGGCCCCTTCGTTGCCCGAGAATTCCATTGGTTTACAAGACCAGAATTCTTTATAAGAACAACCGTAAGGCACGATTCTTCTTCTTTTGGGAATAGGCAATTGAAGTATAGGTACATTGTTCACGCTGTTTTCGGGTTCGATCGGTCGCTTACTGCTATGTTTACTTTTATTATTCGCTTCTTGAATAGTTTGAATAATAAATGGCATGGCATCTATGATTCCTTGTGCCATTATATGTTGAACAACACTATTATCCATTTGGTTTTCGTTGTTATGGATGCTTGGATTCTCATTAACCACGTTAATGTTACTCTGGTTATCATTATTCAGATTTCCTTGATTTCCTTCGTCGGCCATCTGAATTTTAAACATTTACCCCGTATTAATATCACAAGATAATAAGTAATATAGTTAATCACATGACACGCAATCTAGCCAAAAACGTCGATCATTGCGACTTGTACTCTATTTCCATATATTATGCGTCTATTACACACTAGTACTGAAATAAAATTACAATACTAACAGAAACAGAATCACACTAATAATAATATGCATCCGTACACACATATCTTATTTTATTTTATTATATTGTTATTATTATTATTACTACCATTTCCTCCATTCTCACATTCACGGATATGGATTTATCCAAAAATCCATATTGCGTTCATCGTATTTCCATACGAGACACTCTCCCACCTGACGCATTCTCTCACTGCTTTCTAAAATTTCCTCCCCAAAAGTCCTAAGTTCTTGGATGTTTTCTGCACTCATTGGGGGTTGCAGGTTCTAGGACTGGGTTTGGAATCTGGGGTGCGGGTTCCTGATATGGGGTGAAAGTGCCTGAAATCGGTAAGGATCTTCTAAGATCTCCCTAATATATTCATTATGGTAATAGGGATCTAAAGGGTCCATACCTGGATAGGCTCCTATGTTCTGTATGGGTGGGTCTTCATGGATAGGGTAACGTTGCACAAAATCTCTATTGTCGTCCCACCAGGGGTCGTAATTTGGATCTAGGGGGTTTGGTGCAGGTACCCTAGGGATTTCTTCTGGGTTAAAGTCATGCATCTCCACTTGGTTTTCAGGGTTTTCTATCTCCATGGGTTGTTCTGGGATTTGGGGTTGTGGGGCTACTAGTTGTTCCAGACTTGGGTCAGCAGCAGTTGTAGCTAGGATATGGAAATTAGCTAGGCTTCTATTAAGCATATCTTGTGTATGGGCATCTGTCTTTCGCTTAGCGGCTGCTAAAACTCTTTGATGTTGCAACTTTCGCATTCTTTTCCTACGAGCAAAAGCTTCCTTACTGAACCATCCTCTCCTTTTTGTGAGGGAATGGCTCTTCCGATTGAGCTTTAAAGGCAAACATTCCTTCTTCCTGATCAGCAGTATACCCAGAGAGGGCAGGCTGTGAAGAGGTACCTTCACTCCTAGGTGATTCAGACAACTGATGATTCATGTCTGAGGGTCCTTGATCACTCATACTGTAAACTAACAAATAGTCAAATAACACATAACAAATAATTACAGTTTTGCACGTATTTTCGTCATTTATTTCCTAACACAAAATTTAGAATTTAAGTGTCAGCAGAACACTTCTTTGGCTCAGACCAGTGGCTAGGCTCTGATACCACCTTCTGTTGCAACCCCCGATCCCTGATTCCCGGGAACGGGCGGCCGCGAGCCAGTTTCGGTGGTATCGTGGTATTTGTCTAATTTGGCAGTGGAAATTTTCATCAGGACCGTAGTTAGGAAATGTTTATCAGAGTAAAACCACCATATTTGATATTAATAATCACATGGGTAAAACCCAAGTTTCTTATTACAATACATTCATAGGGATAAACCCTATTTTATTGAATTTAAAACATCATCTTTTAGGTAACTTTTATAGCCACATTTTTTCCAAGCCTTCAGTGCTCTCCAACTGGCTTTTTACTAATTGGCTGTCACATTTTGTTACCTGAAACATGTTTTAAAAACATTTGTCAGCGGGAAATACTGGTGAGTGAATCCCAGTTTAATCAAGAAACATTTTATCAATTAAAACAGTATTGAGAGCGATCACATTGTTTATTTCTACACAATTACTCATTCAGTACTGTCAATCCTGACTTGTGGGTCATATTACACATTGGCTAACTCGTTGTCCAATGGTAACGTACTGTCATCCCTGACTTACTACTCACAAGGTAGTAAATTTTGTATACAAAACCCCAACATACCGGCAGTAATTGAAGAACTACAAAGACTCAATCACCGCTTAATCACATTGTAAAACATTTAAGGTTTTGCAAAACATTACAAAAAGGTTATCAAAAAGAGGATAAACTCACATTGCTATCTTAGACTTCGCGTAAGGGTTTCCTGGGAATAATCTATAATTTACACAAATGTACCTAGGTTAGTATCATAACCCTTTGAAAATATTAATGATACCCTCCCCGAGACGGCATTCCAACAACTACGTCGGGCAGAACCACGACAGTTGTTACGGAACCCTAAATCAATCGGGCAGCGTAACTATTACGAAATTGGGGTTATAATACTTACAACGGAGCAGAACCTCGCTAATTAGGGGGTATAATACCCGCGTATTATAACTCTACTACAGAATTTGGAGATTGAGAATGAAATTGTGAGCGAGTTCGACTGAGATCCGATGCCATCTATTTATAGTTGCTGAACTCAACTTTCAGGCAGCCCGCGTAAGGGTAGGCAAAGCCTTACGCGGCCCGCGTCAACATTGGGTCAACGTATAACTTAGCTGGGTCAGCATGTAGGTCCGCCACGATGTCGACACGTGTCAGCACCGGGTGTCTCTGCGTTTGATGATCTCTCACGGCCCGCGTGAATGTTGGGGTGGGTCTACGCGGCCCGCCTCAACTTACTATTTCTTGTTTTTAATTTATTTTAAATACTATAACATATTTCGGGCTCAGTTTTCACATACGGGGTGTATTTAAAGACATATTAAGATATTTTAACATATAATAGGGTGCTGAGGGTGTTGGTTTTACTGAGGGTTGTTACAATTCTTTCTCAACCAATCACACATTTTTCATTTTTTTTTAATATTTTACCTAAACCCCAATAGGTAAACCACCGCCAACGTTTTTAAGCATTAGGTAAAAAATTTAGATGAATTGACGTGTCACTGTCTGATTAGGTGAATGGGGAGTTTACCTATGCCAAATAGGTAACCACTCCCTTCACCCTAAGCAAATTGAGGCCCTAGAGTGTTACTTTGTTTACCTTTCTAAATGACCTTCATAAGTTTTGATTTTACATTAAAAGATATGATCGTATAACAATTATAGAAGGATCAATAATTCAATATAAAAATCTAACAAAGAAGTATCAATACAAACAATTAAAAAAAGGGTGTGGCTATTTGCACCTCCATTTTTACTGTTTATACCTCCATTTCCAAAAATATCATGTTTATAATTTTTTAAATTCCACCCTTGTATTTTCTTATGTTCTTCGTTTAATTCCTTTAAATTTTATTTTAGATATTCAACTATTATTTAGATAACTTTATAAACATTCTGTAACTAATTATTCATTTAAATATTAAATAACTTTATAAATGTTCTGTAACTAATTATTCATCATATTATTTATTCTTTAATTTGTCTTTGTAAAGTAAATAATTTTACAAATTCTCGTTAAAAAATTGTAAGTTACTATTTTTCTCCATTTAATCGCTTTGTAAATATTATTTATTAGTACAATGAATTGTTTTTTTTTTCACTGAAATTTAAAAAGAGTGGAAAATTGTATTTTCTATTTTTTTTAAATAACATCAAACAAAACTCCGACCCTTTTTTTTCTTTCCGGTGGCCGGAAACATGGCCAGAGAAGCAGCGCCTTTGATGCTATTACGTAAAAAAAAAAGATTAAGACTATGATGAGTTCGTTACGTTTAAAACAAATGAGTAACACATTAAAAAAACAAATGAAGGTTAATCAAAACAAACTAAAGTTAAGATTTAACTAAAACAAATAAAGTTTAACCGAAAAAAATTGCAACTGAAGTTTAACCAACATATTGTACAGTTCGGTCTGGATTAGGATTTTTTAGCTCCTTATACCGGTTTATACAAGAACTGTACATAACTTCCCAATCTGCTGCAGCATTACTTCGGTTGCTACTCCAAAGACTGTTCGGTAGAGGCATCGGATAGTCTCCTTCTAATCTAACATGGATGAAATGGTTTCCATGAACATGAACAAGCGACACCACTTGATGAGGGCTACAAATTTGGTTTGGAGCAGTCAATAGCGGGAAGAAAGTTTGATTTCCGGCGATGCTTAAAAGGTGAACAATCACACCAAATCTTTGAGCAATCCTTTAAATAAAACGTATACCTGATTGGTAAAAAATGCAGACATCTTTTTGTATAACTCTTGATGTCGAACTGTGATAAACCATATCAGAGACAAACCCGAAAGCAATTTTGAACATATACATGAATAATCATTTTATAATGTATTAAGAATTAAAATTTAATACTTTAAAAGTGTACTGAAAAACATATTACTTTTTTTCGTATGTTCTGTGTGATCTTTTTATACATAAATATATGATTTTTTGGTGAAAGTGACATGAGAGAACACTTTTAAATAGAGCAATTAACGTTACAGCGAAAAAAAAAATCTTTAAAGAAATTTCACTTAAAATGAATAATCACTTTATGATCTAAACAAGGTTAGAACCCCGTGTATTACACGGGTTGAATAAATGTAATTTTATATACTAAATTAAAACAATTATTCTTTAAAAATCTCGTTTATTACACGGGTTGAAAAAATGTACTTTTATATATTAAATAATAAAAAAATTATATATCTAAGAACCTCATGTATTGTACTGAATAAATGTAATTTTATATACCAAATAATAAAAACTCGTGTATTGTACGGGTTGAATAAATCTAATTATATATACTAAATCATAAAAAAAGTTATATCTTTAAAAACACTGTGTATTACACAAGTTAAATAAATGTAATTTTGTAACCTTGTATATTACACGGGTTGGATAAATGTAATTTTATAAACTAAATAATAAAAAAAATTATATCTTTATAAACCCCGTGTATTATACGTGTTGAATAAATCTAATTATATATACTAAATCATCATCATCATACTCACTAAATCCCACAAATAGCAAAGCTAAGGTAGGGTCTGAGGAGAGTAAGATGTAGAGGCTGCTTTCAGTAAGACCCCCGACTCGATAGTAGTTTTGCATCAAGCTTTGGACATAAGGCACATAACACTTAGCAATCGGGACAAAGACCGATTAGTGCATGTTCCTTTTTGTCTTTCTGCTATCAACGCCAGCACATGATGCATGATTAACCGTCCGCCGCTTTAACGTTATTTTCACAAATTTAGTGAAATAACGTTAAAATTAGTGCAATTTTACTTTTGCCCTCCGAGCGTCCACACATATATACATTATTAAAAGTTAGATTAGATTATATATGCAATTAAGTGTATAACAAAAAGTCTTTATAAATTTCACGTAGAATTAATTGGAATCCTTTATTAAAAGTAGGTTAGATTATATATGGGCTTATACGTGTGGTTAATTATGATTATTGAATGGTTGAATTTTGAGGGTTTTGAAATGTGAATTTGATTATGATAGATTATATTTTAGTTTTAAAACTTCTAGAATGATTGAATCAAATAAAAGGATTATTATTTCCTATAAACAAAAATAACTGAGTTTTTTTTCTGATCATTTTGAACATGAGCAAATAGAACGATAGCATCTTAATAAAAAATAACTAATTACAAATGTGAAACCCAATAATTTTACTTCTGTCCCATTTGAACGGAAAAGATAAGTACAAACTAAATTTAAAAAAAATGCAATATGAAAATAAGAGATAGAATAATCGATATATTTTTTTTTCATAAAATATGAGATAAGGGTAAACTAAATAAAAAAGTGTCAATTTGGTGAATAATAATATTAAGTATGAGAAGGTAAGAAATTACAAATGTAGACTTCTTCAATGAATGACACGTGTCCAAAATCAGGTTTTTTTTATTATATAGTATAGATATTCAAAAGTCTTGTTATGCCAATTAACGTTACAACGAAAAAAGAAAATTTTAACTCTTAACACTTTTGAATAAGAAATTTTGCACAGTACAACGATTTTGAATAGGAAAACTAACGTGAAAGGGCAGAACAAGAACACTTTTGATGAATTTTTGAAATAGATGACGAACAATTTTAGTTAGAATACATACCAAAAACAACTATGATGAAAATCAAAGTTGAAAAAAATTGTTTCTTCAAGCTCTTTCTTAATCTCCTTGTTTCAATTAGTGTTTTTTTTCTTCCATAGGATTGTTATCTAAATATTCAAACTATGTCAATTAGATAAACCCCTAGAAAAAATAGGGATATTTCATTATACAAATTTTGAAAAAATACAAAATACAAGGGTTGATTGTATTTATTTACAAACTTTAGGGGGGAGTGCAACCAGTAAAACTAAAAAAAATGGAAGTGCAAATAGCAACACCCTTAAAAAAATAAAGCACAAATAGGCAAGTTGATAAATAGTTTTTGACGTAAATTAGGAAATCTGTTAAGCCAAAACTTATTAGTGCTCATTGCTTCTCTATCTAACTCTAAACTTACTCCCATCTCAATACAAATATATACACAAGTTCATCAACCTACAAATGAAATGTACATTAAGTCCACAACAAACAATTGTAAATACAAAACAAGATTTGATATTTATAACGTGATGCATGAACAGAAAAGGTAAGTACCAACCTATTTGAAAAATGATGTCGCTTTTGAAAATATTACAACAAACTTTTTATAGAGTTGAAAGTCTGGTAAATTATGAAAAGATTTGAAAATGAAAAAATAGATTGAGCCTAAGTCTTTATAGATTTAATGTAAATTAATGAAGCAACCTTGGAAGCAACATATTTTTAGTTAAAAAAAGTCTTTATAGATTTAATGTAAATTAATGAAGCAACCTCTTTTACGGGTGTTTGTTTACCTCTTAATGAGTCTCTTACTGGTTCAGACCTCTTACTGGTTAACACTTAATGGTTCAGACTGTTTGTTTCACGAGCAGATGTCTGAATGGTTCAGACATTTACCTCTGAAAGGTTAAAGGGTTGTTTGGTAGCATCTGAATGACATTAAGATGCTACCTCTTAATGAAATCATTTAAGAGTTTAATAAAGATAATGTAGAAGAATGTGACATGTGATGGTTTACCATTCAGATGTTACCTCTTATCCAGTCAGATATAAGGTTACCTCTTATTCATTCAGACATAAGGGCCACAAATGATTTCATTAAGAGACAGCCTCTGAATGGATTAAGAGGCTACCAAACAGCCCCTAAGCATTATACAGAGTCTGAATGGTTAAGACCTCTAAGCTGAATTGGTCAGACATTTGCCTCTGAACGGTTAAGCATTATACAGTCTCTTAATGGTTCAGACCTGCTACTGGTTCAGCCCTAATTTAGAGTTGGAAGCAACATATTTTTTTTATTTGAATAAAGATACTATTAGGCCTAGAATCTGATTTTTTTTTTAAATCCTATGAAGTTTTGAACTGGTAGACTTCAAGGTGAAAATATAGGGAAGTTGCCAGCAAACCACAAGAGGATTTTATTAATAAAGGGTTATTGGATTTTATCACCTCCAACTATCGGCCTTTGGCCGTTGCCACCCGCAACTAACACTTTGACACCCGGCACCCCCAACTTGACTTTTTGTTTGTGCTGGCACCACCCAGTTAAATCTTCTCTAACTTGGTTAGTTTTTAATCCGACGTGGCACATACTTAATTACGTGGACAGATTATGTGGCGAATACGTGGCATATTATGTCCATATAAAGTTATATATCTGGTATTTCTTACAAACATACCTCCCACATCACACCACCCCTTTCTCCATTGCTACCACCGTGCTACCACCGCCACCATCAGTCGACCCACCCCTTTCTCTCTTTACCACCGCCACTCTCAACCTCCATTGCCACCACCTTGCTACCACCGCCACCATCAGCCTCCACTACCACCATCAGATTTGTCAAAATTTTGTTGAAATCGACTCAGATCTGCTGGTTGTTGTTGAAATTTTGTTGAAATTGACGACATCCCGTCATCGGAAAGTCATGTGGTGGCGGATCTAGGGGTGTTGTTGAAATTTTGTTGAAATCGACTCACATCACCACCGTCTACGGCCGATGAAGACGACGTTGATGTCATCGATGACGAAGAAGAGGACGATGAAGACGACGTTGATGTCATCGATGACGAAGAAGAGGATGGTTCTACATCCTCCAGCGCCGGTGAAGTCGCCGTTGCAGGTATCGCCGAGATGGATGAGGTTCAAAATGTCAACGTTTGACTTAAGAAGCTGATAATGATTTGACGGTCGACGATGCTTGTGTGGTCGAGGATGCTTGTGTGATCAGATCAAATTAAACTCGGATTGTAAGTTGTGAGACTATACTTCTCCGATCGTGATGGTTTTATCGATACAGTTTGACATGATTATTATTTAGATTTTTTTATTGTATTTAACGCATACAACACCACTACGGCACTACCGGTTTGAATTGGTTAATATGTGTTTGATGACTGAAAAGAGCTTAGCAGGGTTTTATAAGTGGGATATAACACATAAGCGCCACGTAATCATGTACACATCAGCAAAATTGTGCCACGTTGGACAAAAAACTAACCAAGTTAGAGAAGATTTAACTGGGTGGTGCCAGCACAAACAAAAAGTCAAGTTGGGGGTGCCGGGTGTCAAAGTGTTAGTTGCGGGTGGCAACGGCCAAAGGCCAATAGTTGGGGGTGATAAAATCCAATAACCCATTAATAAATGATCAAAGTTATCCTTATATCACATTCTAAAATGCATATTTAAACAAATAGAGGCCCTAAAATTATAGTGGCACAAAACGGTTGCCTAGGTTAACAATAAAGATGGGCCGGCCCTAACTAATACGCGATAAAGTGTCGCATAGTTGACATTGATGAAAGTATATATAGTTGATACAAAAGGAAGACGTGATACACGATTGTGAAATCACTTCTCATGACTATTGGAACATTCGTTTCTAGTGTAAACAATATGTATATAACATAAATTAAGTTCATAACAAAACTTAAGTATAAAAACTAAAGTTAACAAAAATATAGTATAAAAAACACACAAAGGGGTAAACATGTCATAAAGTAAAACTCGAGGGGTAAAATCATCCAAAAAAAGAAGCTACCGGTGAGGTTTATTATTGTTCACAACAAACAAGTGCATCATCATCACCCATCCTCTTCCCTTTCCATTCAACAAAAGTAATAATAGTAATCCCCTCACAAACCCTTTAATAAAAAAAATTAGAGTAAACTGCCATTTTGGTCCCTGAGGTTTGGCCAGTTTTGCCACTTTAGTCCAAATCTCAAAGTTTTTGCATCTGGGTTCCTGTGGTTTTATTTTTATTGCCATTTTGGTCCAAAAACAAAATCAGGTCAGATTTCTCAAAAAAAAAAACCCTGCTATTTTGTCCCTTTCCTCATGGGTATTTTAGTCATTCTATATTATTATAACTAATTATTGATTAAAAATAATAAAACTAAAAAAATTGTTTTGACCCTATATAAAGCCCATAGTCTTCCCCAATTGCACCAGTTGCAAATACCATAACCCTAATTCTTCTGCAACATGATCAGTGGACAATCTGGAAGGAACTAAGTTTACAACTAGTGCAATTGGCGAGTTTAGCAAGTTTGGTTGCAGGGTATAAGGGGAGATGGGGTAGCGATAAGAAAGATACATCGTCAGAAAAGGGTGGGAGACGGTCCAGGCTCACAGTCGATCTGGACCATGAAGTTCAGTTTGGATGGGAAACATCTCGCTACTGCCGGTGAGGATTGTGTTATTCATGTCTGGCAAGTTGTGTTATTCAAGTCTGGACCATAGCAGCGCAACAGCCAATAGCTACGATCCAGTGGTGGTCCTTTTGAAATCTGACAGCAGAGGGTGGTCTCGGTTCTGATTTACACTAGATCCAGTGGCTACGAGCTTCAGGTACGTTTTTCAGTGAGTTAGACAAGAAGCGGTAGTGTGGTTTTGAGCCATTTGGGACAGCGTGGTGGTGGGTGGTACATCGGCGTGATGGTGGGTGGTACATTGGAGGTGGTTGCAGGTTGTGAAGGTGGAGGAAAGTCAAGTTGCAGGTGATTAGACGACCACGTCTCCGATTGCGACAAAAGCATCATCTCATCCTCAATCACCGATTCCGACGCCGCCGATGGTGGTGCCGGCGGTTACCGGTTGTTGTGGAAGGTTGAGAAGTGTCGGCGGTTAACCGGTTGTTGTGGAAGGTTGAGAAGAAAAGAGGGTTTCCAAAAGGGCCTGATTGTTCTGTAGAGAATAAATTAGGAGAGGGGGGTTAATGCTTAAATGACCATTTTCCCCTGAGGAAAGGACAAAATAGCAGGGTTTTTTTTTTTGAGAAATCTGAGTTGATTTTGCTTTTGGACCAAAATGGCAATAAAAATGAAACAACAGGGACCCAGATGCAAAAACTTTAAGATTTGGACTAAAGTGGCAAAACTGGCCAAACCTCAGGGACCAAAATGACAGTTTACTCAAAAAATAAAAAATAAAAACACACACACAATCAAATCCAAAATCACGCTACCAAAAATAGCATCTTCTGTTTGCAATAAGAAAACTATGGTTTGTGTGGCCGGACGCGTGCTCGGAGGTCGCAGATGTCGCCTGAGGTGGTTGTAAATGTCGCTGGAGCGGTTGCCGGTGAGTAAAAAACCTAAAAGAGGTGATCGGAAAACTACTGTTTGTGTGTTTGTCGATGGAGGCAACATCATTATTTAATAAAAAAATCGGCCCAACCCTTAGGTGACGACCCATCATCCCGACCGCCGGCTCCCGGCCCGACCTCCGGGTCAATGCTGAAACGGGTTACAGGGCTGAACCGGCCCGGTGGTGTTTCTGGATCCCGGTCGGACCGATTTTAAAAACATTGGTGATGGGTCCCACATTGGGTCTTGAACTTAATATTAAGAAAACTAAGCTATTTTGGCCTTCTTGTGATGGTAGTAAGTTTCGTGAAGGGTTATTTCCTACGGACATCGGGAGGCCATTAGTGAGGGTGAAGCTTCTTGGGAGGTGGGGGGCATTAGTAGAGACACAAGCTTTATTAGTGGGTTGGCAAAGAAAAGAGCTGCTAAGGCGGTAGATTTGATGTGTCTTCTACCCAAATTAGGTGACCCGCAGAGTGAACTACTCTTGCTTCGATCCTGTATGGGCATTGCCAAATTGGCTTGAAGACATGCCAACCTATACACATGGAAGATGCAGCGTTGTTCTTTGACAAAGGTTTGCGTGAGGCGAATGAGGAATTGGTGGTTTGTGGAGGTCCTTTCTTTGGAGACTTCCAGTGGCGACTTGTTTCCTTACCTATTAGGTTTGGGGGGTTTGGGGTTGTATTCGGCTGTAGAGGCTTCATCCTATGCTTTTGTGGCCTCAAAGGCCCAATCGTGGGTGCTACATGACCACATCTTAAGAGATAATGACATATGTGATTTGGATTCTGATTATGTGTGTGCTTTGGCTTGTCTTCGTGATACGATTCCAAGCTTTGACTTCAGCGGTTTCACTAATAAGGACACCGCCCCCCTAAAGCCCAACATGCATTGGCGAGTGCTATTTTTAGTAAAATTGTCCACGACATCGAAGTACAGTTTGCCTTGACCGTTAAACAAAAAGCCGTTTTTGAGTGTCTACGAGCACCACATGCACATGATTTTCTTCTTGTTATACCTATAGATGAGTTAGGCCGGCATATGTCGCCGGTTGAGTTCCGAACTATCCTTAAATATCGTCTCATGATTCCTTTATTCTCAGTTGATGAGGTATACCCTGCTTGTCATAAGGCGTGTTTGGATTCTTTTGGGGAGCATGCACTTCATTGTAGAGAGCTCCCAGGGTTCAAATACCGACATGATTTGGTTAGGGATGTCCTTTTTGACATATTCAGGCGCGTTGGTATTTCTGCTAAGAAATAGGCACCCGTTAATTTCTTAACTGGCCCGTTAGAAGGGAGATCTACCCTTCGACCAGCCGACATTCTGGACTTTGGATGGGTAGGAGGAAAACATGACTGTGTGGATCTAACAGGGGTTTCCCCGCTTGTAGGCTTAGGGGGTAGTGCTTTCACGGTGGGTTAGGTTGCTTTAAAGGCTCCTTCGGGTAAAGTGACCAAACACGAGAAAACTTATCTTGACAACCAGCACGTGTTTATTCCATTTGCTTTTGATACTTTTGGTTTTCTGGCGCCAGAGACTATGGACCTACTTAGACGAGTTCAAAGGGTCATGCATAGTGATGTTATGACCCCGAGATCTATGAACGTAGTTTTTTAAATATTTAGTTTTGCTATCTAAAAAGGGGTAGCTGCGCAGCTTATTGTCCGTTTACCAACTATCTCGTTGTAAATTCATAACACGAAAAATAATAGAACCATTAACAACCTTAGTCTTTTAATCAAACTAACTATTTTTCGGATTCTTTTTTATATGGTTTTATATTATATTGTTTTATTTCATCAATCGGATCTTATAATAGAACCATTAACAACCTTAGGGGTAGATAAATATTAAAGTTTAGTCTTTTTAATGTACATAATCACTCGGTTTTGTCTTTGTTGCATGGGAGGATCTCAAAAATAGATATCCTACACTCTACAAAATCGCGAAACGGAAAAGAAACATAGTAGCGGAATCTATGGTAAAAAATACGGAATCGATATCATGGGATGGGATTGGAAGAAGGGTCCTAGTACTATCGCAAGCTTCGGGAGGAACTAGATGAATACTGAAAGACTTGACAAATGGAGATGGAATCTAGCAGAAGACAAATTGGCAAGCACTAGCTAGGGAACAAAGCACCGGTGGAGGGGAAGAATGGTCGTACTGGGTTCCGACGAAAGTAGGTTATTATGTATGGAGAGCTTGTTTAGGCTAAAGGGTATGGGGTTCGTCCCGACCCCCGTCGAGGACCGGCGACGCCGGCACACCATCCCCCCCCGGTCCCGTCCTCACCGGCATCATCTGGACGTTGGCGACGATCCTAAGTTGGTGGGCCCCCTTCACTTTTTGACCGTTAAAAATAAAAAAAAAAATTCCAATTTTTATTTCAAAAACCAACAGCTACATTTTAAATAAATACCCATTTCACTCCTACTTTTATAAATACTCACCCCTTTTACACCATTTTTCACAACTTTTCACCGACTCCAAAGGGTGCGAGAAAAGATATTGAACGGGCTTTTGGTGTTATAAAAAATGGCAAATCATTGAACATCCAGCACGTTCGGCTACACCAAAGAGGTTACGACACATTATGTACGCTTGTATCATCCTTCATAACATGATCATTGAAGACGAAGGTAGTGCGATATGCGAGTACGACGAAAACGCGTCTACTGGAAATTCTGTTCCATTTAGTGGGCAACAACAAGATTTGAACAAGTTCGCTCTACGTAACGAGTACACATATCATAACCTACAAGCGGACTTGGTGGAGTACATTTGGAACAACGCTCAAAACGAACCCGCCGACGACATGGAGGACGAAGACTAGTAGCTTATTTTAATATATTAGGATTTTTTTAAGTTTATGTTTTTTTTAAGTTCATGTAATGTTTTTTAATATTAATGAAAATATTTTGTTAGTTTATTTGTTAAATGTTAAAAAAAAAGTAGAAGATTAAAAAAATAAAAAACATAAAAGTGGTGAGGTAGGATCATCTAGGACCATCCTCCATACTCTCTAGTTTTGTGGGATGGACCATCCTTGGGAGGACTATGATGTGGCGCCTACGTGGCGGATCATCCTCCCTTGGAGGACCATCATCATATCCTCTAGCCTTAGATAGAATACCTTCAACATTTGATGTCTTTTGTTAGCCATTACTAAATATTGCCAGACTAAGGTGAGGATGGAAGTGCATGGGTGGTCGCTCTGGTACGAGGATAAGGATTGTGGAGAAGAGGAGCAGTTCAGATCGGTGGTTAAAAGGGGTTACAAGTGGTGAATGGTGGTGGTTTGAATTAGGGTTTGCGAGGTTGGAGTTGTGGAGCAACAACGGAGGGTTGTGGCCGGCCGGTTTGGAATAGGTGACAAAGGTGACTAGAGAAGAGTGGATGGTTGGAGGTGCTAGACGGTGGATGGTGGTGGTGGTAGCAGGTTGGGGTTAAATATGGTGGCTGACAGTTGGTGTGGTAGTGGCAGACGGTGGTTGTGGTGAAGGAGGTAGTGATTGTGATGGTGCCACATTAGCAAATAACCAGGTCTTGTGCCACATAAATTGCCACATCAATAAAAAAACTAACCGAGTTAGACCCAGTTAGAAAAGGCTCGGTGGAGGAAAATAGTTTACAAGTTGGGGTTGTCCTAGGGAATTTCTTGAGTTGTGATTATTCCCGAAAAAGGATAAAAGTTAAGATTATTAAAATCCAATATCTCTTAATGATAGGGTAATACAAAAAATGAATTTATAATAACGTTTAAATTACCATATTTCATTAAAAAAAAAAAAAAATCTTGTCGTCACTCCAGTTTGACGAACCAACTCAGATCTGTGTGTTATCCGCTTGAATTAGATCGGGTGGGAAAGGGTCATTGGTAACTGTCATTTTAGTCATTTGTTTCACCTAAACTATTTGAACTGGTATCATTGACTATCAATGTATGTCATTTGTTAAAAATGATTTTAACCACATCTATTCTCTCTCCCGATCTTGTACTCTCACTCGCATTGTGGTTTTTCTACTCCCGTCATAAGCCACCACTCGAAACCATACTCACTGTTGTTTAAGTTAAAAACATCAAACCATTTCTCTAATTGTAATGACCTCACACGTAGTTGCGCAACACCAGAAACCATCGAGGCGTTGAACTCAAATTTAATAGGTATAAAAACCGTTGGATAGATCTGCTCATAGAAAAACAATCCTTACGCATTGCTAAGTATGGGTCTGCAAAAGATACGTCGTGTGTATATCATCTTTAGTTGTTCACTAACTTAGATATTTTATACTAAAAGCTAGCATGACATCAGTTAACCCTAAAGATCGGCTTAATACAGTAAGTTGTACGTCAGCAGAACCCACCAATTTAGAAGATCTAGAGATAATGAATCAATTATTTTTGAAACTATAGGTCAACAAAACATCTACTAACCACATATAACTAGGGAACACATGATCATATATGTAAAAAATCCCATTTTGGTGTTGCAAAGATATTTTTAGATGGCAACCCTTTTAAGCACCACAAACATGTCACAAACATGTTACGTTTACTATTAGCCATTGAGAAGGACAACTTAACTTGGACAAACTTCATCAATCGACATCAAAAGTTTACACATGTTACTAGTTCATTAGTCTTGGCATATGCCATATGACCCTAGATACTGAGAAATCTCTAGAACACCAAGATGTTTATTCGCCAATGAGCTAGTGGTGGAGTGGTCAAGGAGAGGCATGGTGTTTCAAGTGACCCAGTTTCAATTTCTGCCCCCAGCATTTAGTTTCAGCGGCACAGTTTGATCCTTGAACTGAGCGGGTTTTACCTCACCGCACTGTCGTGCCTTCGAGCGAGTGTTCACGGACTTCAGCCCTAGGTGACGGTTTTCCCCGGTTCGAATGGCGAGTGTATCCCGATGTGGTGAATTTCGCCAGTAACCCATTTGAAGGATTCGTTGGCGGTTAAAAAAATAAGATGTTTATTCATATGATTGTCACTTTACATGTAATATTCCAAAATTAATTTAGATAATAAGAAATAGTTGAAGATAACTGATGATATATTATCGCTGGCAAAAAGTATGTAGGACCGAAACCTGGAACAACCGTTATAAGCCATCCAATCATTTTGTTGTTAGGTCTAGTGGACCAAGTCAATGAAGATTCTTAGCTGTCTCACCCCCACTTTAGTCCAAAATGTCTCCACAACTGATTTATCATATTCTTTTTATAAAACTATTTATATGAATCAAAATGATTTTAAGTTTTTAGAAGAGTGTTAATATCTTCCCATCCCTCCCTTTTATTTCTTTCTATCTCTATATACAGATAGAGTAAAAAGAAGGTGAAATAAGATTTCAGAGATGTGGTAGTAAGATCCTTTTTAGAAACGTTAATTTTCACTCATTATTGCTATCACTTTAAATCGTTTTAAATTGTTATGTAGAATAACTCAACTTTAAAGTTTTGTAGGCGTAGGCTAAAGAATTAAAGTTACAATAAATATATACAATTGTAAATCATTGTAAAAAAGCCATGTTAGTGTTAATAGTTGTATTTATTGTTTTAAGACCATGTGTAGTGGGGCGTTATTTTTTAAAAAAAATTGAAAAAAAAACGCCCTAAAACGCTCCCCCAACCATTACATAGGGCGTTATTTTTAAGATTTTTTGAAAAAAAATGTTCCCCGCGTTTTAATAAACACGCCCAAAATGATGTTTGAGAGCTTTGACCATTTTGTCACCAACCAATGATGTTTGAGAGCCTCTGACAACTTTTGCTTTTATCCCCACTTTTTCAATAAAAAATTAATATGCACAGGGACCGAAACATGCACAGCCATCCCTCACATGCACATGACCAATTTTTTTTTTTTTTCTAAATTGAAAGGGGTTATTGGAATAATGCCCCACTACACCACTTTTGCTATAATGCCCCATCGCTGACTAGGACGCCACGTGTCGGATAATGCCCCATGGTGGGGGCATTATAACCCACTACCACTACACATGGTCTAAGTGTGAACACAAGATATATACAATTCTTATCGTTTTTCTTTCTCTTAAAGACATACTATATTTGGCATGTATATGTTTACGTGACTTTTACAATTATCCTATATATTAAAAAACAAAGCTTATGAATAGTAACCTATAACACTTCTTTGAGCCACGTGACAAACCTAATTAATAGTGAACCCTCATTTTGTTGTTTGGTGAAACTTCAGCAGACACCTCCTACATTTCTTCTCTGCATCTCTTGAAGAAACCCTATCTCTCAAGTTCAGCCACACACCAAGTCTCTGCCTCTCTCCCTCTTGCAACTCCGACCACCGGAGTGAGCTCCGGCGACAAGCACATACCCAGCTCCGGTTCTCTTCTCCAGAACAAACGCAATGAACAGTATTGATAGTGCCACACATCCAAATACCCACCGCCCCTCTCCTTTGTTCAAAACCTTAACCTAACTCACGTGAAAGAGTGTCTGGCGCGAGAGAGAGACACGGCGGAGAAGAGATGGGAAACAGAGCCGAAGAAGTCTTCGGCTTCGACACTGTGGACGCGCCGCACGTGGCTCTCCAGCGTCGACATCACAGACATGTCCGCCGTACATGGTGGTCGGGTTATGTCGGTGCTCCGGCGTCGGCAACGGTGAAGAGGCAACCACCGGGTGGAGGCAATCCGGCGTTATCAACAGGTTTTATATTCTTAATATCTATTTCACACTTCCTGTTGGTTTTGAACCCTGATGCATACTGTAGTTTTGGTTATTAACCCTAACAGAGTAACAAAGAAACCCATCTTCTTTAGTTTCAAAATCTTGACTCTTTTATATTTGATTAATCAAGAACAGAACATAGGCATATTAGATGAGGATGTTGTGGTGATAAAAGAAGCAGGAGACAACACTCGGCGGAGGCGGCGATTTGGGGGTTGAACCGAAGCTCTGCCCACCCTTGGTGATTTCGCAAGAGGCGGCGATTGTTGGCGTCAGAGCCACTACTGTTTCGACTCGAATCCAAGGCGCGACCACACCGTCGGAACTACACATTTCTGTTTTTTCCTTTGATTTAAGCATGATCAGAGTTGTTCGATATCGTCAAGGTAACTTAAAAATCGAACCAATAAACTCGAAATACATTTATCTTTTGGGGTAAAACGTCTGTTTCAGTATTTGTTATCTATTGTATTCACTTTGTTCCTTGCAGCTTACCTTTGATTCCCCATGTCCCAGAAGAGACTTGAACCCAAAACCTCTTGGTTGTCTCGCCACTTAGATACCCATCCATAGGCATGTTGGTAATATTTTGAAAAAGTTGTTACTTGTATAAAACTTGCTTACTTTTAATGAAAAAACAAAACGATGGAGAACAATAGAGAAATAGAGCCAACCAGGACTTGTACTTGTAGGAGATTTGGTAAATGATTTATCCAGTACGTTCTAGCTGAAATTTGTGTTAATATTTATAATTAGCTACATTATTGAACTTTTGATACACTTAAGAATGGTGGGTTGATTGTACTTGAAATCAGGTTTTAATTGGATACATTTTTTTAGTGTCGTTCTTTGAGGTGTCTTAGATTATTAAAAAGTAATTAATCCTTGACATTTGTACTGCAATTTGAAGTTTGAGCACAATTAATTAAGCTATCAGATATCAAATAGCCTTTGACCAGCATCACTAAATGATTCAAGATTCTTAAAGTTTACCTGCAATTTATCTTATCCTCTTTGCTAATATGCTATTGTTGGGATCCTATCAGTTTATAGTTAACGACTTCTCATGGTTACAAACAGGAATGCGATTTAGCATATCAGGTATAAATGTTCCAAAAAGTTTCCAAATTACTGAAATCACAGATCACTTGAGATGAACTGGCTATTTAACTTCTAATGTATATGGACTTTATGATTTTATGTTGTATAGCGTATGTGTGTACACACGTATGTGCTAGATGATTCAAAAGAATCAATATTGAAGTCCCCACTTTTATACAAGTATAAAGCTTTTCTAACAATTAGATATACTTATCGAAAAAATTACAAATAAAATTAAAAGCGATTGATTTTTAACCTGTACACTATTTTTCCTTCTTTTTGAAATACCCATGTGGGGCACGATGGTGTGCACCCTGTTCAATATAGTGTAATAGCGAATTCTATCCTAAATGGTTTGGGTTGAAATAATCGGGTACTGGTCATCACAGATTTGGGTAAAAATGGTTTCTGTCCGAAATGGGTTTGGGTTAAAATTGATGTGTGAAGAAGCTAATCATAATGGGTTCGGGTTGAAATGGTTTGTTTTGGAAATAAAAATATATAACAAAACCGCAAGCATGATAGTCTCATACTTATTCAGTTTACTATTACTTGCAATGTGATAATGTTGAATCAACTTGCGCTACAAATATATGTTTTCCTTCTTTCTAAGATAAGATTATAAGTTTGAATTTTTTTAATCTGACTTGGAAATGGAGTGCTATGTTTCAATTGTTAGGTTATATCAAAGTTTATTTTATTTTTATTATTTTGAATGATACAATCAGAAGTTTAATAGATTTCATTTTGTAATTTCTTAGTTTCTGCATATTTTGGTTGTAGCTCAGGTGCTCACCACATGTTTCATGCTCACAAAAGGTAAGTAAGTTACCAGCCTTGCATTTCATTTAGTTTCATAATTCAACTTTGCATCTTTTGTCTTTTATATGTTGATAAGGAAACCGGGTGAATAGTAAAAGGAGTCGTGGGTTGTCTTGATTCGTCCACATGCCATGCCCTCATAGCGGTCATCATTGGAAAAGCTAGAAATTGTTTTAACTTCAATCTGTAACAAATGAAGAAAACGAACACTGTACCAAAAAAACGATAGATCGGACAAAATCATCACCGTTCTCTGCTCCTTAAACCTGCATCAGAAATCCCGTGAATTGTTGGCCCATTTCAAATTAAAGAAACTCAAGAACATTGACACAAATAGTTATAGATTATTTTCAGGCATACATCTCTGTCAACCAGCAGGTAATGAGTTTCACTTTCTCTAAATGCTGGAATCCACTTCCATATAAAACATACTTCAACTGTTGGGGCGGCCTCTTTAGGTCTAAGCATTTAATTTCCATGTCTTTGAACCTTTCCAAAACCATTTCACATTTTATCTCACATTATACGGGTTGATAGAGGCTCATCAAGATGGAAAGGAGCTAATGTTTTGATCTTTAACATCGAGCATTGGTGGAACCATTTCATTTATATGTTAATATATGGGATTATGATATGTGTTTTTGTCGGTTATTAGGGATGCAAATTTACAATTTGTCGACTTCTCTGCACTTTCTCCACCAGAAATTCAAATTGACATGGTTGCTCAACAACGGTACGTTTTGCTTTCGGACTGTATCAACTATGGGTTGTTGGTCATTATCATTGTATGTTTTGCAGACATGAAGCCGAGCTTGCAGTAGCTGCAAACCAGCCTCTTCCAGAGGATGACGATGATGACGCATTTGAATAAAGAAAAGATTGTTAATCACATTTATAATCGACTTCGAATCTGGTGTTAAATTTGGTTTTTTTAATATTCAAGAGTTGTTTGAGAGAAAGATATTCTTTTTTTTTCTTTAGAAGGATCAGATTGTATGTCCAAATTTATGAGCACTTGATGTTTTTAAAATGTACATTTGTATATTTTTATTAAAGCGCTGGCTGCACTTGGATTGATGATTTGGTTATGCTTGGTCTAGAATAAGATAGTAGACACGAACATACTTTAGATTTAGAATATTCTCAACTGAATTATTTTGTTTTTATTCAGGTCTCACCAGCTTGGAAACACGCAGACCTTCATCGAAGTTGTGGCGTGAAATCTTCATTGGAGTTGCCTTAGCGGCGGCGCTCGCAGATATAAACCTAGTTCTCTTTTAAAATTGTGTTGTGAATTTGACACGCTTTTAAATTTCTAAATGTGTTAATAAAAACTCAACTTTTTATAGTTCTTTTTTTATTGTATTAAATCATTATGCCATTTGCAAGCAAATCTTAGAAGATGTGGTGGACCGGTGTAGGTTGCCTACGTTTTTCTTGTTTGACAGGTCTGATCTTTTAAATTCCATGATTATGCCAGTGGTCCAAAGAGTAAAAGAAGTTGTTAAATGCTATTAAACAAACGGTCGTTTGGAGTCTTTGGAGGGCCCGAAATAGGGCTGTTTTCGAGCAGATCAATTGAACAGGAGAAAAGTCATGGGAGAAATAAAAGAAATTTGAGTTTTTTGTGGATTTGGAGCCAAGCGAAGTACAAGAACACGACCTGAAACCAGTGGAGCAGTTTCAATATAGCTGCTCGCGTTTGTTGTTTCTATATCATTGCTTTTGTATGTTTTTCACTAACTTGTGTGTATCATTGCTTTTGTATGTTTTTGGCTAACTTGTGCGTATCGTTTGATAGACTACTACCCAATTACTCGTTTAATGGAGTATTTGTTGGCCGTTAAAAAAAATATGCGATTTGCAAACCATATCATTTCATCACATCAAGTATGTATGTTATTCAACCAATTTATTTCTATGACAAATACATAATCTATATTTATATAAATAATCCAACAAATTTGCAAATAGTTATTAGCTATAATCATGTTGTCATTAGGATATATGATTAGCCGTTGGCCTTTCAAAATAAGAAAACGTAGTTGTTGCAACCGAGACAAACCATCCCACAATTTACGAATTAATGCCTTTAGACTTTTGTAATAACAATTATATCTTATTGTTATAAATATTAATAATTATTCCTTTTAACAGTTATCCTAGGTGTAATACATTTTTCTTTTCATTTATTCACCAAACCGATTATTATTTCCCAATAAATAATAATACATAAATCATATTTCGTCTCCACTCCCAAATTCCAAAAACCCTCATAACACCCAACGGAAACAAACCAGTGCATCAATGGTGACACAATTCTCCCCTAAATCCACCGCGTCTGACCACCACGCGCCGCCGTCAGAACCGCTCTTCCCCGACCGAAACTGCTGTTTCTGCCTATCCTATCGGTGGCGCAAAGTCCGCTCATCAGAGGACGATGAAGAACAGCAATCAACCAGAAGCCTGTGGTCACGAGGAATCGCCGCCTTGAAGAAGATTCGAGAGTGGTCGGAGATCGTCGCCGGTCCGAAATGGAAGACGTTCATACGCCGGTTCAATCAAAACAAGAGTGTTACTAGACAAACTTCAAAGTTTCAGTATGATCCTCTTAGTTACGCTCTCAATTTCGATCAAGGACCGTTGCAGAACGGAGATCCGGAGTCGGAGAACGAGTATATGATTCGGAATTTCTCGTCGCGGTATGTTATGCCGCCGTCGGCGGTTGCGGTTACTGGTAAAGTGTCGCCGGATGTCCGTACGAATGAATTTGGGGCGAGTTTTGTGTGATTTTTAGGGTTAGGGTTTCGAAACGAGATCGAATGCAGCATACAGGTTACAATTAAATCATGTTTTGTGTTTTTTTTTGTTTTGATTATATTGGTTTTAATGCTAAATAATGGTTAAATGTGTATTGATATGTTGAATACATGTTATTTTTTTATATTTTTTTGTTACCTGTGTAAAGATTATAATCAATATAATGCACTGTACAGTGGATACAGACATTTTGAACAAGTATCGCAATCATCCATATGAAAGATGAAGGTGAATTAAATACTGATTTTATATTCATTATAATTTTGGTCTTTATTATAAAAAAATAAAACATTTGGTTCCGACTATGTGTAGTGGGCTGGCGTCCATGACTTGCAATTGGGGGCGTTGAATACTTACACTCCCCCGTAGTAGGGGGGTTAAGGCGGGCGTGGGTGTGGTAACTGGTAACGGACGTGAGACTGGAATGTGTGGATATGTCTTTGGACCTCATGCAACAGCCAACGGAATCACCCCATGTGGAGCGGGGCGTGATTCCACTACACATAGTCTAATAACAAATGTCGTGTTAAATTAATCTAAACTAGTCATTTTACGCTTTTTAATTTAATAAAAAAAATGTGTGTTGAACCTTTGTTATCCTTTTGCTTTTAACTTTAACAACCCATGAATCCATACCATAAGAATTGGTCTTTGATGGTAATGCAATAAAAATAGCAAACAGATTAAAACTCCATGTCTTGAATCAGGGCTTTTGGTAGTAAATTGCATAAAATAACCAATTAAAAAAATTGAATGAATTAGGTCAACATTCAAGAAACTAATGAGCACATTCATGCCCTTATCCTTTAATACAAATAATAAAAATAACCAATGTGCCATTGTTATATGTATATGATACCATGTAAATTAACATCAATCTTGATCACTTAAAGTCATCATACCTCAAGATTCTAGTAATTTTAGCTTTAAAATCATGGACCAGAAGAAGCCATTGATCTTTCCTCTTCTTCCTTCAAAGAAGCTATCATTGTAGCCACTTGATCCATACCAGGTGAATCATTAATGCACTTGAGAGCTATCTGCAACAAAGCCACCATTCGTTCTTCATTCGCACCTTCAACCACCAGAGCCTTATCAAACACTTCACCGGTCCATTCTTCCTTCACCACTGAGTTAACCCACTTGGCCAGATCGACCCCATTGTTCTGAACCGCTTTCCCAGTCACCAACTCAAGTAGAACCACACCAAATCCATACACGTCAACATTGAAGGCATTGCTATTCTGTGAACCATTGTCTACCACCATTAAGCCGTATTCACTCACGCAAGAATCCATGTCCTTTGTAAGCAGAATGTTTGATGATTTTATGTTTCCATGAGCTATTCCGTCATCTTTAAGCTCTTTGTGCATGAACGCTAGTGCTTCTGCCATGTTGCTTGCTATGTTTAGTCTGCTCCCCCAGTCGAAAATTTGTCCATTTTGTGATCCTGTAAAGTATCAAGAGAAGAGTAACACATTCGTACGTATTGGTGTCAAGATGGACAAGATTGGGTAACTGGCCATTTTAAGTTTACCCGTTGACCCGCAAATTCCTAAGCATTTTTTAGTTTCAGTCCATTTGAATATGATTTAGACCCATTGTTTGGCCCAAACAAACCCAAAAGTTTATTAGAAATAAAGCCCAAATGACCCAGTTTAGTGCCTTTGGGCCAAAATTGTCCCCTTCTAATAATTAGCATGCTATTTCTCAACTTTTAGTAACAAACAAATTAATAAAAAGCTTACCATGGAGAAGGTTAGAGAGACTGCCATTCTGCTGGAACTCATAAACTAGAAGCTTTTCTTGCTTAGAACAATAATAAGCAACTAGTGGTAACACTTTAGGGTGTTTCACTTGATCAATTCTTTGCATTCTTTTATTAAATTCAACTCTAGAAATCTCCCAATCTTTAATCCTTTTAACGACAAGTGGAACCCCGCCACTTGGAAGGACTTTATAAAGACTTCCATGTTTTCCTCTTCCAATCAATTCGGCCGGAGCTCTAAGCAGGTCTTCAAATCTCATCCCATTAACCGCTTCCACTGGGCTCGAAAGAACAACAAGCGAAGCCGAAACCCCACCGTTTTCAGCTGAAGTTATCGAGAATTCTGACCTGGTGTGACCCGTCTTTGACTCACTCGAAATACTGCTATCTTTTGTGCTTTTAAATCCTTTCTTCGTGTAGCTATCGGAACTGAAGTCATTATCTTCATGTTTCGCTTTTTTCTTGAGGAATAAAATAGCAACCAAAACAAGAACAATCAAGGCAAGAACTGCATAACCGGAATAAATAAGAAAATCATGCGAGCGCTTTTTCTTTTTCTTTCCCACTGGACATGCATTCGGCAACACTTTCCCACATAAACGAGGGTTACCCGCAAAGCTTCTTGCGCCAAACTTACCAGTATCTTCAGGAATTTGACCGGTCAAATCATTATTCGAGACATCAAAGTCTTCAAGTAGCCGATAATTGAAGTTTGGTAGCGGCCCAGTGAAACGGTTGTTCTGCGCCAAAAAGGTTGACAAGCCCGTGTTTCTTGACATATCTGGCAAGTTACCACTAAGCTCGTTGTTGGATATATCGATCCTTACCAAATTGGTCAAGTCATGTAGAGAATCAGGAAGATTACCCGACAATTTATTCCCGTTTAAATACAAGAGCTTAAGTTGTTTGCAGTTTGATATTTCTTGTGGTAAGCTTCCTGAAAGATTGTTGTACTTCAGGCTCAATAAAAGAAGATTAGTTTCTTTACAAACGGATTCAAAATCAACGGTTCCTGACAAATTTAGCTGCTCGAGAACAATGCTCTTCACGGTTTTGTTGCTTGTGTCACAAGTAACCCCTTGCCAGTTACTCAGGCAAGGATCAGAAGTAGTGTTCCATCCCCAGTTTGGTATGTTCTGCATGCTTCCAGGCACAAGTTTTTTCATGAATTCGACCAACGCTTCAATCACATCCTCGGCTTCACTCTTTCCTACCGGCAAAAGAAGAACAAAAACAAAAGAAACCACAACAAAAGATTGAATCCAACCCATTATAAGAAATTAAAAACCCAGCTAGTAATTTGAGTACAGTTTATGCTGCTTTGGTCGGGTTAACCGGCATTGTGCAAACGAGTGAAAAGGGACAACATATTGGAAAATGGAAGTTATATCGCTTGATTTGGTTAACTTATATGATGCAAAAACAGTTGGCTGAATTTACAAAGATGAGGTGTTGTTTACAACAAGCAAAAGCTGTGAATGCCCAATGGCGAGAGTTTAAAGGTGAATAACAAGTCAACATAACAAGAAAATATGTTTGGCCGGCTGAAAATGGTCAATAGTTGCCGGCTGTTTAACATATGCTGTTTCATCTTGTTGTAAATATGTGAAATTGCCGTCATAGCTTACGATAATACTGAGGATTATGCTTTGTTCATCTATTAAGATTTTTTAACAACTGGAATTGGTATTTTAATGAATTAACCGTGCTACAGTAGATTAATTAAAGTCTAAAAACGAACGGCAAATTGGATTTAAATAATCCGAACCGGCTGTTTTTGACCAATAATAATCCCAACTGAGCTTATTCCCGACAATGGTTCCAACCTTTTCATTTTTTTTTTTTTTTGTATAATGGTCCGCCGTTAAAAAAACATAACGGATACGAGTCGATTGATGTAAAACTTACATCGAAACAGAGTTCCAGAGGACAAAAACGGTGCTTCAATTCGGGTGTTTAAACTTCCAATTAACAAAAATCAAGCCGTTTGGATCACCGTTTTGAGGTAAGTTTTACGGCAATCGACTCGTATCCTCGTTCTAATAAAAAGCCCTAAAACATCGGTTTATTATTCGGAAAAAAACTTAACCTCGTTAAGTTATTTTTAACAGCGGACCATTATACAAACAAAATGAAAAAGTTGGGACCACTGTGGGGAATAAACTGAGTTGTGATTATTATTGGCCAAAAACAGCCAGGTCGCATTCATTGTGCGATGGCAGCTGAAATTGTGAGTGTTTCCACGGTGCTGTACGGCGGCAGTGGCGACGGCCACAGAGGTGGCGTCGGCTGGTGGTGATTGGGTTTTGGGTTTGGACAGTATAGCTTTTGGGCTTAAGGTCTGGTAAGTGTAATCCTAGCCCAAATGCTGTATTCTTACAATTTTGTTTATGGGTATAGTGTAAGCCCAGCCCAAAGGCAAGACACACATGTGTATATGACGAAGCATTTGTAAAGTAATGATTTCAACATTATATTATGTTAAGATTACAAAAATTATTGATTATTGAATTTGTATCTTTCATGGAAAGTTAAGTTTTTAATTACTCCTTAGAGCATACGTAGTGGGGCGGTATAACCCCCCCCCCCATAGCGCCGGCATAGCGCCGGAACACCGAAACGATCGGCGCCATCAATCGAAAATTTGGGGGTGGCGCGATATGCATAACGGCGGTATGATTGTTTAAAGTTTTTGGTTTATACATGTTTGGTCCCTGCAAATCGGAGATGAAGCAGTGTAGGTCCCTGCAAATCGGAGATGAAGACCGAGAAGAAGCCGGAGAAGAAGGCCGGAGATGAAGCCAGAACTTGCAGAAGGCCGGAGAAGAAGGTCCGCCTATTTTTGTTTTAAATTTTTACACTTTGGTCCCTGCATTTTCTCAAATATTTAAAAATGGTTTTAAACTTGTTTTTCTCTTGTTTTGTTTTAAAGTTTTACACTTTGGTCCCTGCATTTTCTCAAATAATTAACTAATGATGACAAAGGGGCGTTATGACTACGGCCTCAAATTGCATAACGCCCCATAAAGCCCCGGGGTGACGTGGCATGCCACATGTCACATAACGCCCCCAAAAGAGCCTTATGACTACGCACCTTGGTACACATATTAGACAAAGTTATTTATGAAGAGGTCATAATCTAGTCATTTTTAGCACCATATTACACTGACTGACGTATACAATTCAAGAAAAATATGCAATTTTATTCGTATGTTTTAAAATATCACTGTGAAGTACAAATTTCTGACCCATAATATACAGTCGGCCCTGTGTTGCACATATGCTTTTTTTCACTTATTTGCATCAATACATCCAATATTATTTATTGTAAAGTCTTAAAATCCATGAAAATATAATGTGTAAGTTGAAAATTTTTATGATTTTTTGTAACTTTTATAAATTAAATTTCTATTAAGATAGTGACACACAATAGTGTGTTGAAAATTGACTCTTTGTTAAAATGATTTGTGAACTAAAACTTAATAAATTAACAACTAAATATCTATATTTGTAAAAGTCACAGTGATATCATATGAATAAAGAAATAATACGTAAAAACATTGATATTTAATTTTGCTTGACTTTGTGTTTAATTTTCATGCTTCATGTTTAATCAACCTGTCAAAATCATTGTACGTTGTTCTATTCTTTGCTTTAGAGATACTTTTGGCCTTTTATAAGTGTTTTCTTGGCCGGCTCTCTTTATTAAGCTCGTGATATTTTTAATAACTTTTAGGTATAGTGGCATTTTTCATGTACTATGAAATTAGATTATTTGAATCAATTATTGATGCAATAACAATATTTGATGATATATGAATTATGAATGTTTGAAACATACTTTTCTACATGTTTATACAAGGGGAAAGAAGAATATGATACTCTACTTAATGAAATGTACTCTTAGTTAATTTATATAAAAAATAACATTTTCATTAGATACCTAAAAATTACTTTCATGATTATAGGTAGCGCGTCAAATATTCTTTGATCGCAAAATATCACAGATTTGGAAAGTTGTACTCATCCTTACAAATGTTGGATATTGGATGTCTTATTATCGTTAATTCAACGTTAATATCGAGGTACGATCCAAAGAGGGTTTTTTAAAATGGACAATTTCTTTTAATCTATATGCGCGCTATTTGGTATATAGTAATATCAAGTTGTAACCATTATGGTATTCAATCAATCAAGTGGCTGGAATTTAAGTATCACATGAGAGAAAAGTATGAAATTTTGAGTTCTCCTAAAAAAGAAATTGATTAAAACTAGTTTTAGTTTTTTCTTCATTTTCATACAATTCAAAATAAAGTTCTTGAGATAAGATTAAGACTTTTATTAACCATAACCCTTAGACATATGTTTAAGCTTTCGTTCATGTAACACTCACGTCATTATAATTATAATATGTTGATAACCTATACATAACGTATTTGTCGATGATAGGTATCGATAAAAAGATCATTATGTATCGAAGAATTTGTGTTTATCTGAAAACAAAACCTAGCATTCTAAGGTTCCAATAAATAGCTTTATTGCAGCTAAGTTGAAGTTATTATATATCCATGTTCTTCCATAAATAACAATAAATACTATTTATTAGTAGTTAAATTAATAATGTATGTTTATTTTAGTAGGTGAAATTTAGGTGGTAAAGACTTAAGTCTTTGCATCACTCGCAGTGGCCTACAATGTTACATACCAAACGAGAGAACTCAACTCAAAAGACTAGTTTGATGGGTGAGAGGACCCATTTGGTACATAAAACCCCACATTAGTTGCCCATACAACCGATGTTGGACAAGTACCATACCTTGCAATGGTATTAGTCCATAACACACAAATGAATCAGATAGTTTATATGAGAAAATCAATTCAATAATAAAATTATTTAATGAATTTTAATGATAAAAATAATGTAAGGAGACTGACCCGACGAAGCGGGCAAATGATGATCATATATAGACTTGTAGCAGCATGCTTGTGAGAGGATGGGTAAGTTAGTAAGTGGGTGGTTAATACCTAACTGAAAGTGATGTGTACAATATTATATTTGTTATTTATTATTATAATTAATGTATATCTTATATCAGTTGTTGTAGTTTCTAAAGGAAAAAAATTATTATGTTCATCAGTACCCATTTATATTAAAAGTATATGTTAAGTGTATTTTTATGAAAAAGTCTGCTCGTCTAATTTCTAAAGTGCCGAAAATACACATGATACCATGACTTCTTTTTTACATTTATCACACACATAATATTCCTTTAATTTGTAATAACTTTTAAACAATATACTCTTACACAAAATATAACATTCTATACTCTTTACTTTGAGATCACTCATGTAATGTTGTGTAGTTATGTTTCATTACAAAACCGTCATTGACTATCATAAAAATAACAAACGTTGTGAACTATGTTGCGCCATCACTGTCCGTAAACATTAACTTTAATCAACCATTGAGACATCGTGTATCGTATAGTGGAAGACGTTCACCATCATACAATGTAAAACATCATGGAAGATGTTAATCATTTTGTACAACATCGTGATCTTGTATAAGTTTGAGAAAAAAAATACTTGATAAGTTGATAGTCTTAATCTTCTTAGTCTGCTTAACCTTAATTCTCAAACTTAATCTTCTTAGCCATTATCTCATTAAGTACTATTCTTGATCTCTTGATATATTTTAATTCACACTGATATCACGTATTTACTTATAGCGTTTTAACAAACAGATTAGCAAATTAATTTAAAGCAGTTATAAAATATTTTCATAAGAACCACATCCTAAATTCTAAGAAACTAGAGGGGAGTATATTTTCTAGATTAAAAACTCGTTTATCAAATTTCTTAAGCAAGTATAAATCTTTCATGTTTTCCAAGTGCGTCTAATCCATTAGTTTGTAGAGCTATTTACTTGATTGCAAACGTTTTCTATAACTATTGAAATATCATATTTGTTTTAAAAATACTGACAGAAAAAGACCAATGCTGATAAAGGCAAATCTAGCTCTCTAATGGGTTAAGACACTACTAAAGGCTATTAGGTTAGGACATGAGTAGAACCTATCAAGGCAGGACTCGGGTAGAGGCTATCAATGTGGTTAGATCACCTCCTTTTGGAGAGAGCTAACTATGGCGTACCAAATATTTGAACGCATCCACTCAAGTTATGTAAAACCGTTAGAGACTACTAGTCAATGCTTGCATGACATTCGGGAGAGCCTCATTATTAAGGAAAGGTGTACCACGAGAGTAGTTGCACTTCTCACGCCCTGGTTGTTAGGAGTGGGTGTCACCTCCTTACGAGTCACTAGCATGACAAAGCCAATGACTTATAGCATTAAGTGGGAGGAAATAACTAAGCCTTCGAGCAACTAAAGGTGTCGCATGGGGCCTTATAGATTACCATGTGACAAAGTGTATCAGAGCCAGGTCCGATCCTTGGAATAGCTGGCATGTTAAAGTTACGATCCCAAAAATTCTTAAATGATGGCTAAGTGATGATTGTGGAGGAGGATCGCATAAGGGTGATCATGACGATGAATAAAGCCGGTGAATAGATATCTTTGTAAGTTGTGAGGAGGGAGTCTGATCACCCATGAGTTCTCTCTAATATTATAGAGATCACCACTCACATATACGTATAAGTGAGTGAATGCTTGTTATTCCTTACAAATAACGTTTTTCTTATTATTTTGATATCTTGAACCGATGTAAGAGATCCAATAAAGACAAAGATCACTTTCAAATGATTAGAAATTTAGAGTTTTTAATATGCAAGAGTCTAGTCCAAGTGTTGGTGAAAGTATTGCTTAAATAAATTAGTGAGTAAACTTTGAAAAAATAAAGAAGGTTGATCCACGATCAGATGGTGATCTAGTCGTCTAGTAAATAAATATAGATACCATTGTATTAAGTTATAATCTTATTGAAAAGGTTTGTTAATGCTTGAATTAGCGACCAATAATGTTTTTAAAAACACTATTTGACCATATCAAGAAGAAAAGATCCTTAGCTTAGTTTGTATGGGTTGAATGTTCAATCAATGCATGATGTGTTTTGTATGAGTTTGAAGTTCATTGCACGAAAGATATGTTATGGGCTCGTCTAGAGTGTTTGTCATAT
Organism: Helianthus tuberosus; assembly: GCA_030545235.1. Classification (NCBI taxonomy): domain Eukaryota; kingdom Viridiplantae; phylum Streptophyta; class Magnoliopsida; order Asterales; family Asteraceae; genus Helianthus; species Helianthus tuberosus. The sequence goes on along the minus strand of CM060399.1, from coordinate 212,698,362 downwards.
AATCTAAATGTTTTGGTACATGTTTGTGACAAGTTTTGAAACGCCTCAAACCTCGGGGTCCCATTTGTTGGGTTTACACATTGCAACATATTTCTTAAACTGGAAAATTCATACATATGCAGCGGAAAATGTTCAAACATGATGAAACATAATATCCAAGTCAATTACATAATCCTCAAATATCCATAAAGATAGAAAAAAAAAACATAACAATGAGTTTGTAATCTCTAAGTATGGTAGCCTTCACTTCAAAGCCAAACATGCCTTCGCCAACCCTCAAAGCATACCTACGCTTTAACGTGATATGCATACTATTAATAAGCTATGCTGGGTAAGTTATAGTTTCATAGAAACATCTTTAGATCTTTAACATGTAAAATAACGGTTTCAATGTTTCATCGTAACATATTTTGCATAAAACATAACAAATGCGCAACACGAGAATATGTAACCTTAAAATAAGCGTACCTTGAGCATACATCATAAGTGAAACATTTAATTGTCTAACTTATACACTATGACCTTTAACATTAACAATGAGGTGACATTCACCACGTGAATGATCAACATTCATCACGTAAATTTTGCGAGTTAACACGACGTAACATGCATGTGTAGTTTAATGTTCTTACGACTATTTTCCCCTTTTGACAGGTTGAGCGCGACACGCGGGTCCTAAATCGACTCAGTGTTGGTGGTCGTTGATGGTGGCGTGACATTGGTGCTATTTGGCATATCTTTACGCCCCCGCCGCAATGCTAGGGGCTAAATTCTAGTTTTTTTTCTAAATTTAATATATCTTACAGAATTTTGTTAATTAAATATAAGTGATCTCATAATTTAAACATATAGTTATTGTATACCTAGGTTATAATGTCATCTATTACACTAGTTAAATAATGAAAAGTATTTGCTTACAGAGCACAATAAGACAAGTATAGTAATTAAAACCCCCTTGGCTAGACTGGTCTCTGGTTAACCAATCAAGATCAACAACTCGACATTCTTGACTGATTAACCAGAGAGCCAAGTCAATAGAACTTTAGCTTAGGCTCGGGCTTAGAGTTGAATGAATCAGTTTGGCTAGACTTGTTTATTCTTAACAAGCTAATATATGAGTTTGGGTTAACTTGTAAAATGCCCGAGCCAACTCATGATCCATAAGCCAACTTATTTTTATTTCAAATTATAATACAAAATAAAATTTATTTTATAAATGCAAAATTTATAAATATATTTAATACGAGCCAATTAATGAGCTCAAATTAATGTAAAATTTGGGCTTGGAAACATTAACATTTTTTTTTTGAACGGCCAACAGAAAATTTTTTTATTACCAAACTAGCAAGAAGCTAGACCCCAATTATACAATGGACACCAAACCGCCAAATACAAGATAAGAGAACTACATACCAACTATATTACAAAACTAAAGTTTCTCCATTCGCCCCAAGACCAATTAGCCGACTTTTGCCTATTATTAATCCACAAGAAAGACATAGATTTAGATTCTTCTATCACCCTTGACATAGATGGCTCGACCTGTTGGAAGATGACCTCATTCCTCAACCTCCAAATACTCCAAATCACAACTTGAAAAATGGCGTTGATGAGCTTCTTTTTTCTCTTCGAACCCGATACCGCAGCTCGAATATCCACCACATCCTTAAGGCTAAACAAAATCAGCGGTGGGATTTTACACCATTGTGCAATTACCAACCAGATTGCTTGCGAGAAATGACACGCCACAAATAAATGATCACTAGTTTCCGGGTAATCGTTACATAGCGGGCAACATATATTCCCCACATCTACGTTTCGGGCCATCAATGCAGCTTTTGTTGGAAGCCGTTCCGATAAGGCACGCCACGAAACAATGCCCACCTTTTTCGGGATTAAACTATTCCAAAAAAACATAAAATCTGGAATGTTTCTATTAAAACTTTCGGCTGCCTGTTTGATCGCAGCCACCGAGAAACCGTATGTGGGCTACATCTTCCAGATCCAAGTATCCGGTCCATCTTGAGGGCGAAAAGAGTTGAGTATATCGAGGAGGTTTTGAAGTTCAAACACTTCATCATCACAGATAAAATTTCTTTTCCATAACCACGTGAAACTTGCACCCCCAGAATCCCAAACCACCCTTTGAGGAATACAGCACAATTTATCAACTTCAAGTGCGAACAAGAGAGGGAACATTGTACAAAGACGCTGTGCACCAATCCAAAAATCCAACCAAAACAAAGCCTTTGGTTCCGAGCCCACCTTACACCAGATCAGATCCTGTAGATTTATACCAATTAAGTTAAGAGGTTGTTGGATACTCACAATTTGTTTCCACGGACCGGGGATAGATATTTTTGCTGGGACAGGAGACCACGACCTCGCATTATGGTGGACCGACCATATAACTCTTCTCCACAGACCATCTTTATCTGTTTTAAATCTCCACCACCATTTTGACAACATCGCCAAGTTGGCGTCACGGAGTGAACCGAAGCCAAGACCACCGTATTCGATAGGGGCAATGACTTTTTCCCATGCCATCCAACTCGTATAAGGGTGGAGGGTATGGTTAATCACTCTAGGGTGATTGAGTGAAATCCTACCCAATAATATTATGCCATGTCAACTCCCCATTCCACTCCCCATTTTGCACTCAATCAGGAGGTATGGTTAATCACCCTAGGGTGTTTGAGTGATTCTCACTTTTGATTGGTTGTTCGCTCCCCCCTCTCTCTCTCCTCCATCACTCTTCAATCACTTCGGTGATTACACACCGATTTTGGTAACCTCTCACCCACTCACCGAATATCTTCAACATGAGGGTATGGTCACCGCTCGGTGACTCCCCCTCCCCGCTTAACTCCCCGCACATTATACCCCCCACCCTAACTTATAAACATCAAAATTTGGGATAAGTTTAAAGAGTCAAACTAACGAGCCAACAACCTAGTCATTAATCAATATATTTTCTCTTTTTATTTAATGGTAAATTTGGATTAATGACAGTCACCGTTTGAGTATCATCATGCCACCAGCGAAACCATCCGATCATATCCATCTCCATTAGACAATAATGCCTATACAGGTTTCAAACATAGTTAATTTTGTGCAATTTGGAATGAATGCTCAACAGGTTTCAGTGTAGTGAAAGTCGAGCGTTCAACCTAACAACAACCAATAAAGTAAGATTATTAAGTTTTGTAATTCACTTTCATCATTTGTTATATCTTGTTTCCTAATTAAACATTGAAGTAAAAAACTAGCTTAGACGAAATTGTTTTTAAGTTTGAGTATCGTTATTATATATTTTATATTTAATTTAATAAAAAAAATAACCTAGTTTCTACAATTTTAAAACATACTTTGGTAAACATTGTCCCAAAAATCTTAAAACCTTATTATTAAGGATTTTAGGTTCATGGAAGGTTTCAATATTAATTAGGTTTTCGCTAAAATCTTGTAAATATTTTGGGAAATGATGCATGTAGTACAAGCGAGTTGGATTTTATTATGATTGGAGTACAATCTTAAATCCGAATACCGGTTTACAAAATGAACATTTTGATTTAGCCTTTTTCGAGTAATGGGTTTTGGTTGTGTTGAAGTACTTAGCATTTCTAACGAGCGTATTAGAAAAGGTATTTGGTAAACCCACATGAAACGTTTGTGAACGCTTTATTTTTTTTCTAATGAGCATATTAGTAAGAAGTTATTTTCGTAAAAATAACAAGTTTTAAAACTATTTTGGAGTTTATGGTTTTGATTTTGTAAATTGAAAGATAAAATAAAAATAGTTTAATTTTAAAACAGTTACAAAGCTAAGAAACGTTTTAAACGAATAAAACATACTCTTTGCAATTTATAATGGTTCAATGCTCTTACGATAAATAGCATGCCTTGAACCATATATTAGTCTTGGGAGACCACTTTGTGGAAAATAACTAGATGTTGTTTTGAACATAATTAGTTGTTCAAATACTTGCAAGTAGAATTACATACAATAACAACCATACCCAGTAAATCACAGAAATAGCAAAGCTATTTATAGAGTCTGGGAGAGTAGGATGTAGACAAACATTGCCTCTATCCATACCAACAACAAACCAACACACAGTGGCGGAACTAGAAGAAATATTCAGGGGTATTGTCACACCCCGCTTTCCACGTGTCACCGGTGGGCCCGGTGGGGAGTATCGTGACGTCATGGTTGGCAACGTAATAGTCAAACAACACCATATCAATATGCACAGCGGAAGCAATTTAAAGTATGATACAACCGAATTTATTATTGTAATATCAATTGTCACAATATTCGGAAGTTTATCCACAGAAGGATCGAACATAAAATGGAAACAATAGTTCAACAGACTTTTAGGCATCTTAAGCTTGCGAGACTTCTATTGATGCTAAGGAGACATATCCGGCCAATTTCGTATAGTACCTGCATTTAGCCTTTTTGGAAAATACGTCAGTTTACACTGGTAAATACATTCAACTGACTCATTTTAGAAAAAGAGTTTGTAAATTGTTTTGGATGCACATGGCACAAAATATCTTGACACATTGATTACAATGCACAGAGGCAAAATTAATCTTTTTAACTTGGGAGAATTATTTAATATTATAATCTTGTGAACGATTTACATGTTACTTATGCGTTCAGTAGCCCGGAACGTATTCCGGGTTAAAGATCAATAGACACACCACTTATGTGAGTTATACACGGGAGTACGCCTACACCCCGTGCTCAGGTCGTGGCTATCTCGTAAGATAATGCCAGGGATATCCGGGACATGGTCATTAACCCCCCAAAGGCTGTAAAGTAAACACATCTGTTTAAAACGAGCCGATCAAATTATTCAATTAACCACTAAGCGTGGAAGATTTGATGCTCGATCAAGCGGTACGCTATGTACCGTAACCCAAGCCCGTATAGGGAAAATAAGTTAAAAGTATTTACCTGAGCTAAATATAAATTCAATCCCAGCCGTATATCAATCAGCAAGTACAGATAGCTTCTACTGGGCTCCTAATCTGGAACGAAGGTTTTTAACAACCTATTAGAATCCTAACGGGTCTTTAATTAAGCTTAAGCTTAGACCGGCTAGTTTCAAAGATACGGTTCGTACGCACGATTAAGCGAAGACCGGATAGAATGTGATTCTGACCCGACAAGTTTGAAGACTTGTTTAATATGGGTTTACTATTCACATTCTGGATTTTGAGATAAAACCGATAAGGTTTGACCCGTTTCGGCTAATTTATGTAAACTAGTTACATAAACCGAACCGAACGCGCATGAAGCGTAACGGGTATCCGTAAGAGTCATTTACAGGTTTCCTTAGTTAATATGCCTTAAATATGTTGTGGTATCAGTAGGATACCTTCCATTATGCCCAAACGAGTTTAATCTCAATTTAAGCCCCGTAGGGGTATTTTGGTCATTTACCTAAGGCATATATACTACCTGTCATACAACTACTCGAACGATGTGACCATAAGGTCACTTGATGTGTTTGGTCGGATCCTAATGATCGACCAAACGGGTCGGGTTCGAAAGTATAAGCGATTGTTTAGATCGCTTACCTTTACGACCCTATACAAGCACTAAACTAAAGTGACGAGCTAAGCATGTTGAAACATGCTTAACTAAGTTAGAAAAACAAGTTTGGTATCAAAACAAACGGTTTTGATACCCATAAGTAGTTTGGTTACAAAATACGCAAGAATACGTATTCTGGCCGAAACTACGGCTCGTCACTGAGCCTAGATAACGTGGAAATCAGTAGGTATAGTCACTAGGGACTATAACCATCGTGATCACGCTCACGTTATGAAGTTCAAACGAACTTCGCATCGACCATAAACTGGTCAATGCAGAAAGTCAAACAAAGTTTGACTTTCGGACTCGAAAAGCGATAAAAGAACGAAAGAATACTTACGAAGGGTCCCCGAAAGCTAATCTCGATCAAAATAGCTCAGGTATGAAACAATGGTTCCAACTTAGAGCCTTTTTGATCAGATTTGTGGGTTTTAACAATGAAAGGCATGGGGTATTTATAGTTTTCGGTCCACCGTTAGGATCGTTTCTTGGAGAAGAGGGCACGATCAAGGCCGTACACTTGTCGGGAAGTTGTGGTGCCTAAATTGCCACTAACCATAAGGTATCAACACTTGGCAAGGGATTAGGAAGTGGTTAACAGCTGAAAACAGGCTGTTAAGTACTCTGCATCTGGTCTGAACTTGCTTTACGGACCTCAAAGCTGCCAATGTTGAGGTCCGTAAGGTAACAACTTTGGCAGATTTACAGTTTTGGTCCCTGCAATGCAATCAGCCCATTTTTGACACGTTTAAGGCCCGTTAACCCCATTTCAAAGCTCTAAAATGAAGTTAAAGTATAGGGAACTTAAAACATGCTCAAAAATATCTCGGATGTCGGTTCGTTTAGCCGTACGAACGCGATGTTCGCTTAATTACGACGGAATGCGCACAAGCGCGAAAAACGAATCAAATGACGCGACGAATGGATTTTTCTTAAGGCGAACACTAAAATATAATGTAGTCATGCTTACATAAATTTTTGGATGTCCGGATGTATTCAGAACGTATGTTATGCGCGAAAATGCAAACTTATGCACTTTTTGACGCTTTTAGTCCCTGATCCTTCTACACTTGATCTTAACATGACTTCTTGCACTTTGAGCCCTCTAACTTGACTTTTAAGGACCTTAAGACATAACCAAACTTTGTTAAGTCCTTGGGTAACTTTATGGTTACCCGAAAAGTCATAAATTTCAACGTTTACGCTTTAACCCCTCGCACACGAATTTGATCACAACTTTCTCATACGATAACGAAACTTTATGAAATTTATATCGTGCATTCTAGTGAGCATAATTTACATTTACAAAGCTTCGGGTTTGTCAAAAGGTCACTCAGAGGTATATCTTTAACATGTTGACACATTTAACCCCTGTAGTTTGTAATCTCTCACTTTTAGCTTCGTATGATCCATGATTCATTCGTTTGAAGGTATGAACATTGTGCAGGGTAAATGTTCATTATATTTATTGACAGTTGACACTTAGAATCCGTATAAACACATACTTTCCATGTTTGTCAACTCTAGTCCTTTTATAACATTCATTCACACGTTCAAACTTTATGACACGTGTCAACACATTATAGGACGTGAATTTTCGAGGTGTTACAGGTATCCCAAATTTTTTTACGATACATTTATAGAACAAATTTTTTTTTACCTACATTACGGGGCATGGCCGATCCTGAAAATTCAAGTGCCCTGGGTGAGCCAAATAAAGTCCCTTAGGCCTTACCGAATTAAATTTTATAAACTAGTTTTTTTAAGTTAATAGTATTTAGGTTAACAAATCAATATTGAGCATATCACATTTTGGCTAGGCTTTATGAATTAATATTGGCAATAAGTTTTTAGATTTTAGATTGGGCTATGTTTATTTTTAATTTTTAGATCGAAATTAAACAATTCAAGAACTCAAGAAGAAAAGAAATAAAGAATACTCACAATCAGCACAACAGTAGTTACTTCAGCCAATCAACCTGTTCGATGATTATTGTTCTGAACTGTTTCAGCAATCAGCAGCGATCAATGATCATCAGCGACACCTTCAGCCCGTGTTCAGCGACTTGGTATCCTTGTTGTTCAGCTACTTCAGCGTTCAGCCCACTCGGTTTAGAAAAAGTTCCCAATTAAAGCTTGTTTTTTGGATTTTGGTTTCGTCATCACTTCAAAGAATTCAAACAATCAAACTAACAACCAATAATCAGCCAATAAAAACAAGTAACAAGAATAAAACTAATAAAACTGATCAAACTAACCAATAATCAATTAATCTTCTGTTCGACTCTGTTCGAGTGACTCGATGTGCTGTTGCGGCTACCAATTCTGTTCGAAGATTTAATAAATCAGCGGTCAATAACAACTTATCAACAATTAAACCAACTAACAACAAGTAACTAGAAGTCTAGAACATTAACTCATAATCATAAAACTAATCAAACTGAAACTAACCAATATTTATTAAATCTGCGACTCTGCGTCCTCCTGCGAATCTGCGATGACAGAGCAAGCAATCCTGTTCGTGTAATCGTCATGTGAATCTGCGAGTGCGATGACAGCATCAAGTCAGCAACAGCAGCAATCCCTTGTTCAGTTGTTCGTGTAATCGTTTGACAGCATCAAGTTAGCAACAACAAGCAATCTTGTTCGCTGTTCGAGTAACAATTCTGGACGTCGACAGCATGTCAGCAAGCCCTTGTTCGTGTCATCGTGTGTGGAGTGTCGACCTTTGATATCCCTGCTTCATTCAATCTGCCGCCCATTCAATCTAATACGTTATTATTTGGTTATTTGGGCTAATTACTATTTGGCTATCATTTGGTTTTTTGGGCTAATATAATCAGAATTATTTGGGCTTAATTTTAGTTTGTAAATTTTTTTTTTCAGGGGTGTCCTAGTACTTGTTGAGGGGTGTCCTTAGTATAAAAATCGAAAAAAAAAATAAAATTTTACACTACCGGAAAAAAGTTGAGCCGTAGCCCGTGCTACACCTCAACCTACATTAGGTCCGCCCCTGCCAACACACCAAGTCAAAGAATCTAGAAATAAGAAGTCAACCATACCAAGAAAGTGGTCAGAGTGACACAATATAATGTAAATCATGTATAATAGCATACAACAACATTTGGGCATAAACACAAGAAGGCAATCACCGGAAAAATCCCTTAAAGAGTAAGAAAAACCTACGTCCCTAAAATACACCTAAGACCTTACTACAATATCTTCTAAATTACATAAATAACTTTATTGTTTTGGACGACTTGTGACTATTCAACTTTGGTGTTTCAAGATGAAACGAAATGACGAACTTATCCTTACGAGTGCATTGAGTTTTATTGTGTGAGTACCTCAATACATTCCACGAGACGATTTTTTACGATGATTTCAGTTGGACGATGAAAATGTTAAAAAATATTACTCCCTCCGTCCCATTTTAGATGTCATTGGACCCACAAGCTCACATCTTAAGGAATACTTGAGTATTTTATTTTTTGGGTTGTAAAATGACAATAATGTCCTTAGAAATGACAATTAAATTGGGACAACCAAAAATGAAAGTTTGTAATGGTAAGGGCAAAATTGGAAATTATATTTATATTTTTGGAAATGACAATTAAATTGGGACAACCAAAAGTGAAAATTTAGACATTTAAAATGGGATGGAGGGAGTAACACTTTGAGATCTGATCTCTACATATTATTGATGTACCCGTTTAAAAATTTAATTAATATTATATAATAACATTGCATTATCAATGTTGGGCTATCATTTATGTAGTATTTTGAAAAAAACGGGTTGATCAAAAGATAATAAATGATAAACATAAAAGGAAAATGCAAGGTGAACATTTAATTTTGGTAAGGATATATTTTTACGGAAAGTGCAAGAAGTGATTTCCACAAACACAACAAGCGAGTTGTGATAATGACAAATGTAATAAGACACACATCAAGCATATGCGACAAACCAAGCTACACATGTAACACAATCACCTGCACATAATTTATAAACATCTACAACTATGACATACATTCCACAATTCATAACCCAATATATATAAATCATCACCGATTAGATATGAACATGTTACATTCATTTTCATTTCGTCAAGCTCATCTATTTCAGTTAGATTAGACTCATCACTGAAAAATTGTTAAAAATGAGATTTATGTGCAATTCATTCACTGGTTCCATATCAAGTTATCAACATTTGATATCAAAATGTTTAACATTCATACAAAAATCTAGGTTCATTTGGGAAATAAGAAATAAACTAAACTGTGACACCATTTCTAAAACCTTTTCAACTAAGAACTAAGATAACAATAACTATGTAACGTACGTTGTAATTGCAAAGTAATGGCCGAAAAAACCTTCATTCGATTTTCCACATACCCTGTACTGATGTTCGCCCCCAGTAACAATCCAATCGCCGTTCTTCAAAAAATGTAGCTAATTAAGCCCCTATATCTACGATCATTGTTTGAAAAGAGGAAAAGTCCTAGTGCCATTTACGATGATGGACGTAAAATTTAGAGAAAGATGAAGTTTTGGTTGCATGTGCAGGAGAGAGATCGAAATGAAACAATCTAACTAAATATATTGTTAATTTTTTTAAACGACAACTCAGACACTCTCTAATTCTACTATTAAGCGACACATTTTTTTTGTCTGCCATAGATATTGAACGCTCACCACTTGGAAAGACAAGACCTGATCTAACACCTTGATGCCGCTATGACAAAATCCCTTTGGTATCATATTGTAAAGTTAACCATCTTAATTTAAAAGTTAAAACCATATACATATATATTAGAAATTTGTGCAATGTTCGCCATATAGTGCATCCAACCTTAAAATTAACCCATTTACAACATTGCGTTCAAGTTTGACACATGAACAAAAAGTGTGACTACAATAATGTTTACAGTTGTAATTTATCACGTACATCTACTCTCATCTTAAAATATACATGTTTCATCATGAATATTTCATGTGGTCACAAGATAACCCCTTTATACAATATTTCCCCCGCACACATATGTATTACAGGTATAAAAGATATTTATTAGTATATGCATACACAAAAATAACTATTTATTCTAAACAAATTTAATTAACAATTTATAATGCACACCTCCAATTACTCCTTTTAACATCATATTTATATCATTTTTATCTTCTAGTTCATTATAAATTTATCACTAAACCAACACCAATGTGAATATTGACCACTAACATTTTTCTTTTCATTCTTAATACAGTAAACATTAACTTATTTACCTTTAATTACGTCAGGTATACTATTAAAATAAAAGAATAGCTCACTATAAGTCTTTTTTTAGGACTATAAGTTTTAAAAGTACAAATAGCAACCACCCTTTTTGGAAAATGAAAATATAAATTAAATATTTGACCATGACCACAAAGTTACATAAACATTATCTCTATATAAAGTTAGAATAGTGATAAAAGCTAATGTGAGTCTTGGGGATTTGCTAACCACTTGCTTTTCTTTTCTTCTCTTAGTTTATTTTTGCTACTTTATGTTTTAGGTTTTTTAACGAACGCGACGATATCCTTTTTGACATATTTTTTACTTTTCTTTTTCTTTACTATAACCAGTGCACTGAAACCGGTCATGTTCCTATCATTTTTTTTCGTTTACCTTTATTTACTTTATATTGTTTTACATTTTCTTATTATTTTGACGTTCAGAGTCAACTTACGACCCAAATAACATAACGCATTTAGATTTGATTTTAAAAATTTATTCATCGGTTATCATGATGTGCGACACGTACCGAATTCCAAATGTGTCCCTGCGCAACACGCGAGTAACTACGACCCTGGTTGTTAGATTAAACATAAGAAATTTGTTTGTAACCACAACCCTAAATAGTAAATATTAAATAGTTAGTTTATATAATTGATTAGAAAGTTTTGAACCTTAATATATATTTAAATGGACTTTAGACCATTTCAGTTTATCAAGTTTTAAAAGTTTAGCATTAATTTGACAAAACTAAACACATACTCAAAAAACAACTAATACTTTTTGGATTAAACTAATGAGAGAAAGTTTTGAACATTAAAATATATTTTAAGGACTTTTGACCATTTCAATCTTATCAACATTTAAAAGTTTAGCATTAATTAGACAAACCTAAACACAAAATCAATTCAACTAATACTTCTTAGTTAAGCATTAATTAGACAAACCTAAACACAAAATCAATTCAACTAATACTTCTTAGTTAAGCATTAATTAGACAAACCTAAACACAAAGTCAATTCAACTAACACTTCTTAGATTAGACTAATGAGAATTCTTTGAAACATATGTGTCATACTTTATACCACCGTTCAATACAAAACCAATATAAAAGTTGTATAAATACCACCGTTCAATACAAAACCAATATAAAAGTTGTATAATGTAATATTGTAATTATATCTTTTTCTTTTTTTTTTAACAGAAACAGATCATTTTTCTTTTAATTGTGATAAATCAGACGCTTATGTAATAACTTATCTCACTCTTCTTTTACTTCTATTTTTTTTGAACGACGGAACTTCTATTCTTTTAAATCTATTATATATTTTTTTAACGACAGAACTTTTGTGTCAAATATAGAAACCGGGCCAGCAAAAAAACTGGAACTCAAAAATTACAAAATTACATCACGAACATTAAAATCACACCATCTAGACCAATTAATGTGATTGTTAAGCTTCTTTCCAAAGATTGGTTTCGTGTTACTCTTTGTATAATTACATTACAATTATAATTATAACTATGACTATAGAGAAGAAGAAGTAAATAGCTGATGTAAGGCCATGGGGTACGGGGCTTGGTTTGGGCCGTGGGTTGGGGGAAAACGCCCAAGCCATCACCCGGGGGCTTGAGTTGGGGCTTGGGTTTGGGCGTGGCCCTTGGGGATTGGCTTTCAAGCCGGGCGTGGGGCGGGGGAGCAAGCTGACATGGCGGGCTCTCAATGGTTATGTGTCAACTCATGCCCCTAACCCAAGCCCCACCATACCCCATAGGCGTGGGTTTTTTTCCCATTCCACGTGTCAACCAATGCCAACCCAAGCCCCACCATACCCCATGTTCTAAAGCAGTGTGGAATCATGTGACCCTATTTAGGCTCTCCACCTTTTGTCTTTGTTTCAAAATACCATAAAAATACACACACATACAGACCACCATTAAAGTAAACACATAAATCCCTCCTTCAATCCATCTGTATATTCATTTCTTTATTATTCTCCCCCCATAGGATACTTGCTTTCATAACTACAATAATATTAACAATAATATTGTGTTCTTGATTGATTGATGTTCAATGGCTTCAAGTGCCTCTAGGTTCATCAAGTGTGTGACTGTTGGTGATGGTGCTGTTGGGAAGACTTGTATGCTTATTTGCTACACCAGTAACAAATTTCCCACTGTAAGTACTCATTTGCATCTGGGTTTTCATAAATTTGCAGCCTTTTCAAGATTCTTTAAAGTTTTAACCTAGGGTTCTGTGTCTATCCTCATGATTTTCTTTCCTTGATGTGCTTTGGTTTCATCTTTCTTGACTTTGGAGTCTTGTGTATTGGCCTTTTTGTCATCTGGGTATCTTTCTTTTTTTCAAAAAGAACTATAAAAAAGTGGAATTTTGCTACAATTTAATTGTATATGTTTCATAACTAATCTAGATTTGAATCAAGATTAATAGACTAGGTTATGGCAACTAAATCTCTAACTGATTAATTAATTAATAGATCCTCTACTTGTCTATGGTTCCACTGTGAAAGTTTAATTAATCACCTGTGTAATTTTATTTTTTTAATTTTATTAGCACAAATTACCATGTAAATGGTTGTTTTGCCTTCATATTCAGCCAAATATAGTGTCAGTTTTGCTTCTTTTCTTTTTGTTCAAAGAATACCTTTATGTAATTTCAACCAAGTAAAATGTATATTTTTCAAGGCTATTGAATATATTGAAATGAAATATCAAGTACAGTTTAAAACATGATCACCAATTATTTGTTTCACACTGTCAGTTTAATAAACCACCTTTGTAATTTTTGTTTTTTTGTTACTTTTATTAGCACAAATTACCATGTCAGTTGAATATTTTTTGTTCAAAGAATACCATTGTTCAGAATTGGAAATTTGGAATTCCTTTATGTGATTTCAACCAATTAATATGTATCTCTTGCAAACCTGTTGATAATATATTAAAAAAAATATCAAGAACAGTTTGGAACATGAGCACCAATTATTTGTTAATGATGTTTCATTTCAAGTCACACATGTGTGTGTTTATGAAGGTGTAATTCTGATAATTCAATGTTGTTAACCAGGACTATGTACCAACTGTATTTGATAACTTCAGTGCAAATGTTGTAGTTGAAGGCACCACTGTCAATTTAGGCCTTTGGGACACTGCTGGTAAGATTTATCCACAGTCATTTTAATTCGGTACCTCTTGATCATAGACTTAGATTATGGTCTTTTTTAATTTTTGGTAACACTTTTTTAATGCACAAGGTCAAGAAGATTACAACAGGTTGAGGCCCTTAAGTTATCGCGGAGCCGACGTGTTTGTTCTAGCTTTTTCGTTGGTTAGTCGAGCCAGCTATGAAAATGTACTTAAAAAGGTAAATAAAAAACAAATAATCATTTTATAGTTCAATAATATTCGTTGGTGTTTTAACTTTTAAGTGATTTCTGATAATCAATTACTTGAGCAGTGGATCCCTGAGCTTCAACACTTTGCTCCGGGAGTCCCTGTAGTTCTTGCTGGAACCAAACTTGGTATGTTTCATTTTGACCCGTTATATGACCCACCCATTTTGTCACATCTGGCTTCATGTATGATTGCTTGTTTCCTTAGATCTTCGCGAGGATAAACGCTACTTAGCTGACCATCCAGGACTAGTACCTGTGACCACCGCACAGGTAGGTTTTTCGCTGCTTTTGCTCCCTGATTTATAGATAAAACGATATAGCTTCATTAACTTATAACTAGATCTATACGGGTTGCGTTTTATCTCAAACGGTCCAATCAGGCTATTGGTCTCAAAGTCCATTTCTAAGTTATACCTCATAAATCGTTTTATTCATAAATTCTGATTGTTATAGCAATAATATTGTTTTGAGTAAAATTCCATTTTCGTCCCTGAGGTTTGGCCAGTTTTGCAACTTTCGTCCAAAGGTATGTTTTTTCGCATCTGAATCCAAAATGTTTGAAATCTTACCATTTTCATCTGGCTCGTTAACTCCATCCATTTTTTTGCAACTTTTGTCCAAAGGTTTGTTTTTTCGCATCTGAATCCAAAATGTTTGAAATCTTACCATTTTCATCCAGCTCGTTAACTCCATCCATTTTTCTCCGTTAAGTTAGGGGTATTTTCGTCTTTTTATCTACTTGTTTTTGTTTTTTGTTTAGTAAGGGTATTTTGAATACTTGTACATAAACTGAAAAGACCGTATTGCCCTTTAAGTTAAACAAAAACGACGGAAATACTCATGACTTAACGAAGAAACATGGATGGAGTTAACGAGCTGGATGAAAATGACAAGATTTCAAACCTTTTGGATCCAGATTCGGAAAAACAAACTTTTGGACGAAAGTCGCAAAACTGGCCAAACCTCAGGGACTAAAATGGCATTTTACTCTATTGTTTTTGTAATCATAGATAATGCAATAATCGCTTATAGAAAAATAAAAAATGGACATAAATGACCCATATCGAGCGGGTTGACCCACCCGCAATCTTATCACCTCTATTATTCAGATTTTGCATGTTGGTTAACAATGTGATTAGGGTGAAGAGCTACGAAAACAGATGGGTGCCGCATATTACATCGAATGCAGCTCTAAAACTCAACAGGTGTGAATTAATCTGAACATTTTTTTTTAATTTCAGTGATTATTACTTACTTATTCATTCTTTGATCATCTTTTCTTGTTGACAGAATGTGAAAGCAGTTTTTGATGCTGCAATTAGGGTGGTTATCAAGCCACAACAACCACCGAAAGAGAAGAAAAAGCAACGTCAAGGATGTTTTGTGTTAGTTTCTTCATCATTTTTATAACTTTGTGTTAATTTTTAAATGCTGCAGTTAGAATTAAAAGATATCTGACTAGTTTTAAATTTTAATGGGACTGCAGGAACTTGTTTTGCACAAGGAAACTCACTTGTCTGGGATAAAAATAAACAGCGAGTTTGTTCGTATTGAGTTCAACTGTAACTTAACGTTTGAATCTTTGATAGAATCGGCTGCCGTTGTTAGTAAATAGGCAAGCAGAGAAAGTATATTTGTTGAAATATATATATATTTGTTTCTATTTATGCATGTTTTAACTATAACCATTTTGTAAGATATCAACGCTGAAATAGCTACTTGTAATTCAGTTCCTTAATATCTGTTTGTTAGAGCAATGAAACATCATATAATTAGATATGCTGAATAAATGTTTATTTAGGTGGAATATGTTTTATATGTTTTTGTTGATGTTGTTACGGTTTTCGATAAAAACAATTATCAGTACCACCAGTATCAACTTTTAGACAGTGTAGGCTGGCAGGTCATTTGACTTTAACCGGTTAATGTTTTAACTGGTTATTATTTTAACCGGATATTTTTTTAACTGGTTTGGTTAATAACCGGTTATTTTCTGTTAACCGATCTAACCGGTTTTTGCTTTTTTTTTTAAATTCGGTTAACCGATCTACCGGTTAATAACCGGCAGTTAAAATTAACTACCAACCGGTTAATGTTATAACGGTTAGTAACCGGTTTCAGTTCAGATTAATTAACCGGGTTTTTTTTTTTTTTTTTCCATCTCTGCTTAAAAACAAAGTTCATAAGCAGGTTTTCAGTCTTTATGGGCCGGTCAGTGCCTCAACAATTCCAACGATTACGGCCCAGTCCACCACATCTGCAAGATTGGGTATGAATAGAAATCACCAAATGAAAAATAATACATAAATCTTTCAGAACCTTCCCTTTTAATGGTCAACGTCTGACTTTTGAGGTCAAACATATTACTTCGGAGACAATGGGATAAACATTATACTATATAAAACCGCTAAAAGGGGTCAACTTCGAACATGAAGTTTCATAAGTTTGACCTCATAGGTCAGATACAACAACCATAACCATACACAGTAAATTCCCACCCATAGCAAAATCGTTGGTCGTAGAGTTCAAGGAGGGTGGATTGTAGGCAAACCGTACCTTTGATTTTGGTTACAGAGAATGTATTTTTTGACCTTGAGAGTTTGAGGTCAAGTGTAAGAAATTTTTAACACCGATAAAACCTTAATAGATTTGAGAAAAACTAGACAACGAAACTTAGACTATAAAACCACCCTAAATTGATCAATGTTGGATTTATAAATTTGTAGCAAGTTTTCTTTCAATGGTGGACATGAAGATTCATAGGTTTGACCTCAACAGGTCAAATTGTACCTTTTTTTAGTTTTTTCTTTCAATGATTGAAGCAGGGGCGGACCCAAGCCCAGCCCAAGGTGGGGGGCGCACCCCCGGGGAAAAAAATTTAGTGCTAAGTTTCGTCGAAAATCCCGTCCGCACCCCTTGGAATTTTTCGTCTGCACCCCTTGGAATTTTTCGACCGCACCCTTGAAATTTTGCGTGCGCACCCCCGTTAGGTAAAAAATGTTATCAATTTATATTTTAATTTTTTTAGTAAACTCTTATTTAAAAAAAATACTACCTAAATTATACAACTTTTAATATCTAACTAACTAAACCCAAATACCCATACCTTTACCCACCTATAATTCCTAACTAGCTAGCCCACTAAGGGTATATTTGGCATGGAGCTTTTAGGAGCTTCTAGCTTTAAGCTTTTAAGAAAAAAAACTCATACTCAATAAAAGTTTTGTTTGGTTGAATGAGCTTTAAGCTTTTAGGTTAGGAGCTTGAAGCTTTTGGTTGAACGCTACTACTAGTAGCGTTTAAAAGGAGCTACAAGCTTTCAGGGAAAAAATGACTATTTTAACCTCTAAAAATAAGGAAGTTTTTAATGCACCAACTTTCTAAATTTTTAGTTATGTCCATTTTGGTAATTTTATACATTTTATTAAAAGCTCCAGCTACTCTACAAAACACCAAATATATCTAAAAAGCTACAGCTACCAGCTTACAGCCACCAGCTACCAGCTTCCAGCTACCAGCCACCAGCTACTTTTGCCAAACATACCCTAAGTCTTAGCCCATTAACCAAACCCAACAATATTTCAAACTATAATAAAATAACTAAAGCCCAAAGGCCAAAACCTTTAGAAATTCTCTCCCCTCTCTCTCTCTCTCTCTTGCGTCCCTGCACTGCCAACGAACAACATCACCCAGCGACAACAGTCCAGCAGCCGGCAACCACCGTAATCAGCCACCATACCACCGTCGTTTGACACCAAATCTAACCGGAATCCGAACACAGGTAAGTTTCTTTGTTATTTTGATGATTTTGGTTGATATTATAGTAGAAAAAAGGGTAATAAAGTTGTTAAATAGGTTTGAAATTTTGTATGTTTTGACGTTGTTTATGGTTGTTTAGATGATTTTTAGGGTGATTATGTTGTTTATATATTTTTAGGGTGATTATGTTGTTTATATATTTTTAGGGTGATTACAACTTACGTTATGATTTCTAGGGCTTGAATAGTTGAAAATTAAAATTAAAATTGAAACATTATGTTATGGAGCGATGAACTTATGTTATATAGAGAAAGAATTGCTTAAAAAATTAGTTTTAGATGATATTTTGGATAGATTTCAAAAAATGAAAACCCGTAGGGCGTCAACGTTTTAATTATGTTTGTAACAAGGTTTGACATGTTTTTGATGATTATTTAAATTTAGTTTGATGTTCGTTTGTTTTACATGACCCGGCCCGACCCGATACGAACCGATTTTTTTACTTATATATACCTAGGGGCCTAAAATTTTTAAAAATGTTCTGCACCTCCATGAAAAAATTTATGGGTCCGCCACTGGATTGAAGTGTAGCATTTCTTATGGGAGATCCATTGAAGATTTGAAATATGAGACTTCAACTTCCCCAACTGGCAAAATTTCAGTCTTCTCCAATTCCCTTTAAACGTGCAATCTTGACTTTTGAGGTCAAATAAGTTCATAATCATTTTCAATATATATTGATAAATCCTTCACCTTAGCATAATGTGGTAACAAAAACGCGTGTTTCACAAACAATACCTTTAGAATGGACTAATGGAAGTTATTAGTAGCCTATAAGACATTGTTAGCCAGTATAATAAGAATTATGGAATTATTAATTGCATCTAGAACAAGAAAAGAGGCAGTCAATGGCAATGCATGAGCTTGAGCATGAGCATGGGCATGTTAGTAATGCACTCAATGAGTCTAGAAAGCAACAAATCCAGCATTAAGTCTTAAAGGCTAGCTATTATTGCACATAATTCTTCCAAAAAGAAAAGGGCACAAGTGGAATTTGAGCTGGGATTTCAATCTTTAACTTAAGCGTGGCATTAAAAAATTAAACCAATAATTGTTTTATTTAAATATGTTTGTTTATTTCTTAGTATCACTTCCCAGCTTTGCCTATTTGTTTAAAAGTCAAGGTATTATTCCTTCTAAACCTTATATGCATAGGTGGAAAGTTGACTCAATCATCACTAGTCTTTTGTAGATAGACCATGACAAAATAATTACAACATTCTCTTCTTCTTTTTATATAAAAATGAATATATCTTTATATTTTGTTTGTTTGAAAGTTATATCATCTCTCTCTCACAATCGCGGTATACTCCAGCGTCTATCATACTCACCAATAGGAACACTTTTGCGTTTCGCATATGTAACTTTTGATAATTACTATCTCACATTCGACGAGTGATCCTTTCTAGTAAGGTCACAACCACTTTGTGACGATGTATAAACTTGTATAGTTCATATTGACCAATAGGTTAGCCGTTCTAAAGTTTTGGGATTACCAAATCTATCTTTATTCCTTGTATTCCAATCTTTGTTAGAAATTATATGAAAATATACAACTTTTTCTGATATCAAAGTAAAAAGTCTTTTTAACACATATGAATAGTGTCACAAGGGGTGTTTGGCTATGATATACATGGTGGCACTTTGCTTATAATAGTAGCCACATCAAACCTTAAACAATTTTTTTGGCTTAAAAAGGAGAGACACATGTGAGTTATGGTCACCAAACAAATGAAGGAGGGTCTGAGTGAAGAACACAAACACATGGGGGGCACTGAAATATAGGTCAAAGCCCCTGAAAGGATTTACAGGGTCATGCTAATCCCACACGCAGAAAATTATTTTCACACCCCTAAGCGCCGAGCTATGGCCATAGCGGGGCGCTTAGGTCGACAAAAGGTGATTTGATGGTTTGACTGACATAAGTTGCAGAGACATAAAGGTGATATGAGGTTGCAGGTGTCTCGTGAACCCTTAGCGCCGCGCTATGGCCAAAGCGCGGCGCTTCGACCCCAAATTTTCACTTTAAAAACCTGCTCAGACACAACATTCAGCATTCGGTGATTTTGTTGTTTGTCGATTTTCTTTGCTCTATTAGTTACATGTCTTGAAAAAACGATGTCGTGGTTAAGCAACTATCTTTTCGGTCAATATTCTAACGAGTCAGTTGTTCCTGATTCTTACGAGGGGACCGCTATTTCTGACTCGTATGAGAAACCGGTCTCGTCCAACTTGAGGGAGGCAGAGGTTGTATCTGGCATTCGTTATCGTGATAACACGGTGAAGCTGGATTTGAATACCCCTGTGGAGGACCCTTACGCACAACAAGGTTATTCGAATTTCGGTTACGGTGGCGAGTACAGCTTTGTACAGCAGGAGTGTTATCCAAACGACAGTTACGGTTGTCAACAGAGCTTACAAGGTTATTCGAATTTCGGTTACGGTGGCGAGCAAAGCTTTGTACAGCAGGAGTGTTATCCAAACCACAGTTACGGTTGTGAATAGAGCTTTGAACATCAAGTCTATTCGAACCTCGGTGACGATGGTGAGCCGGAGGATGTGTCTGTTGACGAGGAAGGCTGTTACCCGGTTACATTTTCGTTTGATACAACGCAGACCTTTTCGTCACGTAAAGAGTTGGTGCGTTGGGTACAAGACACGGCAAAAGACAATGGTTACCTCATTGTGATTAAGAGGTCGAATAAAAGAGGAGAGAATTACAAGATTTGGTTTCAATGTACTTTTGGTGGGGAGCATAAGAGTATAGCTACACAGAGGAAAACGGGTAGCAAGAAAATAGGCTGCCCGTTCGAGATGATCGGGTTTTCGGAATCATCCGGAAGTGTTTGGAGGATCGAGGTGACGAAGGCGAAGCATAACCACACTCCTATTGAAAACTTAGAGGGTCACGCGTATGCGAGAAGGCTTTCTTCGGAGGATAAAAAACTGGTTAAGGAGCTGGCAGAGCAAGATATTCCCAACCAAAGTATCTGGCGAACGCTGACAAAAAACAATCCGGCTAGAAAGCTTATTCCGAAAGATATACACAACGCTGTTCGGAAGATCAAAGCCGAAAAAAATGTCGGTAAGTCTCCGATGCAAAAACTTGAAAACATTCTTCTTGAAAAAGATTACACTTATTACATGCGCACGAATGAGATATCGAACGAAGTTGAAGATGTCTTCTTTGTTCACGAAAAATCATTCACTATGTGGTGTGCCTTCCCGCAAGTGCTAATGATTGACGCCACCTACAAAACGAACATGTACAACCTGCCATTTGTTCAGGTCGTAGGCATAACGTCGACAAACAAATCGTTTACGGCTGCTTGTGCGGTAATTTCCGCTGAGAAGTCAGAGAACTACCTATGGGTGTTGCAGAGGATCAAGTCTATGCTGGTAGGATGTATGGAACCGCGCGTGATTTTAACAGACAGGGATTTTGCGCTAATGAACGCGTGTGAACAAGTTTTTTCCAAAAGCGCATAAGTATCTTTGTCGGTTCCATATTCAACAAAATATTAATAAGAACAGCAAGAAGAAATTCTCTGACAAGGAGTGGAAAGAATTCGTACGTACATTTTGGACATTGTGCGAGTCTACGACCGAGGAAATATATAGGTATAACTTGGAAAACCTTGAAGCACAGCTGAAAGAAGATGACCGTGAACGTGGGTATTTCTTACATAATTATGTTCAAATTTTATATAATAACAAAAACTGACTATTTACATTTTTTAATTTTAGAGGTTTTTGATTATTTGAAGAAATCCTGGTTGGATCCGTACCCTGAAAAGTTTGTATCTTGCTGGATTAACAAAACTATCAACTTTCACCAAACTACGACCAACAGGGTTGAGGGCATGCATGCAACACTAAAAAGTCACTTTCCAAGTCATCGCAACACACTGGATAAACTTGTACTGTATGTTGATCATGTTGTTGATAGACAATACGCCGAGATTAGAAGTAGCTTTGAAACAAGCCTCCGAAAAGTGATGACGCACCACAAGAATCAGCCCATGCTTGCATATATTCTCAGAAAGGTTTCAATATATGCGATTGAGCTTTTGAGTATGGAACTAAAACGTAAGGAAGACGGGTTGAGAGCCTACGGTGTAAGCTGTGGTTGCCAACTTTTTACCAGCTGTGGTTTGCCATGTGCCTGTCGTTTGGAAAAGTTGGAAAATAACGGTAATTAATATCTTTGACCTTTCTCGTTATGATTTTGCCACCTAATTTGTTTTCATCCACAGGTCAGCAACTCCGGATCACACACATAGACGTGTTCTGGAAGAAGCTTGACTTCAAGCCTGCAAAGAATAAAATAGAGGATATCGATGTAGACGCGGAATTTGAAAAATTGGAACAACAGATCGATCCAACACCCCCTCA
Organism: Helianthus tuberosus; assembly: GCA_030545235.1. NCBI lineage: Eukaryota > Viridiplantae > Streptophyta > Magnoliopsida > Asterales > Asteraceae > Helianthus > Helianthus tuberosus. The sequence goes on along the minus strand of CM060399.1, from coordinate 212,675,851 downwards.
AGTGAAAAGGAGCTTCTTTGAAAAGTTTCAGCAAATCCTCAATCCAGGGAACAATAACAAAAAACCTCCTGCTGTTTTGAAGAAAACTCGTGGTCGCCCAACATTGAAAACGCAGGAAGAAAGAAAGGTTGAAGCAGCTAGAAAAAGCTCGTACATTCCGTCAGAAGAAACTTGGGTCGAGGCCTCAGACGATCTTCCCCGTCACAGCTCGTACATATCACCCGAAGATTCTAGAAGACAAAAGAATACCAAACCTCTCAACCTACACCCTGATTTCCCGATGATCAAGCTCGGTCCTAAGACGGATATAGCGATCCGCAACTACGCATCTCAGATTCCCAAAGTGATCCATCCATACATCGTTAGAATAAAGGACGTGAAACTAGATGGTCATTGTGGGTTTCGATCGGTGGCTGTTGGGTTAGGAGTGAAACAAAATTCATATTTGATGATCCGGAAACAACTTATAAAGGAGTTACGTATGAACGAATCGCTTTGGAGGCAGGTTTTCGATCCGGAAAACATAGGACATTATGATGCGCTGGTTAGACGGATCGATTTCAAGGGGGTGGGACGAGCAGGTATCGAAAATTACATGTCGATGCCTGAGACGGGGTTTCTTATTGCCCAACGATACGTTGTGATTGTTCACACCTTCGACATTCGTGGGAGCGATACAATTTTCCCTCTGCTGGGCGGGCCAAACGAAGCTGAAGAACCTCACCTGGTGGTTGCGGTTGTGTTCGTCGACGATAGGCATTTCATACATGTAGAGCTTGGAGGTTGTTATCCAATGCCTCCCCCAAACCTACTCTGGACAGCGAACAGAACAGAGCGCGCAGCAGCCTGGCATACATTATACAGGGATCAGATCAACGCGTACGAAATGCTTACGTATCGTGCCCCTGACCTTAATGTAACCCCATATGTTCACGATGTATGTTAAATGTGTTTAATAATAATCACGTTTATGTTTGTTCAATATATGCGTTACATCACGTTAAAAACCGAATGTCACCGACACGACCCAATCAGATTCAATACGCACTTGTACGACCCAAAATGACAATATACATCATAATACTACAATTAATGAAAAAATACGTCATGTTCATGTACGGTAGGCGGCTGATACACATAACACTTCTCACAGGAGTACTTGTGCTTTCAAACCAAAATGATACGATATAACGGAATAAGACATCACACGTAACCGATTTGATCCGGAACTTGCAGTATAGTCCATATATATTAAAAAATGATGTATAATGGAAAAAACGTAAAATTTAGACTATTATCGATGCGCTTGTGAATTAAAAACAATTTTAAAAAATTTAAAAAAGGCCCAAAGCGCCCCGCTTAGGCCATAACGCAGCGCTTTGGCCCCGAAGCGCCCCGCTTAGGCCATAGCGCAGCGCTTTGGCCCCTCGTTAAACCTGAAGCGGGGCAGCCTTCTCCCCCATTCCATCAACAAACAAAACACACACACAAAGGTGCGATTACACACACTAGGGCGAAGATCTTGTTTTTCCAGATTTCAAACGCTATTAGGTACGATCGAACTTCATTTATTGTTTTGGTTCAAGTTATATGTTTGATTTTGATTTGATTTGGGCGGATTTGATCGAGTTGTTGGGCCTGTTCTTCATAACGAAGAACCAAAGCGCCGCGCCGAGGCCAAAGCGGGGCGCTTTGGTTCATGTTTATTTTTTTTATATTATTTGTTTATTTAATATTATTTGTTTATTGTTATTATTTGTTTATTTAATATTATTTTTATATTATTTGTTTATTATATTATATGTTTATTATTATTATTTGTTTATTTAATATTATTTGTTTATTATTATTATTTGTTTATTTAATATTATTTTTATATTATTTGTTTATTATATTATATGTTTATTTAATATTATTTGTTTATTATTTTATATTTAATATTATTTGTTTATTATTTAAATTGTTTAATAATATTATTTGTTTATTATTTTATATTTAATATTATTTGTTTATTATCTTTTATTTAAATTGTTTAATAATATTATTTATTTATTATTTTATATTTAATATTATTTGTTTATTATTTAAATTGTTTAATAATATTATTTGTTTATTATTTTATTTTTAATATTATTTGTTTATTATATTTTATTTAAATTGTTTAATAATATTATTTGTTTATTATTTTATATTTAATATTATTTGTTTATTATTTAAATTGTTTAATAATATTATTTGTTTATTGTTTTATATTTAATATTATTTGTTTATTATTTAAATTGTTTAAATAATATTATTTATTTATTATCTTTTCAACGTGCAGGGATGGATTCCTCCGATGACGAGATTGAGCATATGGAGGCTGAGGGAGAGGTGGGAGAGGAGGGAGAGCCGGCATGTCCGTACCTGCAGTTTCCGCAGGGGTCACGGGCGAGGGGGAGATGCGCTAGGTTGCGCATCATAGAGATTGGGGGGCATGTAGGGATAAACTGGGACCTGCTGGAGACCGTGGGAGAGGCCGCGCGGGCGCGTGATATAGTTGGACTAGATACTCCTTGGTCGCGCCTATTTCAGATTGCGATGGAGGACTCGTACCCTGAGCTTACGGTCGAGTTTCTTTCTACGTTTACATACGCGCCGCATCCGGCGGATTACGTGGAGGACCCGGATTTTCCAGTCCACGAGGTTACATTCCGTCTCGCCGGTCAGCAGTTTCAGATGAGTGTGCGGGAGTTTGCTGTCCATACAGGTTTGTACACAGAGCCCGAGCTTAATACTGATTTATATACGCAGGCGGTTACGGTGATGGACAGGCAGACGCTTATCAGTTTCTGGAGGGCCATTTCCAGGGTTCCCTTTGGGAAATCCTGGCAAAAGGCCACCACCATTAGAGACCCCTTGTACCGATACCTGCACCATGTTATCGCGTCATCTATCGTGCCGCGGGGTACCAGCAGGGAGAAAGTCAACCTCAGTGACCTTTTCTTTCTATACTGCCTACTTCGCCGCCAGCCCTGCGATCTAGCAGCCTGCCTGGCAGATTACTTTGCCACAGCATACCACTGGCAGCTCCGCGGGCAGCTGCACACTGGCTCATACATCACCGCCATTGCACGCTCGCTAGGGCTCGTGCCCGAGCATGATCCGGAGCTGTCCGATCCGATCCCGTCAACCAGGTTGGGCCGCGCGTCAGTATCTAGCATGCAGATCACCCGTACCTTTGATGTTGGTCTGAGGTTTAAGGGCCGTGACGGGCTGATTTGGCATCCGGAGGTGGTGCCGGAGGTCATCCCGGTTGTTATTGAGGTGAGGCCTGGAGTGTTAGCCCCTCCTCCTGTTTAGGAGGCCGCTCGGCAGGCTCGGCTATAGGCTCTGGGCCTCGATCAGTACCCGGGCCAACCTTAGGATCAGGCTCAGGCTCAGCCTCAGCCTGTATTCGAGGATCCGGCTCAGGAGGAGTATGTCGAGGAGATCCCGGTACCACCAGTTCAGCCAGCTCCTGAGCCGCCACAGTACCCACAGCACGTTTACGTTGACCTGCCTCCGGCAGCGCGTGAGGTGGCTCGGGACTTCGACCGGCGCCTCAGACGCCAGGGCGCACGCATTTACTGGATCGTCGAGACGCTCGTTGCTCTACGAGAGCTCGCTGGGTTGCCTCCACTTCCCCTCCCACCGTCCCCACCGCACGAGGATTAGTACCTTAGTTTGTTTGTTTAGTGTTTTGTTATGTATTATGTACTCAGTTGTACCTTTTTGTTTTGTATGTACAAACTGATATATATATATATATATATATATATATATATTGCAGTTAATCTTCTATTTACATCACGTTGGTTTTGGATTGTTTACGTTTAATTCTTATGGCTTTCTGTACATTTTATTTAACGTGTTCGTTTAATTTAACAAAATAAACTACGGTAAGAACTTATATTATATACGTTCTATAAAAATAATGACGTAATGACGTAATTATAAAACAACTATGAATTATATGTAATAAAACTCAAATAAAATTTTTTCCTCAAAAAATCCCTACCAAACTAACCCACATCCCACCTGTCTCCAAAAAAAAACATTCAAAGCGCCGCGCTATGGCCAAAGCGGGGCGCTTTGGTCTTGGTCAACAGACAAGGACTGACAGAAGTCAGTAGTCAGTCCTTGTCTGTTGACCAAGACCAAAGCGCCCCGCTTTGGCCATAGCGCGGCGCTTTGGATGTGCAAAAAGACAAATGGCGTGTGCGAATAGACCAGGCCTTACATGAAACCCATTGGCACTCTTTCTGGTTTATGGTCCTCCACAAAGGAGCATATGTTGATAACAATGGAACTTTTGGTGGGTATTTGTCTGCTTACCGTAATAATGATATAGGGAGAAGATCATGCGAGAACCACCTCTTATTGCGAGAACCGCGAGAACCAATGTGAACACAACAAAAAATGCCTAAAAATAGCTAAAAATCACACAATTTTTTTTTAATATTTTTTATATAAAAATCGCTATTTTTCGAAGCCAAAAAAAAAAATTTAATTTTTTTTTGCCACTAAAAGTAGCGATTTGAGCATAAAAAAAATTAGATTTTTTTTAGATTTTTTTTAGATTTTTTTAGGTTTTTTGGGGGTTTAGTTTTTAGCATTTTAGCTTGGGGGGGGGGGGGGTTAGGTTTTTTTTAGGTTTTTTGGGGGTTTTATTTTTTAGCATTTAGCTTGGGGGGGGTTAGCTTTGGGGGGGGGGGGGTTTAGGTTTTGGGGGGGGGGGGGTTAGTTTTTTTTAGGTTTTTTTTAGCTATTTTAGGTTGTGTTCACATTGGTTCTCGCGGTTCTCGCAATAAGGGTGGTTCTCGCATGAACTCCTCCCTAATGATATATATATATATATATATATAGTGTGAGGTTCATTGGGGAACACTAAAAAAGTGGGGAACCGACTCAAACGATCCCCGATTGGACTCATTACAGCGGCGTTGGAACCGGCTCGTCGAACCCTAACTAGGATCTCTTAACCCTAAACCCTAAATCATAACCCCTAAACCCTAAATATATTAGGGTTTGGCTTTTAGGGTTTAGCCTTAAGGTTTAGGGTTAACCTTTAAGGTTTAGCTTTAGGTTTAACCTTTAGGGTTTAGCTTTAGGTTTAACCTTTAGGGTTTAGTTTTTAGGGTTTATAGTTTAGATTTTACGGTTTAGCTTAAGTTTTAGCCTTATTTTTTAGCTTTAGGGTTTAGGGTTTAGAGTTTTGGAGTTAGGATTTAGAGTTTAGGGTTAAGATATCTTAGTTAGGGTTCGACGAGCCGGTTCCAACGCCGCTGGAATGAGTCCAATCGGAGATCGTTTGAGTCGGTTCTCCGCTGTTCCCCACTTTTTTAGTGTTCCCCAATGAACCTTCCCCTATATATATATATATATATATATATATATATATATATGAAAATTATAGGGGAAAAACTCATTTGAGTTCAAAAAACTCGAGAAACTCAATGGATGGGCCACATGTTGTCACGTGTTACAACTTTTTCAGAATTCTGACATGTAACAGCTTTTGTCAGGAGAGAGAAACTTAATATGGTACACCTCTTTCGCCCGTTTACGTTGATGTAACATCACATGTTAGTATGTTACGCTTTTGTTTTTGGTTTTCAACAGCAAATTTTGCAGTTTTATGAGGTGTAACATTTTCTAACTTAAATTTTACGAATTTTCGATGTGTAGTGAATGTAAAAAACATACTACATGTTTATATAGAAAAAAATTAGTGTAACAGACAAACCTGCTACGTGTCAGTGTGTCAGCCAGAAAAGTGAAAAAACATAAAGCTGTTACACTTACTTTTTCGGTCTATAACATGTTTCTAAAAAGTTACTTTTTGTAACATGCAATTTCAACTATAAAATTTCTTAATGAATGATGGAGATTGAGTTTTTATGAACTCATAAGGGTTTTCTTGTTATCCTTTCTATATATATATATATATATACACACACACAAACATACACGAAAAACCACTTGGGGTGTCCCAGTGGCCAGCCTCACCCACCTTTTCCTAGAGGACCCGGGTTCGAATCCTGGCAGGCACAGTTTCCTCCAGGCTTCCGCTTCCGGTTTGGTAGTAACCGCCAGACAGCTATGGGGCTAAGCTATCTTGTGGAGTGAGATCACTCCAGCGGTTGGGAGGACCGTGCTGTTAGATATTATGTCCGGTTCGATTAGTCAACGCTGCCTACCGGGTCTTGACCCGTAAGAATTACACCTTGGGCAATGAACTAAAAATCCACTAAACCCGTTTAACTGGTAATTACGAACAACATACGAGACAGGTCATAATTATTTATGATCATAAGCGGGTATTAACGGAGAGACGGGTACGTGGACCGGGTGAGACAAGAACACTCTTGCATTGCCACTTGTCGCGCACCTAAATCTCGGCCAATGGCATTGCATGCAAAGAATCTTCTGCCACTTGTCATGCACCACCCTTTTGGCCAATCAGAATACATGCAATTTTGCATGGCTTGACACTTGGCGGGCATGCAAGATGGGTACATTCCTTTATATTGGTGGGTCTTGTTTTGAAAAGAGGAGAAGATGAACAAAAGTAGTTTGTTGCAACAAGATAAAACTCTCTCTACACCCACAACATAACCGCCATCATGCCAGCCGACTGCCGCCGCTGCCAGCCGCCTGCCGCCGCTGCCAGCCGCCTCCTGCTGCCGCTGGCTGTCGTCGGGTGCCGCCGCCCCCTCGTCGTGTTTCGTTGGTTCGTGTACTAGCACTTGTTCGTTGAACCTTGGTGTCTCGACCGGTTAGTCATTAACCGAGGTATAATCTTTCTTATCGGTAGTTAAATATTTTTTACTGTGCTCGTACTTGTATGTAACCGGATCCTGTCGGGTTTCGTTTGTTTATCATTAGTTTATTTTTCCGCTGCGTTTTATTAATTAACTCGTTTAATTAATTAACTATTATTTATTGAACCGGGTTTTTTATAAATACAATTTTGACCGATCACCTCGGAATCCCAACACGTGCAATATCCCCCCCCCCCCCCCCCAAACATACACGAAATATTTATTATTATTTACTGGATACACATTAATATATATATATATATATATATATATATATATATATATATATATATATATATATATATAGGGCAATGATAGACAGAAAACCCTCATTTTCTTAGAAAACTCTGGAAACCCAAATCTCCCCCCATTTTTACCCAACCTCCCGACATTTTTTTTTGAAAAAAATAACACATGTAATATACATGTTTTAGAGTGTTTTGGGCCAAAAAAAACAAAAAAGCGCCAAAGGGATTTTTTTAAAAAAAATAAACAAATTTCAGCAATGTCCGGTTGCCTAACATGTGTTAGGCACAAAAGACAGAAATTGCTGAATTTTTTTTTTTAAATTATCCCTTCGGCGCTTTTTTGATTTTTTTGGCCCAAAACTCTTAAAAACATGTATATTACATGTGTTATTTTTTTCAAAAAAAAATGTCGGGATGTTGGGTTTTCTAGGGTTTTTTATATAGATAGGGTTTTCTATATAGCGCTACCCTATATATATATATATATATATATATATATATATATATATATATATATATATATATATATATATATATATATGGGGAAGGTTCATTTGAGAAGAAATTTAGCGTGAGAAGAAAAAGAAGAAAAGGCATAATGGTAAAACATTAAATAATTTATAACTCCTCCCATTAATTATGTTATCTCTCATTAATAAAGCAAATAACATTTTATCCTACACATTTCAAAATTTATCCTACATATATGTTATACTTACCGAAATTTAACCTACGCATATCTAAATTTATCATACACATTTAAGAATTTATCCTACACATACTAAAATTTATCCTACACATGTCGAAAAATGTCCTTCATCATAAATTATTTTATCTTGAAAGAGTATATTTAAAAGTAAGTTACAATTTTAATTAGTTAGCTAATTAATTACAATTGGAAATTTACCTATATGCCCTTATTAATAACATTAAATACACATATTAAATAAAGTAAAATGGAGCATTTCTATTGGTTTAAAACTTATTCTTTTTATTCTTACAAAAATTTTCTTCTCATTTGAACCCTCCACACACACACACATATATATATATATATATAAACATACACTAAATATTTATTATTATTTACAGGATACACATTAATATTTTAATGGCTATACAAATAGTGTAATCTACCATTAAATACAACGAAAATCCTAATGATTTAATTTAAATATAGTCATTGGTAAATGTACTAATTAGTCCGACTACTATCCTCAGGCACAAAACTACAAATCCGCTTTAAATCTAGAACACAAAATGAATAGTTTACGTACTTCGTTTGTTTGCAACTTTGACATGTGCTATAAAACACACCTAAGTGGTTGTTAACATATCTGAGGGCATAGTTATTTTTGTTTTAAACATTGCAAGTCTGCAATCTAGGGAGCGTTCAGTTCTGAACCAAGAAACATATTAAGAACTGTATATAATATTTTGTACATCTATTACTTTAAATCATGTGGTACCCTAGCGGGGCCTAACATGTAACCACCCTTATTTCTCTCTCCCACTATCTTTTAACTATATTTTAACTATGTTAGAACCCCGTGTATTATACGAGTTAAATAAATGTAATTTAATATATTAAATAATTAAAAGTTATATCTTTATGAACCCCGTATATTGTACGGGTTTAAATAAATGTAATTTTATATATCAAATAATAAAAAAGTTATATCTTTAAAAACCATGTGTATTACACAAATTAAATAAATGTAATTTGTATACTAAATACTAAAAATGCCGTATCTTTAAAAAACTCGTGTATGATCGGGTTGAATAAATCCACCAAATAATAAAAATTACATGTTTAAAAACCACATATATTACACGTGTTGAATAGATCTAAAAAGAGTTATATCTTTAAAAACCATGTCTATACACAGACTAAATAAATGTAATTTTGTATATTAAATACTAAAAACGTCCTATCTTTAAAAAAACTCATGTATAGTCGGGTTGAAAAATCTACCAAATAATAAAAAAAAATTATATTCTTAAAAAACCCTGTGTATTACACGTGTTGAATAAATATAATTTTACATAGCAAATGATAAAAAAAAAGTTATATCTTTAAAAACTTCGTGTATTACATGGGTTATATAAATGTAACTTTGTATAGTAAATAATAATAAAAATTTGTATTTATAGTAAAATTGAAAAAATTTATATTTTTAAAAATCCGCGTTTTACACGAGTTGAATAAATATAATTTTGTATACCAAAATAATAAAAAAATATTTTTTTAATAAATTAGGATAACATTTAATATTAATTTATTATTTATATATTTAATATAAGATAAGTAGGAAAGAGATATATTTATTTTAAAAATATATTAAATTAACAATTTAGTTTCGAGGATAATATTTTATTAAAGTACGATAAGATTTAATATTAATTTATTATTTATTTATTTAATTAATATAAGATAAGTATAGATTTGAAAATACCTTCAATGAATGACACGTGTCCAAAACTTGGTTTCTTTTATTATAGTAGATAGATACGTGACAAATAGAACTTATAAATCATGAAACAATTTGATACATATGGAGTTAAGTATATGGTCTCACATGTCACAAAAAAACAAATATGAATAATTATGTTATATTAGATAAAAAAGAAATAATGAGCTGTTATCATGGGAATGGTCAGCAGTTGCGACAACTCATCAAATCGAGGGTTAATTTGCATATATTAATAGAAAAAATTAATTTTTTAACGACAATATTTCAACACTTACTAAAATATATCAACATTTATGATTAATTTTGGAAACCCCAAAGTAAATGTTTCTATTTTAGGAAACCATGTCTTACACAAATTATACACGCATGGCTTTCGTTTACCTGTGAATATCGTTCATTGAGTAAACTTCTATTTTGGTCCCTGTGGTTTAGGCACTTTTGCCATTTTAGTTCAAATCTTAAACTTTTTAAATCTGGGTTTCTGTGATTTCACTTTTGTTGCCATTTTAGTCCAAAATTCAAATTACCTCCTATTTGACTATTAAAAACTGGTTATTTTGTCTTTATCCATAAGGGTAAAATGGTCATTTACATTTTATAAATAAATACAGACCTACCAGTCAACCATCCCCATCCCTCTCTCTCCCAGATATGCACCATCTCAGCTCTCTCTCTCCCTCTCTCATATCTCTAAACCTAAGTCTTGACATCCACAAACCACCATCAATCTCATCTATAATCACCGCAACATCATCAACAACCACCATCATCACCCCCGTCAGTCACACCCACCACCGTCACCGTCAACAACCACAACCGTCACTGTACCCATTAAATGCCACCACCGTCGCCACTTGAAAACCCTAAACCTACCACCACCGATCTGAAAGAAAGGTAGAGACAGATGGTGCCACCAGACCAGCGAGCCACTGCAGTTCCGCCGTCGCTGCTCCTTCTGTTCCGATGAGCCACTGCAGTTCCGGCGAGAGTTGTTCCGATCTGAATTGGTTCCGGCGCAAACTTCTGTTCTGATCTCACCCCTTTATACGCAGGTTCGATCTTTCACCAGGTAACAATCGACCACCCATTTGAACGCAGGTATGGTTGATATCCACAGGTCCATTCAATCGAGAGAGAGAGAGAGAGAGTGATCGGAAGAGAGAGAGAGAAAGAGAGAGTGATGGAGACGGTGATGGTGACGTTGTGGTTTTGTGGCAGTTGAATTTAGGGTTTTGATTTTGGGTGGATTTGGTTGATAGAGGGTTGAATTTAAAAAATGATTCCGTTTTATTTATTTCATATATAATTTAATTATGCATAACATAGCAAAGATGAAATTTATAAACTTACATCCCATTAAAACTTAAAAGTAGTACACTTTGCCCTAAACGGGACTTTTCACATAAACACTTGCCCACGCAGGAGCTATAGAGATAATACATGTCCTCACATGGACGGTTTACAAAAGTAAATGTCCACGCAGGGACTAATAGAGACAAGTCCTCGTAGGGACTAAGTACAAAGATAGATGTCCACGCAGGGACTACATACACACATAAATAAATGTCCACGTAGGGACTTGTTTTAAACAAGGAAATACAATAATACATATTGGGATTTAACGATCTCGTTTCTTCTTTCCTTTCAGTAAACTTGCTAAGCCACTCATGAATCCCTGATTCTTCCTACGCTCTTTCTCGAGGTCTCGCTCAACCCTGCCCAGTCTTTGACGGAGATCCTCCTGTTCCGGTGGGGAAAACCGTGGTGGCTGGTGCTGTAGTGGTGGTTGAGCAGGTGCTTGATATCCACGAGCTGGATGTCCCATTCCCCAAGGGGTTCCATAAGGTCCTTCTGGGTGAAAGGCATTGTAGTTTGCTGCTACTTGGTAAGGATCCTCAGCATAGTTATAGTTATGGTATGCTGGCGGTCCGTATGGGTTGTATGCTGCTGGAGCAGTATAAGCAGGGATAGGGTTGCCAAAACCCGATGGTGACGGTGCTATAGGTGCCGAATTCACCTCTGATACTGGAACTGAAGGTCCATCCTCCTGTGGCTCTTCATATAGTGGCGGGTAGTGGCTGCCACTAGAGTGTTGAGGGGTGCTGAAATGAAAATCCCCTGCTCGTGCTGTCATCCGTGCGCCAGTCCTCCTACGTCTTGGCGGTGCTGGAGGCGCTAGATTAACTGGCGGCGGTGGAGGCGGTGGCGTGACTGCCTCGTAACGTGGATCCCTAGAGGGATCTTGCTGCTGCTGGTGAGGCGATGAGTGGTAAGATGGTGTATAGTACCACTCACACCGTTCGAACCGTGCCTGATGACTATCCGGACCTTGGTATGGCGTTCCGTGAAAAGACGAACCATCAGAGATTTCAACAGGATGGTTCGGGGTTCCGGTTGCAGGCTCGACGGGATCTGTGTCCTCGTCCATGTCCATCGCTTGATCACCTGAAAAATGATCCTCCGGTCCTAGTGGGTTAAAACCCCCTTGTTCTGGTAGGTAGTCCGCCGGGTTAAACTGGCCCCGAAAGACAGGAGTAGGGTCGTCGAAGGAACGGTGCGATGAAGATCGTTGTAAAGGTATGTATGAAGGTGGCAGATTGTTGGGCTCATTCTCGGACTGAGGCCCATAGGAGTGATGATTTGGAGGCGTTGAGCTATACGAAGTAGATCGTCTGGAAGGCTCCTCGTAAATCCTCCAAGGTTCTTGTGGATCTGCACTCCTTGTAGAAGAAGGAGTTCGCCGGCCCGAAGGCCCGGCCTCGTGGTCGTTAGGGGCGCTCGTTGGCTCCTTTCCTCGACTTCCTCGCCTGAATCTTGGCGGCATTGTTAAACCTGTCCATATAAACAAAGGTAACAACAAGGAAAAATAAAGGACAAAGTTAAAAGTAAAATAAAAATATTTTGGATTATTCCTAAGTTCTTTGTCTAGACTCGAAGATTTAGGAATGTGTAATTGTGTCATTGAGATTAAACACAAAAGGCTAGTGTTTAATTCACTCAATGTTGGCTCTGATACCAACCTGTCACACCCCGGATTTCCACGTGTCACCGGTGGGCCCGGTGGGGGAGTATCGTGACGTGGTTGGCAACATAATAGTCAAACAACACAATATTTAAATGCACAGCGGAAGCAAAATATAGATTCATTTCAACCAAACAGTATTGTAATATTAAGTATCACAATTAGTTGAATATAAATCCACAGGTAGATCAAAATAAAAGGAAACAGTGTTCAACAGTCTATGACATCCAAGCTTGCGAGTCTTATTGTGGATGCTAGGAGAAAAGCCAGCCTATTACGCGTAGTACCTGCACTTAACGTTTTTGAGAAAATACGTCAGTTTACACTGGTAAATACAATCAACCGACTCATTTTGAAAAGAGTTTAAGAAAATGCATTTAAGGCACAAGGCACAAATAATATTTTATTAACTTGGGATAATTATTTGAATATAATACTTGTAAAAGATTTACATGTTTCTTATGCGTTCAGTAGCCCGGTTCGTGCCGGGTTAAAGATCAATAGACACACCACATTATGTATATGAGACACTGACAGGTGTACGCCTACACCTGTGTGCTAAGGTCGTGGCCATTTCGTAAAATGATGCCAGGGATATCCGAGACATGGTCATTAACCCCCCAAAGGCTTTAAGCAAACAAAACAATTTAAACGGTCATCTCGATAATACTTAACCCCCAAAACGATTAAGGTCGAATGCCCGACCAAGTGGTATTTTATATACCGTACCCCAAGCCCGTATAAGGGAAAATAAGTTAAAAGTATTTACCTGAGCAAGTATAAATCAAAATCAGCGAGTGCAAGTATCTTTTACCGGTTCTCCTAATCTGGAACGAAGGTTTATAATAACCTATTAGAATCCTAACGGGTCTTTAGTTAAGCTTAAGCTTAGACCGGTTAGTTTTAAAGATACGGTTCGTACGCACGATTAAGCGAAGACCGGATAGAATGTGATTTAGACCCGACAAGTTTGAAGACTTGCTTAATATGGGTATATTATACACATTCTGGATTTTTAGATAAAACCGATAAGGTTTGACCCGTTTCGGCTAATTTATGTAAACTAGTTACATAAACCGAACCGAACGCGTATGAAGCGTAACGGGTAACCATAAGAGTCCTAAACAGGTTTCCTAAGTTAACATGCCTTAAATATGTTGTAATATCAGTAGGATATCTTCCATTATGCCCATAACGAGTTTAATCTCATATTAAGCCCCGTAGGGGTATTTTGGTCATTTTAAAGGTTATAAAAGGGTTTAATTAAGCTTCTATGATTAGGGTCTGATTAAATCAGTAAAATAATTTATTTTAACAGGTTATAACCTTTGGTTATAAGTCTTATATGCCAAAATAAATTTTAAACCCAAACTATGCGTATAATACGTGTATAAAGCCGTTTTAAGCGACGTACGGGTTAAAATAGGATTCTGAGTTTTCTGATCAGTTAAACAGGTTCAAAACCCTCCATTTATTATTTAAAATCAGTAGCAATTGGATTGGCATCAAAAGGATTTGTAAAACTCATTTTATGGCCGAAAAGGGTATATTCGGTATTTGCCGAATCAAGGCACTAATCCTAGCTTATGATCAGTTTAAAAATAATTAATAATCTTCAAAAATCCCAAAATATTATATTACATCAGTGGGTAAAAGGTTTGGTGTCAAAAATTGGGTTTAGATAGGCTTTATGCTAATGACGCCGTTTAATCACTAAGAAGCGTTCTAATTACGTCATTAAGCATAACTCCTAATCTAGACCTCCAACTGATGAGAAAATTTAGGTACATGTTTAATAATCAGTAACAAAGATTATAGTTCTTTCACATCTTCAAAAATCTCGTTTTATGATCATAAGGGCATTACGGTCCATATTTAAGCACTTAACGGAAACGTCGGACAAATTAAGGATTTATGTGGTATAAACGCATAGGCTTATACACACATGTAACTAGGTCCTAATGGAACTTTAAGGCATGTCTAAACCTATCAAAACCGGGTCAGAACTGAGGTCAAAGCAAAAGTCAAACTTTTGCGTCTTTCGGTTCCGAATCGGTTCAAAACAGAAAGTTGTCGAATCAAACAAGCGTAGACAAGTTTTTATACTTATTAACAATTTATATGAATGATAAAATAGGTTACACGCCTTCTATAATGCTAATCGCGTGTTAATTCGAAAATCACAATTCTGTTGACTTTTTCTAATTACCGTTGACTCGACAAACGACCTAGTTAGAATGGAAATCAGTGGGTGCCCTTTTAAGGGTTTAAAGCCCACATAATTACCAACTTATAACCACTTTCAAATCGACAAAACACTGGATTGTTTGTGTTTTATCGTTAAGTCAAACCGTAATTACGACGGTTTGACTATTAAGCTAAATACTAAACAAAACTTAATTAAGAAGAGTCAAGGGTACTTACACGTGTCTAATGGATGATTAGGAAGGTCTTGTGGCTGCTGTTGTGCTCCTCAAATGATCAGAAGTTGAAGTGTGGTTGCATGTTGCAACATAAGCCTTATGTAGTGACTTTGATCATCCCAGATTGATGCCAAATGGGTCTACAATTGATCAAGGATGAATACATGTGTCATCTACAACCTATAAAACACTTTAGGACGCCCATGGTATGCCATACAAGTGATCAAAGTCGGTTAAAACATCAACAGACAGTTGTGCAAACAATTCTGATCAGACAAGGCAGTCGCGTAGCGCGACTGCCGGGATGTTCATGCTCGCGCTACGCGAGGGTGTTGAAGACCAGCCAAACAAGTTTCTTTTAATTGCATTTCAGTCCCTGATCCTTCTAAACGCCGCTTTCACTGTAATTCTTGCATTTTAAGACTTTATATTTGACATATGGGGGCTTTAAGGCTTATACCATCTTTGTCAAGTCCTCGGGTAACTTTGTGATCACCCGAAAAGCCCTAATTTTCAATGTTGACGATTCCAACCCTCACACACGAATTTTATCATAACTTTCTCATACGGTAACGAAACTTGGTGAAATTTTTATGGTGCATTCTAGTGAGCATAATTAATCGTTACAAGGCTTCGGGTTTGCTAAAAGGTCACTCAGAGGTATATCTTAACATGTTGACACATTTAACCCCTGTAGTTTGTAATCTCTCACTTTCTTTCACAATTCGCTTCGTATGATCCATGATCCATTCGTTTAAGGTTATAAACATCATGTAGGGTTATTGTAAAGTATATTTATTCATTGTTGACATTTTGAACCCTTATATCTACACAGTTTCATTGTTTGTCAACTTTAGTCCTTCAAGAACATTCTTTCACACGTTCAAACCTATGACACGTGTCAAGACATTATAGGACGTAAATTTTCGAGTGTTACATCCTCACCCCCTTAATAGAAATCTCGACCTCGAGATTTACTGAAACAGATAAGGGTACTTTTCTTTCATCGTGTACTCAACCTCCCACGTATATTCGGGACCTCTTCGGGCATCCCATTTGACCTTTACAATCGGTACATGCTTCCTTCGAAGCTTCTTAACTTGTCGATCCTCGATCGACAATGGTTTTTCCACAAATTTTAAGCTCTCATCTATATGCACATCTGAATGTGGTATGACCAGTGATTCATCAGCGAAACACTTTTTCAGATTGCAGATGTGAAATACATTGTGAATTCCACTGAGCTCTTCTGGTAAGTTTAGCTTATAGGCAACTGACCCGATACGTTCGATAACCTCGAAAGGTCCTATGTATCTCGGGCTTAACTTGCCTTTCTTACCAAATCGCATCACCCCCTTCCAGGGTGATACCTTAAGCAAAACTTTATCACCTACCTCCAAATTAAAAGCTTTACGCTTTGGATCAGCGTAACTTTTCTGCCTATCTCGGGCAGCTTTGAGACGGTCGCGAATCTGGACAATCTTGTCCGTCGTTTCGAACACTATCTCTGGTCCCGATAATTGGACATCTCCAACTTCCGCCCAACAAACGGGCGTTCTACACTTTCTACCGTATAAGGCCTCGAAAGGCGCAGCTTTAATGCTGGTGTGGTAGCTATTGTTGTAGGAGAACTCAATTAGTGGTAGGTGGTTATCCCAACTACCACCCAAATCAATCACACATGCACGAAGCATGTCTTCCAACGTTTGAATAGTGCGCTCACTCTGACCGTCTGTCTGAGGATGGTAAGCCGTACTAAAATTCAAACGCGTGCCCAAAGATTGTTGGAAGCTTTTCCAAAAGTGTGACGTGTATCTAGTATCTCGGTCAGAGATAATAGACACAGGTATACCATGTAAGGCTACAATCTTATCAACGTATAACTGGGCTAA
The DNA here is from genome assembly GCA_030545235.1 of Helianthus tuberosus. Lineage (NCBI taxonomy): Eukaryota > Viridiplantae > Streptophyta > Magnoliopsida > Asterales > Asteraceae > Helianthus > Helianthus tuberosus. The sequence continues at coordinate 212,658,947 of CM060399.1, read as the reverse complement.
CATGTCGGAGCTATAAGTCTCCTTAATGGGTAGGAAATGAGCTGACTTAGTCAGTCTATCAACGATCACCCATATAGTATCATTGCATTTCCTTGTCTTTGGCAGCTTGGTGATGAAATCCATCGTCACCATCTCCCATTTCCACGTAGGAAGTTCAGGCTGTTGTAGCAAACCTGACGGTTTTTGATGTTCTGCTTTGACTTGCGCACAGGTCAAGCATTTAGCTACATAGGTAGCTACAGACTTCTTCAAGCCTATCCACCAATAGTTTGCCCTTAGATCCTGGTACATCTTATCTGCTCCAGGATGAACGGAGTATTTGGAACTATGGGCTTCCTGAAGGATAACATCTCGAAGTCCTCCATAAATTGGAACCCATATTCGTCCATTCAATCTTAGTATTCCGTCCTTGCTAAGTGTTAACTGTTCCTCAGTTACCCCTAGCTTTTCGTTAGGATAGTTAGCTTCCAACACAGCTTCCTTCTGTGCAGCTAACAACCTTTCAATCAAATTATTCTTTATTTCCATGCGCTTGGCATTGATTCGGATGGGTTTCACCCTCTCCTTTCGACTCAAGGCATCGGCGACTACATTCGCCTTGCCGGGATGGTATCTTATTTCACAATCATAATCATTCAGAGTTTCCATCCAACGGCGTTGCCTCATGTTCAAGTCCTTCTGATTGAACAGATGTTGAAGGCTCTTGTGATCAGAATAGATCACACATTTGATTCCATATAAGTAGTGCATCCAAAGTTTTAGTGCGAATACTACGGCACCCAACTCCAAGTCATGGGTGGTGTAATTCTTTTCGTGCACCTTTAACTGGCGTGAAGCATAGGCAATGACTTTGCCTTTCTGCATAAGCACACATCCCATCCCGGTGTGTGATGCATCACAATAAACTACAAACTCCTCTATTCCTTCAGGCAATGTCAGTACTGGAGCATTGCTCAACTTTTGTTTTAGAATATCGAAGGATTCCTGCTGCTTAGGACCCCAGTCAAACTTAATCTTCTTACGTGTCAGCGAAGTCAGGGGTGCAGCAATCATTGAGAAGTTTTCAATGAATCGCCTACAGTATCCTGCCAAACCTAGGAAGCTACGAATTTCTGTAGGCGTCTTTGGCTCATGCCAATTCATGACAGCTTCAACTTTAGCGGGATCACTTGGATACCACGCTCACTAACAACATGTCCAAGAAATTGGACTTCTCGAAGCCAGAATTCACACTTCGAGAACTTGGCATAGAGCTTTTCTTTATGAAGTAGTTCCAAAATGCAGTGAAGATGCTTCTCGTGGTCAGCTTGGTTCTTCGAGTAGATGAGGATATCATCGATGAAAACGATGATGAATTTATCTAAGTGCGGCTTGCAAACGCGATTCATGAGATCCATGAATGCGGCCGGTGTATTAGTGAGCCCAAAAGGCATCACTAGGAACTCGTAATGACCATAACGAGTCCTAAATGCAGTCTTGTGTACGTCTTCATCTCTAACCTTTAGTTGGTGATAGCCTGACCTTAAGTCAATATTCGAGAAGAAACTTGCCCCTTGAAGTTGATCGAACAGATCGTCGATTCTGGGCAAAGGATACCTATTCTTGATGGTGACCTTATTAAGCTCACGGTAGTCGATACACAGACGCATCGATCCATCCTTCTTCTTGACAAATAAAACTGGTGCTCCCCAAGGAGACGAACTAGGTTTGATGAAACCTTTGGCTAGCAAATCATCTAGCTGCGTTCTCAATTCCTTCATCTCTGTTGGTGCCAACCTATAAGGTGCCCTTGCTACTGGTACTGATCCAGGGATAATGTCAATTCTGAATTCTACTTGCCTATCTGGTGGCAAACCAGGTAGTTCTTCAGGGAAAACTTCAGGGTATGCAGCAATGACGGGGATATCCCCAATCTTGGGCTTCGGCTCATCAATAATCACTTGTGCCATGTAGATGACACAACCCTTCTTCAAACACTTAGAGTCTTTGAGCATAGACATTTTCTCAGGCAGCCCATACTGGGTATCTCCCTGGATAGTAAGTGATTCACCAGACGGAGTCTTGATCATCACTTGCTTCTTATTGCAAATAATCTGGGCCTGGTTATGAGATAACCAGTCCATGCCTAAAACTATGTCAAAACCGGCTAGTTTTAAAGGAAGTAGGGACAAAGGAAAGGAGTGGTTCTTAATGGATATGAAACATCCATCTAACAAGGTTGAGGCGGTTTCTAAAGTGCCATCTGCTAGTTCCACCTCATACTTCATGTCACACCCCGACCACGTGGAAAATACAAAACGTGGCGGAAATATCGGGGAGTGTTGTAACAGAATTAATTGTTTCAAATCCATGGCAATTGAAGTTTCGTTTTATTGATTAAAAGTGTTACAATGCCTTAACAAACAAAGAAATACAACATAATTAACTAGTCTTGCATCTTTTATTGTCACTAAAGCCCAAGTCTGTCTATGTGTATCTTGACCATCTTATGCAACAGTTCCTGAAAAACACATGTGAAAATAGGTACGTCAGCATAAAAATGCCTGTGAGATACATAGGTTTTGTGAAAATAAGATTCATGACTTATGTTTGAGAAAATGTTTAGTCATGAACCTTGTTATTTGCTTTGTCTTTTAAATCATTTGAAAAACGATAAGATCAGATGATAAGTATAAATAAATGTAAGGTTAAATGAATAACCAAGTAAAATATGTTTGCATAAGATAAATTGTTTATAAATCAATGTCTTGTGAAAAGTATGTTATTTGTATGAAATGTTCTATGTCTCAAACTGAAATGATTCAAATAACGTTACGACATGTAATACCATACAAACACTTATATATAGGAAGTACCAGCGGCGTATCCACCATGCTTGTATCATATTACACACGCATCGTTACTTAATCACTTAATCAAGCCAAACCAAACAATGTAAAATGTTCATGTCAAGATGTAAATCATGTCAAAATGTCTATGTCAAATATCTATGTCAAATGTCTATGTCAAATATCCATGTCAAATGTCTATGTCAAATATCCATGTCAAATGTCTAGGTCAAATATCCATGTCAAATGTCTATGTCAAATATCCATGTCAAATGTCTATGTCAAAATGTCATGTATGGCAAGTGAAAGGTCTCAACTAAACCATATGCACAAAAACAAAGTATTGAAGTAAAGCTTGGTTTAAATCAAAGCTATGTTTTGTGGGAAATGCATGCAACTATTTAATATGAACATTTATGCGGTATTGTGAAAATGCATACATCCAAGCCTGGCGACTGTGGTGATAAACCCTTTAAACAAATTAAAGGTCTATCTGTCTTATGTCAACGAATTCGGTCATTCCTTTCATCCCCTTTCCCTGGGACGTCCGGAACGGGAGTTGTCAATTCCTATGGTACCACTACCTACTAACGAACAGCATGATCGGTGTTAATGAATGTATTGTCCCATGTAAACAAACCAAATGTCATACCAAAATGTAAGCATGTGATGAAAAACAATGTACTAAGTATGCACGCAATGGACATAAATAGCATAAAATGTAAATGTAAAACGATGTACTAAGTATGAACTAAATGGACATACATAGCATAAAACACAATGAGATCATGTACTATAAGTGTACTATTGAACATAGCAGTATATGATGTGAAAACAGGAAAGCATGAAAGTAACAAGTAGGCACATGTGTTCCACCCCAAAACAGTTTGGAAAACAGTAAAAGAGGGGTCTATGTACTCACTTGAGATTGCTCAGAAGTCCTAGGATAACCACCAAGCAATGCCAGAGATCGCGGAATATCAAACGGCACCTAATATAGGTAACTACATTAATAAACCGGACCTAAATCGGAAGACTGGGTAGCATTAGGGTTTGTAAACCAAACGAGTGTAGAGACTCGTGTCATTTGGTTTAACAAAGCCTACATACTAAATGAAACCTAACATAAGTGTTTACGACCCATTACGACCCGTTTAGGTAGCTTATGCTACTTTAACGCGTCGTGCGCGTGAAACGCGTTCGGACCGTCTAACTAGTCCTATGACAAGTGTTATATGCCTAAACATGTTACCTAATCAGTTATGTGACAAAAGTTTAGGTTACATATGCTTAATTACCAATTATACATGAAAAGGGTATTCTGGTAATTTACCTAAGGCATATAAACTACCTATCATACAACTACTTAAACGATGTGACCATAGGGTCACCTAATGTATTTGGTCGGATCTTAATGATCGACCAAACTGGGTCGGGTTCGAGGTATAAGCGATTTATTAGATCGCTTACCCTACGACCCTAAACAACGTGGTAATCAGTAGGCATAGTCCCAAGGGACTATAACCAACGTGATTACACTCACGTTGCGAAGTTCAAACGAACTTCGCATTGACCATAACTGGTCAATGTAGAAAGTCAAACAAAGTTTGACTTTCAGACTCGAAAAGCAATAAAATAAGGAAAAGAACGAAAGAATACTTACGAAGGGTCCCCGAATGCTAATCCCGATCCAAGAACTCAGGTATGAAACAAAGGTTTCAACTTAGAGCTCTCAAAATCAGAATTCTAGTGAGAAATGCAATGGGGGTGGATGGGTATATATAGTTTTCGGGTAACCGTTAGGATCGTTTCTTGAATAACGTGATCGAATCTCGTGCGTACACTTGTCGGAAAGGTTATGGAGCCACATATGCTCCTTATCTTAGTGACACATCAACTCAAAACATGTGGTTAAGAATCAATTAGTTGCAACTTGTAATTAGAAACATACAATCTGGTCCAGATCACGCAGTCGCGTAGCGCGACTGGTAAGGCCTTAGGCGTCGCGCTACGCCACTGACCCATCTGATTCAGAAATGTTTCAAAAGTGACAGGTTTAGTCCCTGCAGCCCGTTTAAGCGATTTTCGATGCGTTTGAACCCCGTTAACCTCATTTCAAGGCTCTAAAATGAAGTTAAAGTATAGGGAACTCAAAACATGCTCAAAAATATGCCGGAGGTTGGTTCGTTTGGCCGTACGAACGCGATGTTCGCTTAATTACGACGGAATGCGCATAAGCGCGAAAAACGATCCAAATGACGTGACGAATGGATTTTTCTTATGGCGAACACTAAAATATAATGTAGTCATGCTTACATAAATTTTTGGATGTCCAGATGTATTCAGAACGTAAGTTATGCGCGAAAATGCAAATTTGTGCACTTTTTGACACTTTTAGTCCCTGAATGACACAAAAGTTTATTTTAGCACACCGAACCCCTCAAAGCCTATTTATAAGCTATGTAAAGGATATTTATGGTATGTTTAACTTATGGTCATGTTCCGAAATGTCTGTTACAGTTCAAATTGGCATACTTTCGCAGTTTGTCAACTTTAGTCCCTGTAAGCGAATTAACTTGGTTTTGCCATACCAAAGCCTTCAAAACTTATTTCTAAGTTATGTAAAGGTTATTTAAGGTATGTTAAGCCTATTTCACTATTCCGGAGTGTTTGTTGCATTAAACTGGTTATATCTATACATCGGTGCGCGTATAACCTTCCAGAAAGTGAATTTAGAGTTTGGAATTGAACGAGAATTGATATGTGCAAAATGATACACATATTTTTACAAATCCCAAGTATGAAATATAATATTTCATTGGTTCGGTATTTGTTTGATGGCCGTGAAGGCACAGGTGTTACAGTCTCCCCTACTTTAGGAAATTTCGTCCCGAAATTTATTTAGAGGAAACTTGTGAGAGTTTAAAACATGAAGTCGAAAAGATCAAACAACATTGGTTAGGGTTCTTGAACTTCTAGTAACCTTAATAACATTATGTTTGCAATGTAAGAGGGACACTTATATACAAGTATATGAAGCGTCATTGGTGCGTCCACCATGCCTCCATTACATCGTTCTCATTTTGTTATTGTTGTCACTATCGGTTCCTTCACATAATAAATCTTACTGGATTTCTGTGCACTAAATTTCATAATTATGTGCGCATCCATAATTAGAGAATTCCTTGCACAGTTCACACAGTCTATTTTATAATGTGTAGGGTAAAACCAAATGAACAATCCTGTGATGAGCGTGACTTAGACCGCCATAGAGTCCTTTAGACTAAATCAATAAATGATTTAAATAGACTATCAAGGAGTCTGTCCAGCTACATCACTAGATGTCGTTCTTTAACCAAATTGTGAATCAATCTTTTTGATTAGACCACTAAAGGGTCTCTAATGAATCATGGAGCAGTACTATATAATCCAAGGGTCTTAACTATTACATAGAAGCCCATTAAGGATTGAAGGTAGTACCTTTTGAATATCCTGCTACGAATCTCTCATATGAAGATATGAAAGATCCTGCGAGGATTTGGATAACGGATATCCAGAGTATTAAAAACACTAAAAATGCATAAAAGAAAACATAAGATGAATAAACACATAGTCACATAATCACAAAATTGTTTAACTAGAAGTTTGTTCTGCTAACAGAGTACATGTATTTAAAGCACACTAGGAATCCATCTCGTGGATTTCATTTGGTACTTTAAACATTATCAAGAATCTAACTATAAAGATAGAAAGATCTTTTTTTTTAAAAGAAAAATTCGATTTCGATTATAAGGAACCGAAATGTTCGAATTCGGGTACATAAGGAATCCAATTAAGGACTCTGATTCGAATGATGATCATCCACAAGGATCTAATTGTGAAGATAAAAAGATCCCTTATGGATTTTAGAAGTTGAAGATGTTTTGATACCTTGCACTGGACGTGCTTATGTCAAAACATGAAGTAAAAATGCTTATGAAATTGAGATGCTAGATATGCCAAGGCGACATATGAAGCAGGATTTTGAAGGTTAAGTCAATGTATGAGGAAAATATTTTTGAAAAACTATGCATGGGGTTCTTTTAAGAAAAATGTGTTTAACGTTTTTGAAACCTTATATATAATACTTTTGAAATAAAGTAGGTGTATTAGGTAGATATATTTACACAAATGTTTTTAAAATCATGCGAGATGAATTTTGAAATTATGTATAAGGTTTTTGAAAGACATGAATGATGCTTTTCGAAATCATGCACTTGATCAGAAAATGTATTGTGTTAATATTGTCTTTAGACTATATGAAATATTTTGAAATTAGGAAGGTTGGTTTTGATAACATGGTCAATGTTTTTGAAATAACATAGACAATGCATCTAGAAAAAATTTGTTTTCAAACTATATGAAATGTTTTGAGATCATGAAGATTGTTTTGAAATACTTGTACTGTATATGTTGAAAAAATCAAAACGGAATGGGTATGAGATTTGAAAATACCCTTAGTTATCTAACCAAGGATTTAAAGGCACAGATGTGCGAAAAGCACGATTACTCATAATGTCACTTAATTTTCTGTACTTTGTTTCTTAGAGTGAAACGAGTACTTTAAAATTTTCGAGGGAATCATGAGCAATCATTTGAGAGAGAGAAATCACAAGAGTAGGTTGTAAGGTACATAGTTCCTTGATGTAGGTATCATAGGAAAAGCCATACACACCTAGCAGGGGGTTGAGCTGGTTGGTTGGGGACTGCTTTACCATTGTGAGCGACCATGGCGAAGTTCTGAGAAGCCTTTCGCTTCTTTGACTTCTTAGGGGATCGTTCATCCATGGTCTTTGATTTCTCGATTGGTTTCTTGGCTGATGGTGCTGTCACCTGACTAGGTCCTGCCTGTCTTGGTGACTCTTGAGTGGCTTCATCCTGGAGATGATACATGGCAGTAGCTAATTCAACAGTCTTCAGGGCTACTTCGCCTATTCGCTGAGCGAATTTTGGCTGCTTGCTCAGATATCTGGGCGTCATCGTGATGAAGAGGCATTCTTGAAGAAAAAGAAAGGCATAGGGAGAAACAGGTGAAAGTTTATTGGACAATCAAAACAGAATGATAACGAATGAAGATTGCGATCATTTGTTTGTTACCTAAGGCAAACAAATGAGATCATGACAAATCAAAGTAAATAGGTCAAAAATAATGTATCGCGAAGACATGCTCGCCTATAAGTGAACACTCATCCCAAGAATTCCCAGGTAAGCACAACTGGTCTCGCGTCTGATGAGATGTATACGAAGTGCTTGCCTAGACAGAAAACCCAGAATACAGGCATTCACCCTTCCAGTTTGCACGTGTTCACATCATTTAAAACCCAAAACCTTGACGAAGTTTTGAAACTCAAAGGGGTTCAAAACCATATAATAGAGAGTTCAAAACCTTACAATAGAGGGTTCAAAACCTAGTAATCAATCATCCTAGAACAGATGATTAGTTTTCAAAGCGGTTTTGAAATTTATGTTCTTGTTGTGGTCGTCGCCTAAGGATAGGCGACGGTATTGTTTTATGACTAAACGCAAGTAAACTCGCGTTAGGGTCCTAAGAAGGTTATAGACTAGGTCAAAGCATTACTAATTACTAATAACCTAATTCCCTATAACCATTGGCTCTGATACCATCTTTTCTGTCACACCCCGACCACGTGGAACATACAAAACGTGGCGGAAATATCGGGGAGTGTTGTAACAGAATTAATTGTTTCAAATCCATGGCAATTGAAGTTTCGTTTTATTGATTAAAAGTGTTACAATGCCTTAACAAACAAAGAAATACAACATAATTAACTAGTCTTGCATCTTTTATTGTCACTAAAGCCCAAGTCTGTCTATGTGTATCTTGACCATCTTATGCAACAGTTCCTGAAAAACACATGTGAAAATAGGTACGTCAGCATAAAAATGCCTGTGAGATACATAGGTTTTGTGAAAATAAGATTCATGACTTATGTTTGAGAAAATGTTTAGTCATGAACCTTGTTATTTGCTTTGTCTTTTAAATCATTTGAAAAACGATAAGATCAGATGATAAGTATAAATAAATGTAAGGTTAAATGAATAACCAAGTAAAATATGTTTGCATAAGATAAATTGTTTATAAATCAATGTCTTGTGAAAAGTATGTTATTTGTATGAAATGTTCTATGTCTCAAACTGAAATGATTCAAATAACGTTACGACATGTAATACCATACAAACACTTATATATAGGAAGTACCAGCGGCGTATCCACCATGCTTGTATCATATTACACACGCATCGTTACTTAATCACTTAATCAAGCCAAACCAAACAATGTAAAATGTTCATGTCAAGATGTAAATCATGTCAAAATGTCTATGTCAAATATCTATGTCAAATGTCTATGTCAAATATCCATGTCAAATGTCTATGTCAAATATCCATGTCAAATGTCTAGGTCAAATATCCATGTCAAATGTCTATGTCAAATATCCATGTCAAATGTCTATGTCAAAATGTCATGTATGGCAAGTGAAAGGTCTCAACTAAACCATATGCACAAAAACAAAGTATTGAAGTAAAACTTGGTTTAAATCAAAGCTATGTTTTGTGGGAAATGCATGCAACTATTTAATATGAACATTTATGCGGTATTGTGAAAATGCATACATCCAAGCCTGGCGACTGTGGTGATAAACCCTTTAAACAAATTAAAGGTCTATCTGTCTTATGTCAACGAATTCGGTCATTCCTTTCATCCCCTTTCCCTGGGACGTCCGGAACGGGAGTTGTCAATTCCTATGGTACCACTACCTACTAACGAACAGCATGATCGGTGTTAATGAATGTATTGTCCCATGTAAACAAACCAAATGTCATACCAAAATGTAAGCATGTGATGAAAAACAATGTACTAAGTATGCACGCAATGGACATAAATAGCATAAAATGTAAATGTAAAACGATGTACTAAGTATGAACTAAATGGACATACATAGCATAAAACACAATGAGATCATGTACTATAAGTGTACTATTGAACATAGCAGTATATGATGTGAAAACAGGAAAGCATGAAAGTAACAAGTAGGCACATGTGTTCCACCCCAAAACAGTTTGGAAAACAGTAAAAGAGGGGTCTATGTACTCACTTGAGATTGCTCAGAAGTCCTAGGATAACCACCAAGCAATGCCAGAGATCGCGGAATATCAAACGGCACCTAATATAGGTAACTACATTAATAAACCGGACCTAAATCGGAAGACTGGGTAGCATTAGGGTTTGTAAACCAAACGAGTGTAGAGACTCGTGTCATTTGGTTTAACAAAGCCTACATACTAAATGAAACCTAACATAAGTGTTTACGACCCATTACGACCCGTTTAGGTAGCTTATGCTACTTTAACGCGTCGTGCGCGTGAAACGCGTTCGGACCGTCTAACTAGTCCTATGACAAGTGTTATATGCCTAAACATGTTACCTAATCAGTTATGTGACAAAAGTTTAGGTTACATATGCTTAATTACCAATTATACATGAAAAGGGTATTCTGGTAATTTACCTAAGGCATATAAACTACCTATCATACAACTACTTAAACGATGTGACCATAGGGTCACCTAATGTATTTGGTCGGATCTTAATGATCGACCAAACTGGGTCGGGTTCGAGGTATAAGCGATTTATTAGATCGCTTACCCTACGACCCTAAACAACGTGGTAATCAGTAGGCATAGTCCCAAGGGACTATAACCAACGTGATTACACTCACGTTGCGAAGTTCAAACGAACTTCGCATTGACCATAACTGGTCAATGTAGAAAGTCAAACAAAGTTTGACTTTCAGACTCGAAAAGCAATAAAATAAGGAAAAGAACGAAAGAATACTTACGAAGGGTCCCCGAATGCTAATCCCGATCCAAGAACTCAGGTATGAAACAAAGGTTTCAACTTAGAGCTCTCAAAATCAGAATTCTAGTGAGAAATGCAATGGGGGTGGATGGGTATATATAGTTTTCGGGTAACCGTTAGGATCGTTTCTTGAATAACGTGATCGAATCTCGTGCGTACACTTGTCGGAAAGGTTATGGAGCCACATATGCTCCTTATCTTAGTGACACATCAACTCAAAACATGTGGTTAAGAATCAATTAGTTGCAACTTGTAATTAGAAACATACAATCTGGTCCAGATCACGCAGTCGCGTAGCGCGACTGGTAAGGCCTTAGGCGTCGCGCTACGCCACTGACCCATCTGATTCAGAAATGTTTCAAAAGTGACAGGTTTAGTCCCTGCAGCCCGTTTAAGCGATTTTCGATGCGTTTGAACCCCGTTAACCTCATTTCAAGGCTCTAAAATGAAGTTAAAGTATAGGGAACTCAAAACATGCTCAAAAATATGCCGGAGGTTGGTTCGTTTGGCCGTACGAACGCGATGTTCGCTTAATTACGACGGAATGCGCATAAGCGCGAAAAACGATCCAAATGACGTGACGAATGGATTTTTCTTATGGCGAACACTAAAATATAATGTAGTCATGCTTACATAAATTTTTGGATGTCCAGATGTATTCAGAACGTAAGTTATGCGCGAAAATGCAAATTTGTGCACTTTTTGACACTTTTAGTCCCTGAATGACACAAAAGTTTATTTTAGCACACCGAACCCCTCAAAGCCTATTTATAAGCTATGTAAAGGATATTTATGGTATGTTTAACTTATGGTCATGTTCCGAAATGTCTGTTACAGTTCAAATTGGCATACTTTCGCAGTTTGTCAACTTTAGTCCCTGTAAGCGAATTAACTTGGTTTTGCCATACCAAAGCCTTCAAAACTTATTTCTAAGTTATGTAAAGGTTATTTAAGGTATGTTAAGCCTATTTCACTATTCCGGAGTGTTTGTTGCATTAAACTGGTTATATCTATACATCGGTGCGCGTATAACCTTCCAGAAAGTGAATTTAGAGTTTGGAATTGAACGAGAATTGATATGTGCAAAATGATACACATATTTTTACAAATCCCAAGTATGAAATATAATATTTCATTGGTTCGGTATTTGTTTGATGGCCGTGAAGGCACAGGTGTTACAGTCTCCCCTACTTTAGGAAATTTCGTCCCGAAATTTATTTAGAGGAAACTTGTGAGAGTTTAAAACATGAAGTCGAAAAGATCAAACAACATTGGTTAGGGTTCTTGAACTTCTAGTAACCTTAATAACATTATGTTTGCAATGTAAGAGGGACACTTATATACAAGTATATGAAGCGTCATTGGTGCGTCCACCATGCCTCCATTACATCGTTCTCATTTTGTTATTGTTGTCACTATCGGTTCCTTCACATAATAAATCTTACTGGATTTCTGTGCACTAAATTTCATAATTATGTGCGCATCCATAATTAGAGAATTCCTTGCACAGTTCACACAGTCTATTTTATAATGTGTAGGGTAAAACCAAATGAACAATCCTGTGATGAGCGTGACTTAGACCGCCATAGAGTCCTTTAGACTAAATCAATAAATGATTTAAATAGACTATCAAGGAGTCTGTCCAGCTACATCACTAGATGTCGTTCTTTAACCAAATTGTGAATCAATCTTTTTGATTAGACCACTAAAGGGTCTCTAATGAATCATGGAGCAGTACTATATAATCCAAGGGTCTTAACTATTACATAGAAGCCCATTAAGGATTGAAGGTAGTACCTTTTGAATATCCTGCTACGAATCTCTCATATGAAGATATGAAAGATCCTGCGAGGATTTGGATAACGGATATCCAGAGTATTAAAAACACTAAAAATGCATAAAAGAAAACATAAGATGAATAAACACATAGTCACATAATCACAAAATTGTTTAACTAGAAGTTTGTTCTGCTAACAGAGTACATGTATTTAAAGCACACTAGGAATCCATCTCGTGGATTTCATTTGGTACTTTAAACATTATCAAGAATCTAACTATAAAGATAGAAAGATCTTTTTTTTTAAAAGAAAAATTCGATTTCGATTATAAGGAACCGAAATGTTCGAATTCGGGTACATAAGGAATCCAATTAAGGACTCTGATTCGAATGATGATCATCCACAAGGATCTAATTGTGAAGATAAAAAGATCCCTTATGGATTTTAGAAGTTGAAGATGTTTTTATACCTTGCACTGGACGTGCTTATGTCAAAACATGAAGTAAAAATGCTTATGAAATTGAGATGCTAGATATGCCAAGGCGACATATGAAGCAGGATTTTGAAGGTTAAGTCAATGTATGAGGAAAATATTTTTGAAAAACTATGCATGGGGTTCTTTTAAGAAAAATGTGTTTAACGTTTTTGAAACCTTATATATAATACTTTTGAAATAAAGTAGGTGTATTAGGTAGATATATTTACACAAATGTTTTTAAAATCATGCGAGATGAATTTTGAAATTATGTATAAGGTTTTTGAAAGACATGAATGATGCTTTTCGAAATCATGCACTTGATCAGAAAATGTATTGTGTTAATATTGTCTTTAGACTATATGAAATATTTTGAAATTAGGAAGGTTGGTTTTGATAACATGGTCAATGTTTTTGAAATAACATAGACAATGCATCTAGAAAAAAATTGTTTTCAAACTATATGAAATGTTTTGAGATCATGAAGATTGTTTTGAAATACTTGTACTGTATATGTTGAAAAAATCAAAACGGAATGGGTATGAGATTTGAAAATACCCTTAGTTATCTAACCAAGGATTTAAAGGCACAGATGTGCGAAAAGCACGATTACTCATAATGTCACTTAATTTTCTGTACTTTGTTTCTTAGAGTGAAACGAGTACTTTAAAATTTTCGAGGGAATCATGAGCAATCATTTGAGAGAGAGAAATCACAAGAGTAGGTTGTAAGGTACATAGTTCCTTGATGTAGGTATCATAGGAAAAGCCATACACACCTAGCAGGGGGTTGAGCTGGTTGGTTGGGGACTGCTTTACCATTGTGAGCGACCATGGCGAAGTTCTGAGAAGCCTTTCGCTTCTTTGACTTCTTAGGGGATCGTTCATCCATGGTCTTTGATTTCTCGATTGGTTTCTTGGCTGATGGTGCTGTCACCTGACTAGGTCCTGCCTGTCTTGGTGACTCTTGAGTGGCTTCATCCTGGAGATGATACATGGCAGTAGCTAATTCAACAGTCTTCAGGGCTACTTCGCCTATTCGCTGAGCGAATTTTGGCTGCTTGCTCAGATATCTGGGCGTCATCGTGATGAAGAGGCATTCTTGAAGAAAAAGAAAGGCATAGGGAGAAACAGGTGAAAGTTTATTGGACAATCAAAACAGAATGATAACGAATGAAGATTGCGATCATTTGTTTGTTACCTAAGGCAAACAAATGAGATCATGACAAATCAAAGTAAATAGGTCAAAAATAATGTATCGCGAAGACATGCTCGCCTATAAGTGAACACTCATCCCAAGAATTCCCAGGTAAGCACAACTGGTCTCGCGTCTGATGAGATGTATACGAAGTGCTTGCCTAGACAGAAAACCCAGAATACAGGCATTCACCCTTCCAGTTTGCACGTGTTCACATCATTTAAAACCCAAAACCTTGACGAAGTTTTGAAACTCAAAGGGGTTCAAAACCATATAATAGAGAGTTCAAAACCTTACAATAGAGGGTTCAAAACCTAGTAATCAATCATCCTAGAACAGATGATTAGTTTTCAAAGCGGTTTTGAAATTTATGTTCTTGTTGTGGTCGTCGCCTAAGGATAGGCGACGGTATTGTTTTATGACTAAACGCAAGTAAACTCGCGTTAGGGTCCTAAGAAGGTTATAGACTAGGTCAAAGCATTACTAATTACTAATAACCTAATTCCCTATAACCATTGGCTCTGATACCATCTTTTCTGTCACACCCCGACCACGTGGAACATACAAAACGTGGCGGAAATATCGGGGAGTGTTGTAACAGAATTAATTGTTTCAAATCCATGGCAATTGAAGTTTCGTTTTATTGATTAAAAGTGTTACAATGCCTTAACAAACAAAGAAATACAACATAATTAACTAGTCTTGCATCTTTTATTGTCACTAAAGCCCAAGTCTGTCTATGTGTATCTTGACCATCTTATGCAACAGTTCCTGAAAAACACATGTGAAAATAGGTACGTCAGCATAAAAATGCCTGTGAGATACATAGGTTTTGTGAAAATAAGATTCATGACTTATGTTTGAGAAAATGTTTAGTCATGAACCTTGTTATTTGCTTTGTCTTTTAAATCATTTGAAAAACGATAAGATCAGATGATAAGTATAAATAAATGTAAGGTTAAATGAATAACCAAGTAAAATATGTTTGCATAAGATAAATTGTTTATAAATCAATGTCTTGTGAAAAGTATGTTATTTGTATGAAATGTTCTATGTCTCAAACTGAAATGATTCAAATAACGTTACGACATGTAATACCATACAAACACTTATATATAGGAAGTACCAGCGGCGTATCCACCATGCTTGTATCATATTACACACGCATCGTTACTTAATCACTTAATCAAGCCAAACCAAACAATGTAAAATGTTCATGTCAAGATGTAAATCATGTCAAAATGTCTATGTCAAATATCTATGTCAAATGTCTATGTCAAATATCCATGTCAAATGTCTATGTCAAATATCCATGTCAAATGTCTAGGTCAAATATCCATGTCAAATGTCTATGTCAAATATCCATGTCAAATGTCTATGTCAAAATGTCATGTATGGCAAGTGAAAGGTCTCAACTAAACCATATGCACAAAAACAAAGTATTGAAGTAAAACTTGGTTTAAATCAAAGCTATGTTTTGTGGGAAATGCATGCAACTATTTAATATGAACATTTATGCGGTATTGTGAAAATGCATACATCCAAGCCTGGCGACTGTGGTGATAAACCCTTTAAACAAATTAAAGGTCTATCTGTCTTATGTCAACGAATTCGGTCATTCCTTTCATCCCCTTTCCCTGGGACGTCCGGAACGGGAGTTGTCAATTCCTATGGTACCACTACCTACTAACGAACAGCATGATCGGTGTTAATGAATGTATTGTCCCATGTAAACAAACCAAATGTCATACCAAAATGTAAGCATGTGATGAAAAACAATGTACTAAGTATGCACGCAATGGACATAAATAGCATAAAATGTAAATGTAAAACGATGTACTAAGTATGAACTAAATGGACATACATAGCATAAAACACAATGAGATCATGTACTATAAGTGTACTATTGAACATAGCAGTATATGATGTGAAAACAGGAAAGCATGAAAGTAACAAGTAGGCACATGTGTTCCACCCCAAAACAGTTTGGAAAACAGTAAAAGAGGGGTCTATGTACTCACTTGAGATTGCTCAGAAGTCCTAGGATAACCACCAAGCAATGCCAGAGATCGCGGAATATCAAACGGCACCTAATATAGGTAACTACATTAATAAACCGGACCTAAATCGGAAGACTGGGTAGCATTAGGGTTTGTAAACCAAACGAGTGTAGAGACTCGTGTCATTTGGTTTAACAAAGCCTACATACTAAATGAAACCTAACATAAGTGTTTACGACCCATTACGACCCGTTTAGGTAGCTTATGCTACTTTAACGCGTCGTGCGCGTGAAACGCGTTCGGACCGTCTAACTAGTCCTATGACAAGTGTTATATGCCTAAACATGTTACCTAATCAGTTATGTGACAAAAGTTTAGGTTACATATGCTTAATTACCAATTATACATGAAAAGGGTATTCTGGTAATTTACCTAAGGCATATAAACTACCTATCATACAACTACTTAAACGATGTGACCATAGGGTCACCTAATGTATTTGGTCGGATCTTAATGATCGACCAAACTGGGTCGGGTTCGAGGTATAAGCGATTTATTAGATCGCTTACCCTACGACCCTAAACAACGTGGTAATCAGTAGGCATAGTCCCAAGGGACTATAACCAACGTGATTACACTCACGTTGCGAAGTTCAAACGAACTTCGCATTGACCATAACTGGTCAATGTAGAAAGTCAAACAAAGTTTGACTTTCAGACTCGAAAAGCAATAAAATAAGGAAAAGAACGAAAGAATACTTACGAAGGGTCCCCGAATGCTAATCCCGATCCAAGAACTCAGGTATGAAACAAAGGTTTCAACTTAGAGCTCTCAAAATCAGAATTCTAGTGAGAAATGCAATGGGGGTGGATGGGTATATATAGTTTTCGGGTAACCGTTAGGATCGTTTCTTGAATAACGTGATCGAATCTCGTGCGTACACTTGTCGGAAAGGTTATGGAGCCACATATGCTCCTTATCTTAGTGACACATCAACTCAAAACATGTGGTTAAGAATCAATTAGTTGCAACTTGTAATTAGAAACATACAATCTGGTCCAGATCACGCAGTCGCGTAGCGCGACTGGTAAGGCCTTAGGCGTCGCGCTACGCCACTGACCCATCTGATTCAGAAATGTTTCAAAAGTGACAGGTTTAGTCCCTGCAGCCCGTTTAAGCGATTTTCGATGCGTTTGAACCCCGTTAACCTCATTTCAAGGCTCTAAAATGAAGTTAAAGTATAGGGAACTCAAAACATGCTCAAAAATATGCCGGAGGTTGGTTCGTTTGGCCGTACGAACGCGATGTTCGCTTAATTACGACGGAATGCGCATAAGCGCGAAAAACGATCCAAATGACGTGACGAATGGATTTTTCTTATGGCGAACACTAAAATATAATGTAGTCATGCTTACATAAATTTTTGGATGTCCAGATGTATTCAGAACGTAAGTTATGCGCGAAAATGCAAACTTGTGCACTTTTTGACACTTTTAGTCCCTAAATGACACAAAAGTTTATTTTAGCACACCGAACCCCTCAAAGCCTATTTCTAAGCTATGTAAAGGATATTTATGGTATGTTTAACTTATGGTCATGTTCCGAAATGTCTGTTACAGTTCAAATTGGCATACTTTCGCAGTTTGTCAACTTTAGTCCCTGTAAGCGAATTAACTTGGTTTTGCCATACCAAAGCCTTCAAAACTTATTTCTAAGTTATGTAAAGGTTATTTAAGGTATGTTAAGCCTATTTCACTATTCCGGAGTGTTTGTTGCATTAAACTGGTTATATCTATGCATCGGTGCGCGTATAACCTTCCAGAAAGTGAATTTAGAGTTTGGAATTGAACGAGAATTGATATGTGCAAAATGATACACATATTTTTACAAATCCCAAGTATGAAATATAATATTTCATTGGTTCGGTATTTGTTTGATGGCCGTGAAGGCACAGGTGTTACACTTCACCCTTAAGGTCTTAACAGGTAATTTTAACAATTCACAAAACTTATTATCTACGAATGACTTATCAGCGCCTGAATCAAATAACACTCTCGCATAAACATCATTTACGAGAAAGGTACCTGTTATCACATTGTCGTCCTTGACGGCTTCCTTAGCATCCATCCTGAAGACCCTAGCATTGGTCTTCTTAGCCTCTTCAGGCTTCTTGGCGTATTTTGGGCAATTGGTCTTGATGTGCCCCCTTTCATTGCAACCGTAGCAGGTCGCATCCTTCATCTTTTTGCAATCCAAGGTCTTGTGTTCCTTGGACTTGCACAATCCACATGCAAAAATTTTTGATTGTGAATTCGAATTCGATTCAAACCTGCACTTCCCAAAGTGCTGTCTCTTGCAGATTTTACATCTGGGTTTTTCACCCGACTGCTGACCATCCTTCCTAAATCCTGACCCCTTCTTGTGGTCATTGTTCCCCTTCTGTTTCTTGTCTGAACGTCGTGAGTTGTCATCCTCACGCTTCCTCTCTTCGGTATCGGTGTTCCTCTGCGATTTCAGCCTGACCGCATCCAAGGTAAGAGACAATGATATGTCCGCTGTAGACCGAAAAGTAGTTGGTCTGGAGGCCTTCACACTTGCCTTGATCTCCGGGGCCAAACCCCCGATAAAACGAGCTATACGTTTGGGTTCCGGGGTTACTAGATATGGAACCAATCTTGACAAAGTGTTAAAGCTGGTCAGGTAGGCCTGACAGTCTAGGTTTCTCATGACCAGCGACAAGAAGTCAGCTTCAATTTTCTCAACCTCATGCTGAGGGAAGTAATTTTCCTTGATCAGCGCCATGAACTATTCCCAGGTCATATTGTACAATGGGACTTTCCCTGTAGCTTGGATCAAAGATCTCCACCAAGCTAATGCTTCTCCCTTAAAAGACTGAGACACGAATTTCACAATATCCCTATTATTGCAACCACTGATATCCACAACCGTATCCATCTCGTCCAACCAAGTCATGCAATCTACTGCTCCTTTTTCCCCAGTGAAATCCCTGGGTTTGCACGAGACGAAGTACTTATAGGAGCAACCCTTATTACGAGGTTCTTGATTCTGTACGACTCTTTGGGATGGAGCACTCCTCTGGTTTGACGAGTGGTGAGAATTACTGTTGTGGGCAGTGTGGGTCCTGGAGGGTGTTCTAGAGTGTGGTGCAGATTGGGTCCTTGCACGGGTACCACTTGATTCATGGAGCTGTCTATCCATAGCTCGATTTACGGCATTATCTATCATTGCCTGTAATTCTGCACCCGCTACATTTACTCGGGCATTATCCAGCTCTCCCCGAGGGTGACTATTAATCTCGTTTGAGTCAGCCATGTTGCTTGAACTGTTACATATTGACAATAATTTATCGGTGAGTTTATTATAGAATTGTCTTTTATGGCAATTTTATTAACCGTGGTAAACATAGACCATATATGGTTAATTTATTACTCACATTTATTTAGGATTTCAAATAAAATTTATCCTAATTATAAAACAATAACTGTTTTATTAGCACATAATGCCTAGTCACAGGGACAATTTAAATCATAAGCTATGATTTCAGAGAATCAAAGCATGAAGGTTTGAACAAAGTTCATTACCTTTATCAGACAGGGTCACAGACTATTACTGTCTTTTGTCTCATATGAAAATGAGAAGGGCCCGTAGGCATTCTATTACCAATGGATGGTAAAAAAAAAGAACTAATCATATTTATTGATGATTTAACCCATGATTCAGAGATCATTTAGTTGGGTTTGGAATCTTTGAAAAGATCCATATATTATAATAACACGTGTGTTTTTAACGAATCATGTCTGCCAGGAGTGTTAACATGTTTTCAGATGTTAACTGGGATTTGAATCTTTTTAACGGGTTTTACCATCTAGGCCAGGTCTTAAAATGACATGCAGGCTAGGTTATACCTTTAAGATCCTTAATGGAAATTAAAATAGGCAGATAGATTTTTTTTTTAAAAATGATTCCGTTTTATTTATTTCATATATAATTTAATTATGCATAACATAGCAAAGATGAAATTTATAAACTTACATCCCATTAAAACTTAAAAGTAGTACACTTTGCCCTAAACGGGACTTTTCACATAAACACTTGCCCACGCAGGAGCTATAGAGATAATACATGTCCTCACAGGGACGGTTTACAAAAGTAAATGTCCACGCAGGGACTAATAGAGACAAGTCCTCGTAGGGACTAAGTACAAAGATAGATGTCCACGCAGGGACTACATACACACATAAATAAATGTCCACGTAGGGACTTGTTTTAAACAAGGAAATACAATAATACATATTGGGATTTAACGATCTCGTTTCTTCTTTCCTTTCAGTAAACTTGCTAAGCCACTCATGAATCCCTGATTCTTCCTACGCTCTTTCTCGAGGTCTCGCTCAACCCTGCCCAGTCTTTGACGGAGATCCTCCTGTTCCGGTGGGGAAAACCGTGGTGGCTGGTGCTGTAGTGGTGGTTGAGCAGGTGCTTGATATCCACGAGCTGGATGTCCCATTCCCCAAGGGGTTCCATAAGGTCCTTCTGGGTGAAAGGCATTGTAGTTTGCTGCTACTTGGTAAGGATCCTCAGCATAGTTATAGTTATGGTATGCTGGCGGTCCGTATGGGTTGTATGCTGCTGGAGCAGTATAAGCAGGGATAGGGTTGCCAAAACCCGATGGTGACGGTGCTATAGGTGCCGAATTCACCTCTGATACTGGAACTGAAGGTCCATCCTCCTGTGGCTCTTCATATAGTGGCGGGTAGTGGCTGCCACTAGAGTGTTGAGGGGTGCTGAAATGAAAATCCCCTGCTCGTGCTGTCATCCGTGCGCCAGTCCTCCTACGTCTTGGCGGTGCTGGAGGCGCTAGATTAACTGGCGGCGGTGGAGGCGGTGGCGTGACTGCCTCGTAACGTGGATCCCTAGAGGGATCTTGCTGCTGCTGTTGCGGCTGCTGGTGAGGCGATGAGTGGTAAGATGGTGTATAGTACCACTCACACCGTTCGAACCGTGCCTGATGACTATCCGGACCTTGGTATGGCGTTCCGTGAAAAGACGAACCATCAGAGATTTCAACAGGATGGTTCGGGGTTCCGGTTGCAGGCTCGACGGGATCTGTGTCCTCGTCCATGTCCATCGCTTGATCACCTGAAAAATGATCCTCCGGTCCTAGTGGGTTAAAACCCCCTTGTTCTGGTAGGTAGTCCGCCGGGTTAAACTGGCCCCGAAAGACAGGAGTAGGGTCGTCGAAGGAACGGTGCGATGAAGATCGTTGTAAAGGTATGTATGAAGGTGGCAGATTGTTGGGCTCATTCTCGGACTGAGGCCCATAGGAGTGATGATTTGGAGGCGTTGAGCTATACGAAGTAGATCGTCTGGAAGGCTCCTCGTAAATCCTCCAAGGTTCTTGTGGATCTGCACTCCTTGTAGAAGAAGGAGTTCGCCGGCCCGAAGGCCCGGCCTCGTGGTCGTTAGGGGCGCTCGTTGGCTCCTTTCCTCGACTTCCTCGCCTGAATCTTGGCGGCATTGTTAAACCTGTCCATATAAACAAAGGTAACAACAAGGAAAAATAAAGGACAAAGTTAAAAGTAAAATAAAAATATTTTGGATTATTCCTAAGTTCTTTGTCTAGACTCGAAGATTTAGGAATGTGCAATTGTGTCATTGAGATTAAACACAAAAGGCTAGTGTTTAATTCACTCAATGTTGGCTCTGATACCAACCTGTCACACCCCGGATTTCCACGTGTCACCGGTGGGCCCGGTGGGGGAGTATCGTGACGTGGTTGGCAACATAATAGTCAAACAACACAATATTTAAATGCACAGCGGAAGCAAAATATAGATTCATTTCAACCAAACAGTATTGTAATATTAAGTATCACAATTAGTTGAATATAAATCCACAGGTAGATCAAAATAAAAGGAAACAGTGTTCAACAGTCTATGACATCCAAGCTTGCGAGTCTTATTGTGGATGCTAGGAGAAAAGCCAGCCTATTACGCGTAGTACCTGCACTTAACGTTTTTGAGAAAATACGTCAGTTTACACTGGTAAATACAATCAACCGACTCATTTTGAAAAGAGTTTAAGAAAATGCATTTAAGGCACAAGGCACAAATAATATTTTATTAACTTGGGATAATTATTTGAATATAATACTTGTAAAAGATTTACATGTTTCTTATGCGTTCAGTAGCCCGGTTCGTGCCGGGTTAAAGATCAATAGACACACCACATTATGTATATGAGACACTGACAGGTGTACGCCTACACCTGTGTGCTAAGGTCGTGGCCATTTCGTAAAATGATGCCAGGGATATCCGGGACATGGTCATTAACCCCCCAAAGGCTTTAAGCAAACAAAACAATTTAAACGGTCATCTCGATAATACTTAACCCCCAAAACGATTAAGGTCGAATGCCCGACCAAGTGGTATTTTATATACCGTACCCCAAGCCCGTATAAGGGAAAATAAGTTAAAAGTATTTACCTGAGCAAGTATAAATCAAAATCAGCGAGTGCAAGTATCTTTTACCGGTTCTCCTAATCTGGAACGAAGGTTTATAATAACCTATTAGAATCCTAACGGGTCTTTAGTTAAGCTTAAGCTTAGACCGGTTAGTTTTAAAGATACGGTTCGTACGCACGATTAAGCGAAGACCGGATAGAATGTGATTTAGACCCGACAAGTTTGAAGACTTGCTTAATATGGGTATATTATACACATTCTGGATTTTTAGATAAAACCGATAAGGTTTGACCCGTTTCGGCTAATTTATGTAAACTAGTTACATAAACCGAACCGAACGCGTATGAAGCTTAACGGGTAACCATAAGAGTCCTAAACAGGTTTCCTAAGTTAACATGCCTTAAATATGTTGTAATATCAGTAGGATATCTTCCATTATACCCATAACGAGTTTAATCTCATATTAAGCCCCGTAGGGGTATTTTGGTCATTTTAAAGGTTATAAAAGGGTTTAATTAAGCTTCTATGATTCGGGTCTGATTAAATCAGTAAAATAATTTATTTTAACAGGTTATAACCTTTGGTTATAAGTCTTATATGCCAAAATAAATTTTAAACCCAAACTATGCGTATAATACGTGTATAAAGCCGTTTTAAGCGACGTACGGGTTAAAATAGGATTCTGAGTTTTCTGATCAGTTAAACAGGTTCAAAACCCTCCATTTATTATTTAAAATTAGTAGCAATTGGATTGGCATCAAAAGGATTTGTAAAACTCATTTTATGGCCGAAAAGGGTATATTCGGTATTTACCGAATCAAGGCACTAATCCTAGCTTATGATCAGTTTAAAAATAATTAATAATCTTCAAAAATCCCAAAATATTATATTACATCAGTGGGTAAAAGGTTTGGTGTCGAAAATTGGGTTTAGATAGGCTTTATGCTAATGACGCCGTTTAATCACTAAGAAGCGTTCTAATTACGTCATTAAGCATAACTCCTAATCTAGACCTCCAACTGATGAGAAAATTTAGGTACATGTTTAATAATCAGTAACAAAGGTTATACTTCTTTCACATCTTCAAAAATCTCGTTGTATGATCATAAGGGCATTACGGTCCATATTTAAGCACTTAACGGAAACGTCGGACAAATTAAGGATTTATGTGGTATAAACGCAGAGGCTTATACACACATGTAACTAGGTCCTAATGGAACTTTAAGGCATGTCTAAACCTATCAAAACCAGGTCAGAACTGAGGTCAAAGCAAAAGTCAAACTTTTGCGTCTTTCGGTTTCGAATCGGTTCAAAACAGAAAGTTGTCGAATCAAACAAGTGTAGACAAGTTTTTATACTTATTAACAAGTTATATGAATGATAAAATAGGTTACACGCCTTCTATAATGCTAATCGCATGTTAATTCGAAAATCACAATTCTGTTGACTTTTTCTAATTACCGTTGACTCGACAAACGACCTAGTTAGGATGGAAATCAGTGGGTGCCCTTTTAAGGGTTTAAAGCCCACATAATTACCAACTTATAACCACTTTCAAATCGACAAAACACTGGATCGTTTGTGTTTTATCGTTAAGTCAAACCGTAATTACGACGGTTTGACTATTAAGCTAAATACTAAACAAAACTTAATTAAGAAGGGTCAAGGGTATTTACACGTGTCTAATGGATGATTAGGAAGGTCTTGTGGCTGCTGTTGTGCTCCTCAAATGATCAGAAGTTGAAGTGTGGTTGCATGTTGCAACATAAGCCTTATATAGTGACTTTGATCATCCTAGATTGATGCCAAATGGGTCTACAATTGATCAAGGATGAATACATGTGTCATCTACAACCTATAAACCACTTTAGGACGCCCATGGTATGCCATGCAAGTGATCAAAGTCGGTTAAAACATCAACAGACAGCTGTGCAAACAATTCTGATCAGACAAGGCAGTCGCGTAGCGCGACTGCCGGGATGTTCATGCTCGCGCTACGCGAGGGTGTTGAAGACCAGCCAAACAAGTTTCTTTTAATTGCATTTCAGTCCCTGATCCTTCTAAACGTCGCTTTCACTGTAATTCTTGCATTTTAAGACTTTATATTTGACATATGGGGGCTTTAAGGCTTATACCATCTTTGTCAAGTCCTCGGGTAACTTTGTGATCACCCGAAAAGCCCTAATTTTCAATGTTGACGATTCCAACCCTCACACACGAATTTTATCATAACTTTCTCATACGGTAACGAAACTTGGTGAAATTTTTATGGTGCATTCTAGTGAGCATAATTAATCGTTACAAGGCTTCGGGTTTGCTAAAAGGTCACTCAGAGGTATATCTTAACATGTTGACACATTTAACCCCTGTAGTTTGTAATCTCTCACTTTCTTTCACAATTCGCTTCGTATGATCCATGATCCATTCGTTTAAGGTTATAAACATCATGTAGGGTTATTGTAAAGTATATTTATTCATTGTTGACATTTTGAACCCTTATATCTACACAGTTTCATTGTTTGTCAACTTTAGTCCTTCAAGAACATTCTTTCACACGTTCAAACCTATGACACGTGTCAAGACATTATAGGACGTAAATTTTCGAGGTGTTACACTTACAAAATGCAATTCTGAGTAAAACGTGCTTCTAAGAGCATCTCCAATGATCACATGTGGCAATGGTCCGGAATTTCAGACTCCCCTGACAAACACAAGCACCATTGGAGGGTGTCCGCCGGCAAGTGGTCTAAGTCCACAAATTCTTCTTCTGATGCGGCTAGGGGTGGGCTCAAAGCCACCCAATAACTCTTTTATATAAAAAAAATACAAAGATTAAAATAATTTTTAAATTTAAAACTATCCATCCACTCTCACTTTTAAATTCAAACCTTCGCCAAATTCACATTTCACTCAAAAAATTCATCCAGTTCACACTCTCAAATTTCTTTCACTCACTCACATTTCCTCACCATGAATGATAAAATGTATTTCCAAGATTTGTTAGGTTTCGGCTTAAACCCCAACCCAAACGAAACCATCCAAAGCTACTACCTGACGCAACCCCGACCCGCATCAACTCCCCTTTTGATTCTACACAAATTTTTCCTGACCTACTATCAGACACAACCCGGTGCCACCTCCCTACCTCCTGAACTACGGGTATCCTAAACAACCTAGTGTCGCACCAGCCCACGTCTCAAACTATGAGTATCCCCCCAGTTACCATACTCAATCCGGGTTTCATGCCTACTTTCCAGCCGGGTGTCACATATAACTCTCATGACACCCATTCATTCGATATTTAGGCTACATCTTCGGTTGTTACTCCGTCATCAAGCCGAAAGAAAAAAGGTAAACAAGTTAACACGGGCTCGCCTAGGCCTAAAATTCAAGTTCATAAATGGTCCACTAAAGAAGAAGAAGCTTTGACACAAGCTTACACTATGTCACAACCAATCTGATCGTAAGCAAGAAACCAAAAAGGGACGAGTTCTGGGGTGCGGACACCGAGTACTTCTACAATGAAACTAGAAGTATTCATAACCAATCCGCCGATAACTGGAAGTTTCATTGGCACATGATAACAATTCCAACACAAAACTTAATGAAATTTGGAATCACTACATCAAAGACACAGTGGGTGGTCTGATGACTTTGTCATCAACCCGTGAAAAAAAAGAGTACGCAAAAGAAACCGAACATCCATTGAGGTGTGAAATGTTTTTCATATAGTGAAAAACGAACGAAAACGACTCGAACTAATGTCATTAATTTCAAAGAGGATGAAGACATCGGAATCGGACAACTATTCCACATCTAATTCCAATGCAATCGGCCTCGATGACAATGATACTCAAACCCCGATTGCGAGTTTCAATATCAACCTCGGGGAAAATGAAACTCGAACCGAGTACTAAGAACTGCCTCATCCAATTGGGAAAAAGATGGCGAAGGAGGCGAGATCGAGGGCGAGGGTAATAGGGAAACAAAGAACAAGTGAGAAACCACAGCCGACACCGATGAATGCCTTCAAGTTACAGATGCGTCATTACATGGATAAACAAAAGCAAACCATGGATATATATGTTCACGGGTTAAATGCCTCAATTTCTTTAGAATCAAGCCTTTTAGATTCTATTAATGGACCGCTCAACCATAGACATAGACATGGTAGCACAAGAACGCACCGGAAGTTGTGCTAGATATCGGTTATCGCAGTAGGATATCGGTGGGATATTGATAATTTAAATATCATGCTAAATTTATATATATAGCAATGAGAAAAATGCCCGGATAGTCCCTGTGGTTTCGCATTTTTTCACCTATAGTCCCAAACTTTCTAAAATTACCTGAATAGTCCCCAACTTTTCATTTTTTGTTCCCGGATAGTCCCTGGGTCTAACTTCAGTTTGTTTTCTCTGTTAAGTGGGTGTGAAATGACCAATTTACCCTTTCCTTTAAAAGGCCAAACCACAGGGACTATCCGGGCATCTTCTACATTTTTAGAGAAAAACCCCACCACCACACTTCATCTTCAACCTCCACCCACCATCACCCTCCTCCACCCTCCACCACCACCTTCTTCTCTGCAATTTTCTTTGAAGAAACCCTAAAACACCCAAGTCACCTCATGCTAAAAGTGACCTAACCACAGGGACCAAAATGGCAGTTTACTCATTTTAATATCATTCTAAATTTATATAAATAGCAATTTTACACTAACAATTCAGTATACTCTTCTACCATTAACAAATTAAATTTTTGCAACTTTCAAAACTCTAACAATTGTATCAAGTAAGAACTGACTAAGGGGTTGTTTGTTTAGCTCTTAATGAGGCTCTTAATGGTTCAGACCTCATACTGGTTCAGCACTTAATGGTTCAGACTGTTTGTTTCACGAGCAGATGTCTGAATAGTTCAGACATTTGCCTCCAAACGGTTTATGCATTATACTGAGTCTGA
Source organism: Helianthus tuberosus (assembly GCA_030545235.1). NCBI lineage: Eukaryota > Viridiplantae > Streptophyta > Magnoliopsida > Asterales > Asteraceae > Helianthus > Helianthus tuberosus. The sequence goes on along the minus strand of CM060399.1, from coordinate 212,631,307 downwards.
ATGGTTAAAACCTCTAATTTGAATTGGTCATACATTTGCCTCTGGACGGTTAGCATTATATTGGCTTGTAATGATTTAGAGTTTTTACCGGTTCAACACTTAATGGTTCAGACCTCTTACTGGTTCAACACTTAGCCATTCAGAAGGTGCCAAACAATCCCTAAGACTTAAAACACTAACAACTAACAATTAAGACTTATAATACTAATAGCAATAATAAGAAGAAGAGTAAACTGCCAAAATGGTCCCTGAGGTTTTGTCACTTTTGCCACTCAAGTCCAAAACTCAAACCTTTTAAATATGGGTCCCCATGGTTTCAATTTTGTTGTCATTTTCATCCAAAATCAAAATCTAGTCAGATTTTTCATTTAACATCCAGCATTTTTGTCTTTCCCCCTTTTAATGAAGGACAAAATGGTCTTTTAACGTTTTATTATAACAAATTGAAAAAATCTGACCATTTTGCCCTTAATTAAAAGGGAGAGAAAAAGACAAAAAAATGCTGGATGTTAACTGAAAAATCTGACTAGATTTTGATTTTGGATGAAAATGGCAACAAAATTGAAACCACAGGGACCCAGATTTAAAAGGTTTGAATTTTAGACTAAAGTGACAAAAATGACCAAACCTCAGGGACCATTTTGACAGTTTACTCTAAGACGAAAAATGAATGATAGAACTAAGAAGAAATGTTGTAATATCAAAAAATTAGTGATATATCGGTCCAATATTACCGATATCGATATTAGGACCGATATTTTGCACCGACATATCGGGATATTAACTATATAGGCTCTAAATATGTATTTCAAAGCACATTCTAATATGTGCCCGTGTGTTACAAAACACGTGGAACTCGCATTTGCGTTCATTTCAAATTTAATCAATTAACTCGATCTTTAACCAAAGTTCGATAACCCATGAACACTGATGTTGGATTGATATGTTTGAAAACACACAAACAAATAAGCAATAACAGCAAACTAATTCCCTAACCCTAAAATCAAATACTTACACACACAACTTTAAAAGACCTAACGCTAATTAGTAATTGATAATTAAGAATGGAATACGATCTCTACAAGAATAGTTACCTAGTAAAAATGAAAAATAATCTAAAAAAGTTCTAAGAAAATTTGAAAATAACAAAACTAACGTTTTCAACCTCCAAAAGACCCAAATGATAAGAAAACAACTAATCGTGTAACAATTTTATGGTACTTTCAAATATGTATAGTCATAATTCTCTAACTTGGCCGAAATGTTACATGATCCTCATATCCATTTATTTTAACGCCTCAACTAAACTAGACAGTAGACACATCCGATTTTAAATCATATTCAACGCCTCAACTAAACTAGACAGTAGACACATCCGACTTTAAATCATATTCGGCCGTGTTTATATCAACATCGTCGCCTCATGCTCCTCTAGGTGCCATACCCATGGCTTAAGCATTCTTTTTTCTTCAAAAATACATGTGTAGTTTGTCAAATAATTCCAAATTCAATAATAGTTTAGATTAACATGTACGTACACATTATTATAATATAAAAAAATGTGAAAATATCAACATCCGTATCTTCCTTTCTTCTTGTGTTGTATTTGGATTTTTCACTTTCTAATATTCCCTTTACCAAAAGCGAAAAGAGAAAAAGGGAATCATATCAAATCAAGCCTTTGATTGGTTTTCTTTTCCACTTGGTTAAGTAAGTAAGGAGCAGCAATCAAATTATAAATCGGAAAAAGGGTCGTCACCAACATCACACGTTCGCAGGTTATTTCCCTCTTTTAACGTTTCTCAACCAAATCCAGACATTATTATTAAAATAATACCAATTCTTAATCTTAGTTAATATTTATTGTCTTCTTAATGTTTTGATTTAAATAACTGAGATTATTACACTAAAAATTAAATGACTTTCACCTAGGAGAAAATTCGTCACCAAAGATAAGAACCCTCGGTAATCTATTGGTGATGGTTAGTCGGAAAACCACGATTGTGTGAAGATGTCACTGAGCAATATTACCGACGGATCCCCCGATAGGTCTTTCACCTAGCGATCACCTACACGTATTTGCCGATGAATTAATTCATGTCGATTACAGATGGCATTATCTTTGACGGATTATCGACAAAATTTCACCAATAAATTTTTGATGGTTACAAGCTACGACAGATCAATGAAAGTTATTCTTGTAATAATGTAATAATTAAATAAATTGAAGTATGAGGCTTTAATAAGATATGATTTTTGGCCTACTGATTTTATATTTGATTTGTTAATTCTTGTTAGTTTTGAGTTAAGAGAACGTACCGGTATTCTGATAGAAGGTGATTTTTTTAAAAAAAAATATTACCACGTAGCATGGTTGCAAAAGTCGCTAGGCGCTCCCTAGTCGGTCGATCGGGGAGTTGAGAGTACTCGGCCTAGGCGGAGAGTACACGGGGAGTACTTGGACATGCCAAAATATAAAGAAATTAGTTTTCGGAAATTAAATATATGTCAAATAACATAAATTTACTAATATTTATAACAAAATACGTGAAATTGATATTCATTCTTTAATATGATAGGCATTGAAATTATGTTTTATTTTATTTTAAGTCAAACTCGGCCTGAGTTGACCTACTAGATCCGATTTTGGTCGATGGTGACCGCATTTGATCGATTCCGAGTAATTAGTCGGAGTTGAAGAAAGTCGTCTCGGCAACCTACCTTGTAGCGACTACTTGGGGAGTATCGGCCTTGAAGACCTTGTTTTACAACCATGCCACGTAGTAAGTATAGAATGGTGCAGTACTATTAATTAAGTTGGTCTTTTAATATATAGATAATTTGTATTTGCATGGTAATTGTATATATAGTGAACTATAATAATATGGATTTAAACAATTAAAATCAGATTAAAGAAACAAAAAGTTTCCAGGAAAAGAAAAAAAGGTTGGTGGCCACCATGGAATGTCGTTCGTCTGGTTTGAAGACACACAAACCAAAATAGTCGTTTCTTGGATCCTTTATGTTTTTTTTCCCAACAATACTATTGGTTGTTAGACAAATCAATTCTCTTGTTTTCTTATACCATACATGAATTTTGAAATGAGTTAAATATGCAAAATGATTTGGAGATTTAGTTTATTAGTTTTTTTTTAGTTTACCATTAAACTTTATTTCTTTGTAGTTTAACATATCACTTAGTTATTTGCTTTTCATTTGTCTTATTATTGATTCGTAGGTTCATGAAATAAGTCTATCGTTATTTCTTTTTATATGTTTAGAAAAAAAAAATAAGAAAATGTCACATATATATAACTAGTTTGCCAAGTGTTTCGAATAGATCTTTGAAACTTTATTTTGTCTTTCTAAAGTCACGAAATTTCGTTTGCTATTCTAATACTATGTAATTATCAGGTTACTAATAATGACATGTCAGGTTTCTTTATTTTTTTTATTTATAATATGATAAAAAATACAAATACAATTTTAGGAATAAAAATGTATTTTATATGATCTTAATATATATATATATATATATATATATATATATATATTTCAAACTTAAGACTGATTATTTTGTAAATTTTAGAATAAAAATATGATTCTAGAAGTTTTTTAATTGAAAAATTAACGCCATTATTTATATTTTCCCTATCATATAATTAAAGATTAAAAAAATAATAAACCTGACACGTCATCATTTGTAACCTAGTAATTTGATGATTACATTAGAACAACAAATAAAACTTTAGGGACTTTAGAGTAATAAAAAAAAGTATTCCACGGACATAATTGGAATAATTGACAAACTTTATTACATGTATAGTAAAAGTAATATCAACAAATTTATGAATATAAAAATAAGTATATGATTGTTGGGTAAGGATAGTGTAAAAAGGGCCTAAAGTGTGAGAAGTGTATTATAACACTATATATAATACTATATAACACCATATAAACACCGTATAACAATATGTAACACCATATAATATCATATAACACTATGTAACACTATATAACATTATATAACAAATATAACACTATACATCTATCATAGACATGCTATCAGACAACCTTATAGTGTTATATTTGTTATATAATGATATATAGTGTTACATAGTGTTATATGGTATTATATGATGTTACATATTGTTATACGGTGTTTATATGGTGTTATATAGTATTATATATAGTGTTATAATACACTTCTCACACTTTGAGCACTTTTTACAGGATCCTCTACCTATGATTGTTATTGTGCAATTATATGTAATGTAATTATGTAAGTAGGGGGCTCAACTTATTTTGAGTTTTTAAGAGAAATTCTAAATTAGAGACACTTTTTTTTAAAGAAGCAATCCTGCTTCATTATCCCTAAGTGCAACTGCTAACGATAAACTAAAAGGTTTATGATTTACAAAAACATGTTTTAATCGTTCGAATTTTAATGAGTCAAATGAAGCATATATGAATGTTGTATAACATATCTGGACGTCTTTCCTCCATGCATATTAATCTATCTATTATACTAAAGCAAAATAATGGTTGACCATTTGACCTTGATGTGGCTATTCTCTTTGGCCAGATAATTGGATTTTTGAGCGGCAAAATGCTTTATATGGAAACCACTCAATTCTCAATCAATCAGTTAGAAATCTTCTCCAATACGTTTTCAATCAATCATTAAAACCCTAATTTCAATCTCATATTCCTGTGTTATCAATGAATCGCTCTCTGCCTCTCATTCATTCCTCTATGAATCCGACTCTGATCTTCGTCATAAAGGTTAGATTTTGTCAATGGATCAACTATCGTTCTTGATATTTTAGATTTTATAACTAATAATTTCTTTTGTTTTGTATATCTCATCTGAAATCAGTTGTATCCTGCTTCTCCGATTGTTGTGATCCAGTCAGTCCGATAACCGGATCTAATTTGCAATACCAAGAACCCTAAATCTAGAATTAACACAAGCGTTTCTTTTCATCCTTTGCCTCCAATCAGTTCTCTTTTTTTTCAATTGAAACAACCTATATCTCATCTCTCTACGGTCAAAAGTAACCTGGTAAGTTTGTTTTTTCAATTTATAACCTGATTCATGAAAGTTTCTAATGTTAATTTTTGTTTCATGTCTTTTTAATATTGGTTTTTCCTAGGAACCCTTGATTGTGAGACAATGTGACCATCGGTTTCTAAGGTTTTGGTATGGATTCTTGAAGGAGTCATCGGAACTGGCGGCACTTGAAACATCCAAAGGATTCGAGAGACGATAATGTTCCCTGTTTCAAATCTTTTTGAGGTATTTCATATTTTCGATTTGATTGCTAATATTTTACTAGGTTTGTTGTATTTGATTTTGATTACATATTTATATGTGGATTACCTTAATTTTGGGGATTTTATTTCGCCTGATCTTATGTGGTTTATGTTATTTGGTACTATGATAGCAAGTTTTGATTCAAAGTGTAAATCAGGTTAGTTTTATTTGTTATTCCGATTGTTAATTTGTTATATATTTGAATGTTCTTTCCGATTTGTTAGGTGCTCAGTTTTTTCTGTCGACAAGGTGGTTGTGGCGTTCGATTTATAGGGTTAGGGTTTTCCAGAATTGGGTGAGTCTGGTGGTGGTTCAGAGTATTCATAAGTACCTTTTCTTATGTCTTAATTTTTACATTTATTTAATATAACTCCGGTAGTTTTGTTCATTTGCAGGCTGACGAGAGATATGGGCACTCCAAGTAAGTGAGATAGGCAAGAGTAAGACAGCCGAAAATATTCTTTTTTGTACCTTTTTTATGTATTATTTTTAGTTCCCACTCACTTGATAATATTGGATTTAACTTTATTTGTTAATTTAATTTTTGTAATAGTGTCATGAAGGAACCAACTTCGGGCGTACTACAGGTGGCCCGTTTATTGCTACAAGCTATGACTATCATGCTTCTCCTAATGAATTAATGTTATTTAAATATCAACCATTTACGTTTTCATGAGTGTTTGTTGTTCTTAGCTAGCATATGACTATCATGCTTCTCCTAGCATATGTCTTTACTTTTGAGTTTCAAAGTGCTGTGATAAATTAAGTGAATAGCCAGCCATCAACTAACTACTACTTTCTTGGACAGTTAATGATGTTGTTGGAGATGTGTATTGTTTCAATTATGATGATTAAATAATGTAATATCAAATCTAATAATTTTGATATGGTGTAAAAAGTTGATAAAAAGGTTAGGGTTTATGTTTTAGCTTTTCTTCTTCTTGGCTGTAGTCTCGAAGGGCCTAAGTTATTGTTCTGCCTCATCAATCTCTCTTCTAAATATGTATTTAAGTGCTGAAAACTATTTGCCGCAAGTAAGCTTTTTGGGTATATGTATAAGCCTCTCAATTTTAATAGCTATATGTATAAGCTAGAAGATGTTCTCAAAACTTGATTACGTGTAACTATAGGTGAGCTACTTCCGTACCAGCTTGAAGGATTGAATTTCTTGCGTTTCTCATGGTCTAAAGTCAAAACAAACACATGTGATACTTGCAGACGAAATGGGTCTTGGTAAGATTTCCTTAATTTTTTAAAAATTTTGTTTTTATATATGTATGAAAAAGTAATCCTTTACCTTTATAGTATGCTTTATAACATTCAGGAAAACGATACAAAGTATTGCTTATTTGGCATCGTTATCTAAAGAGAATGTCTCCCCTCATTTAGTAGCACCGCTTTCTACATTAGGGAACTGGGAACATTAATTTGCTATATGGGCTGCTAATATGAATGTTGTAAGTTACAAAATCTCTTGAATTCTAATATTTTTATATGACCAAAGTTTATTTTCCAGTATACTAAGTTAATGGCAGTCGCATCTTCTCCACACGAAGAAGAAACAACCTTCTCTTTCAGATGTTATTGCGGTAATTATATTCCAGTTTTTTCTTATTACTTCATATTTTAGTTTTAGTAGCTGTTAAAAAGTTGTGCTTTTTAAGCAAACAACAAAGAAATAGGATGTTTTGTTTACGGTGCTACAGTTTTGAAGAATATATCAACAGCTATTTTAAGGTGATGTGTGTTTTATATCCGTATTTTTTATTTTTATTTTTTTGCCTATGAACAAAAAATAATCTGATGTATCAAGGATTTGTGATTTTTAATGTGGATTTATTATTATAGTAGATATTGCAGTACTGACCAAAAGTACCGGTACAAAAAATGCCAAAAAGTGGGTACCGAATCGGTACCGAAAATAATTCGGTACAGTACTGGTCTCAAGTACCAAATGCTCATCCTTACCTTCTATATATTAGTAGGTTAATTTTTTATTTTTTATTTTAAACGGGTCAAACATATTATGTTTTAAATGATTTAACTAAAAAGAATTGGTTGAACGAATCTAACTGGTTAGATGAGTCAATCTTGGTCAAACGGTTTGAAACTTAGCGGAAGTGTATGTAAATACACCAAAACCTAAAATGAGTCCTCATTAATGTTTAGAATACATTTTAATAATACAGATTTTGTATAACCAAAAATGATAAATGATGTGTTTGTGGTCCGACTACCCAACCCATTTCAGCTCACACTAATTGTTATTGTGACAGCAATCATGTGGATCGGGAATTCTAGTTGATGGTCGCCTCGCTGACTTAATAAGAAGAGTTTCTGTTTTCGGGATGGTTTTAATGAAGATCGAACTACGTCAGGTTTGTTCTGTTCTAGATGGGTCATTTTAAAACATTTAGCTTAAACAAAATTGGTCAAACGAGTCAAACGTGCTGAAAGTTTAATGCATACAGCTTCCTAAATTATTTTTAATAAAAAAATAGATTATTATTGTAATTAGGGCTGCAAATGAACTGAACGAAGTACTGTTCATGAACTATTTGATGGTTAAGGTGAGCTTTTCAGTAGACAAAAAAAATGCATTCAAAAGCCTAAAAAACTTTATTATAAGGTAATTAGACAAAAAAACTTATTTTTTTGGTGACATTGGGTTCGGGTAAAGAAAGGGAGCATAAGTGAAGATCGATCAATGTCTGTTTTTCCTTTAATTTCATAATCGATGCCGTTGATTTGTAGTTTATAGAAAACTGAACATAGAATTGTTAAAATTGATTCTTCTTGCCTGCACACAACTTGCTCCACTGAATGCCTCAAATGAGTTATGTTGTGTAGTTGGTATTTAATACCAACATATGAAACTGATGGGTTTGTTGCGTACATCAGTTGTTTTGTTGATAAGTGCTCAATTACATATCATAGCACATCCGTGCTTTCTTTAGATAAAATTAAGCTTTAAAAAGTCATCTCTGTTTACATACTAATAAAGTTGTTCATAGACTCCGGCATAGCTGTGATTGTTGTATCATAATGATTTTCTTTCGTTAAGCAGACCGGAGTTGAGAAGAATATGTTTGCTTATGATTCAGTTTCATTGACAGTCATGCCTATTTCTTCTGAACCTTCAGTAACAATAGATGATATGGTAAATTTAATGGATTGTAGATGTGGTTAGTGTACAGGCTGGTGGGAGTAATTCAGCAGGTCAGGGTAGTGGTCTTTTCGTGGGGTGGGAGCTGAATCTTGGGGTTGGGACTGGTTGTATCATGGTGTGGGTGGATTTTGGTGTTTAGCTGGTTCACCGCTTGGGGAGAGGCTTCTACGTAGTGTGTTAATTTAATGTCCGGGTCTTGAAATGTGACTAGGTTGTGACTCATTTTGAGCGGTTTGTTTAAGTTATCATTTCAGTGATGATGAACCGATTAGTTTCTTCATATAGGACAGCAGATCGTGTATGTTTAAGGAAAATGATGAGGCCATCTGATTTGAATATGCTTACATTCATTGATTAGCTTCTTTCAGCTTCTCACATCAAATACGAGCCTATGAGGTAATTTCTCTGCACATGACTTACTGAATTGAGGCCATCTGTTTGTTGATCTATAATCATATTCATGGATTTGTGGATTTGAATTTGGTTTTGTATGTTTGAGGTTTTGCTAAACTGTAAATATTGTTTATCTTCAGTGAAAAGAAAAATGCAGCTCCTTATATTTAACCTTTTAGACTGATTGTTTGTAGGTTATCTTTTGATGAGAGATTGATGGATGATTTTTGAGCTGGTATGGCCTATGGGTAATGTTGTTCCAAATTCGATGCTGACATTAGCTAATAAATTCAACCGAAGTTATCCTTTGATGAGATCGATGGATGATTTTCGAGCTGGTGCATCTTGAATATGGATCAAGTAATAAACATAAACATCTTATATGTTAAATTCTTTTGTTCATTGGGCATATTCTGTTACCAGTCTTGACATTTTGTTCAGTGGTTGTGAAATTATGATGACATGTGAGTTTTTTTTAATGCATAAAACTTATTAAATCGTTCATTCACATTAAATATTGTTAAATTAATTCATTTCTTTAATAATTATAGGATGATGACATAGTGAATACATGCAACCTCAGAAAGTGCAATGATGCTGTCTTGGAAGGACTTATGTTGTGAGGCCAAAAGGGACGCATCTAGCAACGGTTGTTTGATTGCATGGTCTTGGTGACAATGGCTCCAGGTTGTTTAATGAAGTTTCAATGTTGATATTTTCTTTCTATTCTGTTATTGACATTTATATACTTAGGAATTGGTTAATTTGGGTTGTATTTGATCCCAAATGGGTCAAATCAAGATATCTAGCTGAAAGGGGACTGGTTGAAAGTTCTTCAAAGTATATTTTTATACATACAACCTTCTAAAAACAAAGATTTATGATAGCAAAGCATGTAATGTTTTTTTTTTTTTTGGTTTAGGACATCCTAGAAAGGGTTGGGTTTATCGTAAGCCGTCAAAGGTGCAAAAAACAGGGGACATTTCAGCGTACTAAACATCACTAAACAAGCTAAAACAGTAGAAATTATTATATTATATATGAATTGCATGCTGGTTGATGTTTCATTTGGTTAATGTGTTATTAGGTTGACATCAACTCTTTTGTGGGCATGTCTTCGATTTAACTTTTACAGTTAATTGGTCTTGCTTATATGCTTGTGGGAAGAAATATCTAAAGATTGAACCTAGAAAAGAACACGTTTAACTATATGTTTTTTGTTAAGAGGTTGCAGTATGGGTTGTCCATTTTTTCAAACTTCAATTACAATTATAGATTGAATTACTCAAACAAAACATTTGTGGAAGTTGTATACGCTAAAATAGACTTTGGGCAACATTTAATGAACTTCCGTTTTGACCCGTTTGGGATTAAACACGGTTCAAGTAGAGTGGTAGACCCATTTACATGTAACCACGTCAAACCTTTCAATTTTCATGTAAAAGTTTCATGACTTCATCGCAGCCACATAATATACTGTTATTTGATGATTGAATATTATATGTACGGTTTGCAGAAGGAGCTTTGGAGTACTTGATACGATACCAGTTGCAGAGTCTTTAACTAAGCTATAGGCAAGATGTGAGCTGTGTGGAAAGCCCGTTTATTTTACGTTAGGGAAGACAGACGAAATTGAGAGGGAACTGGTTGCTGGTGCAGATGTATACATGCCAGTACGCTGACATCACTATGCAAGTGGGCAAGTGCTCAAAGAGATTGCAGAAACTGTTCTTCAGACACACACGACTTAGTGTCGTTTGTTGTATTACGTATTCACATTCCTTTTTTAAGAATTAATGTAACCGGTTTGGGTTGAACATTAGAACCGAGATTTAGCCAATTGTTTGTAAGTAACTGGGTTTTATTTAAAATATGGTTCCTAATCTTGAATCACTTCTTATTTTGGATAACTTCTTTAGTGGCACACTGCCACAAGAATTGGGTATGCATTCTAAACTCAAATGGGTTGATGTTTCAACAAATGATTTTGTGGGTGTGATTCCACCAGGTATTTCTTCAGGGGGGAGTTGAGTAGGTTAATGTTATTTTCGAATTATTTTTCCGGTGGTCTTTCGTCTATCTCGAATTGTTCCTCGCTTTTTCGAATTCGACTTGAAGATAATTTGTTTTCGGGTGATATTGATTTGGATTTTAGGATTCTTAGTGATGTTTCTTATGTTCATTTATCTGGAAATAGGTTTCTTGGTGGGATTCCTTATGATATATTTCCTGCTTCGTATCTTGAGCATTTTAGCGTGTCGAATAATCCGAATCTCAGAGGGATTCTTCCCGAAAAAGCATGCTCATTGCCGGTTCTTCGTAGTTTTTCGGCCTCATCGTGCAATATTTCTGGGAATTTCCCGGTCGTATAACGATCTTTCGGGTTCGATCCCGAACGGAAACACGTTTAAAACGATGGATAGTAGTTAGTATTGTTATTAAGTTGTTAATATTTATAGAATTTGGTTGATTACTTATATATGATTCTTGGAGGATGGAGCATCTGGAGAAGGCTATCAAAAGTTGGTTTGTACTTGAGACAACCTGTTTTCAAACATGATCAATTGTATGTTGCTTTATCAAGGGTTAAAACACGAGATGGAGTAAAGCTATTAATACTTGACAACGATGGTAAACCTACGCATAAGTAATACTAACGTTGTTTATAAAGAGATCTTCAATGAGTTGTGATTTTTTTTCCTATTCATGTATTTCAATTATTTCGTGTACTCTCTAACATTTTTTTTAATAATTCAACGTATAAAAAATTATAATTTTTACTTTACAATTTTAAAGGACTTAGTTTTCCTGTTTAGCCACCCGTGTAACACATTGGGTTCGGGTAAAGAAAGGGAGATTTAGGAGGTTTTAAGCATTGGAATACATTTTTGATGCCTTTTGACTTCTTGGCATGTTCCATTTTTAACTAAATCTTTTTAGTTTAACTCATTTGAATACTCAAGGTGAAAAACAAACTAAATCAACCCCAGTGTATCATTGGTCAAAAATTGGCACTTCAAAAATTAATTATTATCATTTTTACAAAACCAGTGAACGTGGTCAGTTTTTGTTGACATAGCGTCTTAATTATATCTAATTTTGCTATGTGATATATTGGAAAAATGGAGCAGAGGCATGGGGCTATACGGAAGCTACAAAGCAAATTGAAGACAACAGGGAACAATTCAAATATCTCCTTCAAGAACATGCCGGATAAGTACCATGAGTTTATCTCCCCAGTTTCATTATATTATAATAAGTTTTAGATATTTATGAATTATATCGTTTATTCGTTTTATATTATTCAATTCATGTGATATGTAAACTGAAAATATAACATTATCAAATATGCATGTTTAAAACGAGTCAGAGTGGGTCTGGTTAAAGAGGGTAATCTTTTAAGAATTGATTAAGTGGAAATTTGTGGCTCATTTATATTGGATACAACTTCTATGCATGCTATATTGGAATTTATTTATAGATTTAATACAACATTTCTTTCATTTCAAAAAAATATTTATAGACGTATACATGATAATTAATATGAAATGTAATCGTTAATTAATTTTTATAAGATATTATTTATCTTAATATTCAAACAAACCTGTAATAAAGTATTTACGTATTAAAGTATAAATTTTTTGTTGTTTAGCCACCCGTGTATTACACGGGGACTTAGACTAGTTAACAATATTATATAAACAGTTAATTAATTACAAGAAAAATTAAAAAAGAAATTGAAACACTCTTAAAGTGGTGGCTTTAAACATTTGTCTTGAAACCTTGTACATGACTACGCCATGATGTAATCATATTAAATATGAAATCATTTATAAGATGTTAATGGATACAAGCTAGAAGAATTAGTACTATAATATTAAATTCAATTTTCTCCAATTATTGGATTTTTATGTTTGGAAAAAATGCAAATATAACTTTCACTTTGATTCATCAATTATCTTTTATTGAAACCGGTTGTGTCAAGTCTTTGTTGGTATGTTTTGGTGAGGTAACCCACATCAAGCAGACCAAAAGCATGAAATCACACCCTCCACTTTATCATCAAAGAGCTACCACACCCTTCAATCATTGTGGTTTTGTATAACACAACAATATAATGACCAATTTAGAAATTTATGTTAGACATTGTTAGTAAAAGACTAAAAACTTAAAAGGCTTGGGGTAAAAAGAGTCAATCAGAGGCGCTATTATTTAAATCACACACCTGTGTGATATATAATTTGAAAAATTAAAGTCTGAGTGAGGTTTCCTTCCTTTTTGCTGTATATCTGAATCTGATGCATTGTTATTTAAAAAACAATTAAGAAAGAAATAAAAGTTTTTTTTTTTTAACTTACCGTCTTAGCTTACGGTAATTTATGACGTACTTTAGGAAAAGAAATAACAATGAATAGTTTCTTAGATATATAATAATTAAACTCATATAAATTTAATCTGTTAGACACACAAAGAAAGTGTGATTTGTGTATGTATGAGTGGGGGACAGAGTCCAAAAATATCAAGGGTGGAAGAATATTCTTTTGAGCATATGCATGGTGTGCTCCAACCCAAAAGGAAACTATATAACCACCGAACTCCTTAGTGCCTTTTTTGTTTATGTGGGGGAGAATTATAACTGTGTAATGTTTACTAAAGGTTTAGAATTTATCTTAAAATATTGTTTATTCAATTATCCAAAAAGAGTAAATTATAAAAATCATCATTTACGTTTGTATGAAATTGTAAAGTGTGTTATTTGTATTTAAAATTGATGGGATTCATATTTTATGTTTACAAAACCATACACAATATGTCTTTTAACCCTAACTCAGTTAAATTTTAATGTTAAATTAGGTATATTAATAATGTTACTAATTTATTTAGAATATCTCTAATAAATTAAATAAAAAGAATTTTATAAAACTAAAAATGTAAAAAAAGAATAAATAAGATTCTCTCTCTCACAACTCTCATGCATTCTCTCTCTCTCTCTAACTTCATGTGTCCCACCACCACCATCAACAACCCTCTCTTTTCTTACCCTTTGCTCTCTGTTCTCCACAACCACCACCCAGCCACCGCAACTTATCTTCTCTAATCTTAGATATGTAACACCTCCTCCACCGCCTCCCCTTAAACACCACGAGCCACACTGAAAAACCAGGCCTTATCAGAGCTCTGATGACGAGCCACATCGTGACCCGTTCCGTACGATCACTTCCGGTTCTGGGTTTGATTTTTGGGTTTTGGGTCGGTTTTTGTGGGTGTTGTTGGTTGATTAATTGGGGATCAATCAATGGTGGCAGGTGAGTGGTGGATGTGTTGGGTTTTAGCTATTTATTGGTTATTAATCAGTGGTGGATGTGGTGGGTTTTGGCTAGGGTTTCGAATAGTTATTTCATATAACTGTTAGGGGAGGATTTCCAAATGATCAGTGATCCTCATTTACTGTTGGGTTTAGTGATCCTCACTTCTGATTGAATTGGTGATCCTCAGAAGTATTGCAGGATCAGGATCATGGATCATCTTAAGGATCCTTATACTAACGATTGTCTACTTTGAATATTGTTTTGGTAAAAAATCAAGCAATGATAATGCAACCAAACTTTCTGTTGTGAGGTGTGATGCTTGAATTGATTAACAACAATAAGGATCACTCTGAAATGTAATGAACAAGTGACACGAAGATTTATACGAGGAAAAAGCCCTTGATCAATGAATGATCTCCGGCATAAAAAACCTCGGGTGATGGAAACTACCGATCACCAACTCAAATTAAACAAGAAATGTATTACAACTTCGGATGATAGCGAGCTAAGTACAATGATCACTATAGTGTATTGTGTAGAAAAGTGTGTAATCGCCAAGTGAGTTAACGAGAGCTGGTGAGAGCAGTTGTAAGAGTGTGTGTGTAGCCAAAAATAGCCAAGTGTTTTCTAATTAGCTCGCTACCCCTTTAAAAATGGAATAAATCTACACTAACTAACATTCCGCAAATGGTGCAAGTCCTCCACGACTCCATAACGTCCACTTTTGGCCAGGCATGTGCGGAATAAACATAGAATATGCTTCCAGGAATATCGCCAAGACCAAGTCCAAGCTCATACTCCTGCAAAACAATTTCGAATTCAAAGTAGACAATCGTTAGTTCAATGATCCTTATGATGATCCATGATCCTGATCCTGAAACACTTCTGAGGATCACCAATTCAAACAGAAGTGAGGATCACTAAGCCTAACAACAATTGAGGATCACTGATCATTCAGAAATCCACCCCTAACAATTGCCCCCAAAATATAAGGAGTAATTATGTAAATAAACGAGTTGTATTTTGTTCTTATCCGCAATCAACCAACGGATAACTAGCCGTTGTAATCGGACTAGCCGTTACGAACATGACGTCGCTGAGGTGACTATCCTGCAAAATCATCATTATAAATAGGAGTTACGGATAGAGATCATTTCACATTTAAATTCAAGAGAAACTCCCTTTAAATTCACATCCGCAGAACAAGCAGGTATTTCTCTTCCTCTTCCTCCTTTACGTTTTCTTTCTCTGCTCCTTCTTTCTTCACCTTCTTCATAATCAAGATGATGCTAAGATCCTCACCGGCTAAGGATCATAAGAAGGACAGTCCTCTTAAAAGCCAGGGGATCATCAAAGATTCGCCGAAAGAAAGATACTGCTTTACTGACCCACAAATAGACAGGATCCGACATTGCTTTCCGGCGAACACCACTTTCAAATCGTTTGATCCCACCGTTCTAAGCGATTACGTTTCCGAAACTTGGGTAGCTTTCCCAGTCACTCCTTTCACAATAGGATACTCGTATCCTTTCCCTGAATTCACCCAGTCTTTTTTCTCTCTTACCGGCATTTCTTATATTCAAGCTATGCCAATGATCTGGAGGGTCTTATATACCCTTGAGAGGATCATTGAGCAAGAAGGAATTGACTTGGGAATGTCAGAATTGGCTGTTTTGGTCAAAAATCAAGCAATGACAATGTAACCAAACTTCTGTTGTGAGGTATGATGCTTGGATTGATGAACAACAATAAGGATCACTATAAAGTATAATGAACAAATGACACGAAGATTTATACGGGGAAAAAGCCCTTGATCAAGAGTTGATCTCCGGCACAAAAAACCCCGGGTGATGGAAACTACCGGTCACCAACTCAAATTAAACAAACAATCTGTTACAACTTCGGATGATAGCGAGCTAAGTACAAGGATCACTATAGTGTAACGTGTAGAAATGTATGAAACTTGCTAAGTGTTTTGTCGAGAGCCAGTGAGAGCGGTTGTATCAGTGTGTGTGTAGCCAAAAATAGCTAAGTGTCTCTAATATAGCTCGCTACCCCTTTACAAATAGAAAATATCAAGCCTAACTAACATTCCGCAAATGGTGCAAGTCTTCCACGACTCCACAACGTCCATTTCTGGCCAAGCACGTGCGGAATAGACTAAGAATATTCTCCAGGAATGTCGCCAAGACTAAGTCCAAGTTGATATTCCTGCAAAACATTCACGAATTCAAAGTAGACAATCGTTAGTACTGGGATCCTTATAGTGATCCATGATCCTGATCCTGCAACACTTCTGAGGATCACTACTTCAGACAGAATTGAGGATCACTAAATCCAACAGCAAATAAGGATCACTGGTCATTTAGAAATCCACCCCAAACAATTGCCCCCAAAATATAAGGAGTAAATATGTAAATAAATGAGTTATATTTTGTTGATCTTATCCGCATTTAACCAACGGATAACTAGCCGTTATAAGCGGACTAGCCGTTACGATCATGGCGTCAGTGAGATGACTACCCTGCAGAATCATCATTATAAATAAGAGTTAGAGATAGGGATTATTTCACATTTAAGTTCAAGAGAACTCCCTTTAAATTCTGCTTCCACGATCAAACAGGTAATTCTTTTCCTTTCTCCTTTCTCATATTCTGCTCTTCTTTCTTTACCATCATCTTGTTCAAAAATGATGCTCCGAAGCTCACCGGGCAAGGATCACAAGAAGAACAGCCCCTTAAAAAGTCAAGGGATCATCAAAGATTCCATAAAAGAACGCTGTTGTTTCACCGATGCACAAATTGATAAAATTCGCTATTGTTTCCCGGCGAACACCGTTATCAAATCCTTTGATCCCACTACTTTGAGTGACTATACCTCTGAAACTTGGATTGCCTTTCCTGCTACACCTTTCACAATAGGATATACCTATCCTTTTCCAGCCTTTACCCAATCCTTTTTCTCCCTTACCGGCATCTGCTACATCCAAGCTATGCCGATGATCTGGAGGGTCCTGTATACCCTTGAAAGGATCATCGAGCAGGAAGGGATTGACCTAGGAATGTCAGAGTTGGCTGAGATGTATGATCTCACAACGTTTGGATCCCACCGATATTTGTTCAAACGTAAACCCGGAGAAGAACATCCCATCTTTAAGGCTACCAAAAATGATACCAACTGGAAACGGCGGTTCTTCTTCGTCAGAAGGGATTCTATCGCGGATGGAAAGGATTTGCCGAAGAAATGGAGCACTCATGGTAGGATAGGAGGATCCTTAGAAGGATCACTAAGTGAGCTCATTCTAATAATGATTACTAATATGCTTTTGTTTCTTTTTGTACAGCTATCACATTCTCGCATATTATTCCTTCAGCTGCCACCAAGGGGAGACTTGCTGCCTTCAGAAAGCTCGATCCTGAAACAAGATCATTCAAGACAATCACCCAGGATTCACAAGAGGTATCCTCAGGCTCTGTCACCATGTCAAGTAAGTATCCTGTTCTTTATATATTCAAATGTTTAAATAAATAGTTATATATGAATAGAATTAGGACACTTATCTGTTTTTGGGTGTGTAGGCGCTGGAAAATCATCAAGATCCGCTTCCAAATTTAGTGTCACTGAGCTTGACACCGTCCGATCCTCCAAGAAGAAGCTTCCTGCTAGCCCAACTGCTTCGATCCCCAAGGCACCCGCTAAAGGAAGGGGTGGCAAGAAAAGAAAAGCCTCCGAAGCTGAGGATCTGCAAGGTCTGCCCCTGATCCGCCACCAGTTCCTTGAATACTTTAATGAGGTAAGGATCCTTATCCCTGCTCTAGGTATCCAGCTTATTTGAGGATCACTTGTTCCTAAACTGTTCTTTATCTTCTTTTGCAGAAATTTGCTGAGATTGAAGACTATGTTGGGCATGTTGAAGAGCAGGACAAGAAGATTGCTGACTTCCAACAAGTCGCATTGCTTAAGGATCTCAAAATTGTTGACCTCCAAAAGGATCTCAAAGATGCTAAAGCTTAGACAGCCACAATCCTGATTAATCTTGATTATGAAAAGCAAGAAATCACAGAGGATGCCAAGGTCTCCGCTGCAATAGCCATGTACAAGACCAAGCTACAAATGGCTCAAGAAGCTCAGGATCCTGCCTTTGACAGGAGCAACTGGGATGTGGAAGGCTGGAAGGCAAGGCTGGCTGAACTGGATGACGAGGAGGAGGCTGAGGAGGTTCTGGCAATTGAGGCTAGTGGTAGTGGCAAGGATCATGGAGGTGAAGCTAGTGGAGCTGGAGATGGTGGTGCAGCGAAGGTGTAGGCTGCAACAATGGGCAATGATGGACATTTCTAGACGTAGCCGGAGCCCATTTTTTTAGTTTGGTTATGGTTTTTGTTTTGATGATGTTTTGACAAACAATGGTTGGTCTGTACTTGACAATAGTAATTAGGGTTGAGGATCATGGATGATCCTTTGAACAATAGGTAGGATTACAAATGGTGGAGGGATCCTCTGTTTGGGGGATGAAACCATTGTGATCCTGCCGTCTTTAATTTCTTGCACTTGTTAGACCTACGAACAATGGACACCCTTTGCCAACCCATGTGGACGGGCCACGTTTTGCTGGTAGAAACGTGGGTTGGCAATTTTGACAACCTTAAAAGGGTTTAAGCTTTTGTGAATAAAATGACTTTAACTTTCTGGCTTATCCTGTGTTGATATCCTTGTTAATATTTTACTTTCCAACTGTTGTGATGTTTATGTTGATTAAACTTATCAAGTAAAGACAAAATTTTTGAAAAATATCCCTCAAGAGTTAAGGATATGATCAAGGATCACATATTACATAAGCGACAAGTTATGAAAAATAACATAGTTTAAGAATTATGAATTCAGTTGTCAAAGGATAAGTGTCACTTAAATACATAAAATCAAAACAGTTATGGATCATACCTGAGAATCCAAGTTAGGATCCTATACTTAAAATTAGGATAACCATAAGACAAACCTTAATAGAAGGTAAGGATCAAGAATCCCTAGTTATTTGTTTCCAAGAACCTGAAACACAATTCAACTTGGGACTAAGCCAATATAAAATGAATGTTAGTAACTGGGGACAAGCCCAACAATTCTGGGGACAAGCCCAATATACTGGGGACAAGCCCAAAAGATAACTGGGGACAAGCCCAAAGGATAACTGGGGACAAGCCCAAAGGATAACTGGGGACAAGCCCAAAGGATCGTATGTAAACTGGAGTATGGCCCTTACTGGCGACTATCCAAACTTAGTGACATGAACATGCCAAAACCTTAGCTAACGTGAAAACGTTAGAAACCTTAGGAACGGATGTATGGTACGTCTACCATTATACGTAGGATCCTGAATATAGCCAGTACAACGAAATTGTCAGCCCCTAAAGTGGGTACTGGTCCCATTGCCATGAACTATACCGGGATCATCATGCGCTACTGGTGAAACTGGGGACAGGCCCAAACTGGGGACTAGCCCAAACAACTGGATGCTTGTGTGGATACTCAACGCTTAGTTAAAGATACCTGAACCTTCAAAACTCAGAATCAAGTACAAGGAGGATAAAGAACGCAAGATCCTTATCCTTGTTAGAATAAAAATAATGAAATAGTTTAAGATTGGAATGTTACCAGAAAGAGGATCATCTGTCAGCGGGGATCCTTCAAGGATACTTGTCTGGTAAGGATCATGGATCACGATCACATGAAATATTTCTTCAAATGGACAGCATTCCAAGCTCTAGGTAGCAAATCACCCTCCATTGTTAGCAATCGATATGCCCCCTTTCCTGCTTCAGCTTCAATCAAATAGGGTCCTTCCCACTTTGGTGCTAGTTTTCCATCAGCAGGATTGGTGGTGTTTTGAAATGCTTTCCTTAATACCATATCCCCAACTTGGAATTTCCTGAGCCTGACATTTTTGTTGTAGGCTCCAGCCATCCTTTGTTGATAACTGGCCATCCTTATCCTTGCTAAATCCCTGATTTCTTCTATAGTATCTGTTAGGGGAGGATTTTCTAACAATTAGTGATCCTTATTCTTTATCCTAATTAGTGATCCTTACTTCTGTGACAGGTGGTGATCCTCAGAAGGGCTTTAGGATCAGGATCATGGATCACTTCAAGGATCCTCATACTGACGATTGTTTACTTATGTTTTATAACATCTCGCAGGTATAACAAGCTTGACCAAGTCTTAGCGACATTCTTGGAGAATATTCCCGAAGTATTCTGCACGTGCTAGATCAAAACTAGACGTTATGGGGAACGTGGAGGCTTGGCCCGAAAGTCGGAGAGTTTGTTAGCTAGATATTTTTCTTATTTTAAAGGGAGTAACGAGCTAAGTTAGAGAGTTAGTGACACTTAGTCATTTTTGGCAGTTACACACACTCATACAAGCTTTCGTTCAAACACTTAGCGATTTCATACACTTTTTACACACTTCACCGTAGTGATCCTTGTACCTAGCTCGTTACTATCCGAAGTTGTAAACATTTAACCATTTATTTTAGCTTGGTGATCGGTAGTTTCCATCACCCGGGGTTTTTTGTGCCGGAGATCAACTCTTGATCAAGGGCTTTTTCCCCGTATAAATCCTTGTGTTGTTTTTGCATTCTACATTGAAGTGATCCTCATTGCTGTTACATATTTAAAGCATCATTCCCCTAAACAAAGAGTTTGGTTGCAATATCCTCATCATATTTTTTGACCAAAACAGTTTGGCGCCCACCGTGGGGCAATTGGTGCTTCGTCCTTAAGAAAATACGCATTTCTGTGCTTAATTCGGCTCACTACAACCAAGCAGATGGCTTCCTCATCGAAGAATGCTTCAAACTTGATGCCCTCATTCACTTCCTCACAAGGCGTTCCTCCTTTGCCTCCACCACCTTCTGGATCCCAGAAGAATACAGAGAATGCTGCGAAGAAACCGACTCCCATTTTCTCAAAACCACCTACTTCTTCTGTTTCAACTAATCCTACTACTAATGATCTCTATGCCTTGATTTTGCAGATGAGGAATCATGCACAAGAGCAGGATAAGACCAACGAAAGGATCCTCCGGGAGATTGATGAAATTAAGAAACAGAAGAAAACGGCAGAGGATCATTCTCCACTGATGCCCAGATCTTTGAATTTTGACACTCCGGTGGTTACTTCTCAGCCGTCAGTGGTTCCAAACATTCAATATGCGGGTGGACCAAAAGGAGTGCACTACGGAACAACAGCTATGACCCAGGCACTAGGTTCATATTTCCAGCCAGCAGGATCCTATCCCCAGCATATGGGATCCCTCACGAGTACAGGAGGATATTCAGGAATGCAGCAGTTTCAAGGATCCTCCTTCGTTCCAGGATCATCCCAGGTTCAAGGATCCTCCTTCGTTCCAGGATCATCCCAGGTTCAAGGATCCTCCTTCGTTCCAGGATCATCCCAGGTTCAAGGATCCTCCTTCGTTCCAGGATCATCCCAGGTTCAAGGATCCTCCTTCGTTCCAGGATCATCCCAGGTTCAAGGATCCTCCTTTGTTCCAGGATCATCCCAGTTTCAGGGATCCTTCCAGATGCCAGGATCCTTGAGGAGTTTGCAAACAGGAAGTTCAGATGTCCATCAAGGAGATTTTATTCCAATGCAAACCAATGCCTCTGCTGGTCCCTCGATCATTCCAGAGTCTCAACAATATGGATTAACCTCCATACTTCCTAACTTGAATCCAATGGGAGGTAACACTTTTAATAATTCTCATACTACTAACCATGGTCTTATGCAGGATCCAGGTATCAATCATGCCATGGCCAGAGAGTTGCAAAAGCTAAAGGATATGATCTCGAGTGTTCCGGGAGTAGTCAAACCTATTCCAGAGATTGCAGATGGGAGCCACAAGATATCTCGCTTTGCACCACCAATCTGTGATGCTGAGATACCCAAGAGGTTCCATGTGCCTACAATGAAACTGTATGATGGTTCGACGGATCCTGAAGAACACATAGCACAATACAGGGAGAGGATGGAGATCAATCCAATCCCAGAAAAGTTAAAGGAAGCATGCCTATGCAAAGGATTCGGATCCACTCTTACTGGATCAGCTCTCAAATGGCTGCTAAGTCTTCCTCCCTATTCTATTACCTCATTTGCAAACCTAGTTAACTTGTTTAATACTCAGTTTTCCTGTAGTAGAAAATTTGAACGATTAACTAGTGATTTATATAGGATAACCCAGGGTCATAATGAATCATTAAGGGATTACATTACCAAATTTAGTAAAGAATCCTTAGACATTCCCAACTTAGATATAGCCACGGCTGTTGAAGCCTTCAAAATGGGATTACTTAGGGATTCCTTATTTTATGATGATCTTGTTATGACACCGTGCAGGAACCTAGATGAGGTAAGAACCCGGGCCCTCAGGTTCATCCGGCTAGAGGATGATAAGAGGATTCAGGAGAAGATAACAGGATCCTCAAAGCAGGATAAGCAAGGATCCTCATTCAGAAACAACAAGTTCAGATCCTACAACAAATCTGATAATCAGAACGTGCATTCTATTGATCAAGAAGAGGATGATGAGGATTATCCTCCAATTTCTGAATATTGCTTTAGTGTTGATAACAATGAACTAATCCTTGCCATGCAGAACCTAGGTGATAAAGCTAGATGGCCAAGAAAGAATGACAGGCCAGCTGCAACTAAGGATAAATCAAAGTGGTGTGCATATCATGAAGATTTTGGGCACCTCACAGAAGAATGCATTGCATTAAGAAAGGAAATTGGATACTTGTTGAGCAAAGGGCATCTAAAAGAGTTGTTGGGAAGAAAAAAGTCAAGGACTCAGGATTCTGAAAGGATCCCTGAGAAGGCTCCAGCCCCTCCAGCAGACGCACAAGTGATAAACTTTATTTCTGGGGGATCCGACATTTGTGGCACATCCTTCTCAGCAGCTAAGAGGCATGCAAAGGAAACTAAAATGGATAATGGAGAAAGACCAGTTCGAACATCGAGTGTCTCCGAAGGAAAAGTCATAACCTTTGATGAAGAGGATCGTATTGATATCCAGGATCCTCATCACGATGGTTTAGTTATTACTCTTTTTATATCTAACTATTTTGTCCGCAGGATCCTAATAGACGGAGGAAGTTCAGTGAACATTATCCAGCTTGATGTTCTAAAGAAGATGGGTATCCCTGAATCAGAGATCATACCAAGATCCTCCGTGCTCGTGGGATTTAGTGGCGAAACCAAGAACACCCTGGGGGACATTAAACTCCCAATATATATTGAAGGCTTACACTCTTATCAAAAGTTTTGTGTTATTGACTGTTTATCTTGTTGTAATGTTATCCTTGGCAGGCCCTGGATACACGATATGAAAGCAGTCCCATCTACTTACCATCAATGTGTGAAGCTCCCTAGTCCTTGGGGAATAGTAAAGATTGATAGCGATCAGCAGGAAGCTAAGAATTGCTACACTTCATCGATGAAACCAGCTTCGAAGTCAAGGGAGCAATAGCAATCAAGGTATCCTCCAAGGAGTGTCTTGGAGGCCAGAGAGAAGGATGTGGTAGAAATCCTCATGGATCCTGATGATCCTGAATCCAAAATCTATATCGGGTCAGGGATCCTTGGCGAAATGAAAGAAGACCTCATATCCTTCCTCAAAAGGAGAAAGACTACCTTTGCATGGAAACACGAAGACATGACTGGTATATCCAAGGATGTTATCACTCACAAGCTCGGCATCGACAGATCCTTCAAACCAATCCATCAAAGGAGAAGGAAGTTTGCACCAGAAAGGAATGCCATTATCCAGGAAGAGGTAGAGAAATTGCTCCGGGCAGGTATGATTAGAGAGGTCAAGTATCCAAGATGGTTGGCCAATGTGGTTGTTGTTCAAAAGAAAAACGGAAAGTGGAGGGTATGTGTCGATTTTACCGATTTAAATAAGGCATGTCCCAAGGATCCTTTCCCTTTACCCCACATTGACTCCATGGTGGATGCAACTGCGGGTCATGAACTGTTAACTTTTATGGATGCTTCATCTGGATTCCAACAAATCCAAATGGAACCATCCGACCAAGAGGATACAGCCTTCATGACTCCAACTGGTATATATTGCTATATTGCTATGCCGTTCGGATTGAGAAATGCAGGTGCAACGTACCAAAGGCTGGTGAATATGATGTTCAAGGATCAGATTGGACAAACTATGGAGGTTTACATAGATGATATGGTGGTAAAATCCTTAAAATCTGAGGATCACCTAAGAGACTTGGAGGAAGCATTCGATATCCTTGACAAATATAACATGAAGCTTAATCCTTCAAAATGTCATTTTGGTGTTAAAGCTGGTAAATTCTTAGGATACATGGTGACTAAGAGAGGCATCGAAGCTAGCCCGGAACAAATCAAAGCAATAGTGAACATCAAATCTCCGGCCAATGCTAAGGATGTTCAAAGGTTAACAGGAAGGATAGCAGCCTTGAACAGATTCATATCCAAGTCCTCCGAGAAGTGTAAAGAATTCTATGATATCCTAAGGAAGAACAAGAAATTTGAGTGGACGGAGAAGCATGAAAATGCTTTAAAAGCCCTCAAAGATTACCTATCCTCGGCCCCGGCTTTGATGAAACCAGAAAAAGGTGATGTGTTATCCTTGTATCTTGCAGTATCCTCAAAAGCAGTAAGTGCGGTCCTTGTTAAGGATCATCAAGGTACACAACATCCTGTTTATTATGTAAGTAAAAGTTTACTTGATGCCGAATCCAGGTACTCACACCTTGAAAAGCTTATCCTTGCATTAATAATGGCATCTACCAAGTTAAGACATTATTTTGAAACTCATGTTATCATTGTTAAAACTAATTTTCCAATTAAGAATGTCCTCAGGAAACCAGAGATGTCGGGAAGAATGGCTAAGTGGGCAGTGAAATTGAGTGCATATGATATAAGATATGAGCCTAGGACAGCCATCAAATCCCAAGCATTAGCTGACTTTGTGGCTGATTTCAGTAGTGATTTACAAGAAGAAGCTGAGCTAGAAGTCCAGCAGCTAGAAGAGACCAAGGATCCTTGGATACTTTATACTGATGGATCCTCAAATGTCAAAGGCACAGGGCTCGGAATACTACTAAAATCGCCACAGGGGAACATAATACCCCATTCTATAGCTTGTGAGTTCCAAACCACCAATAATGAGGCTGAATATGAAGCCTTAATTGCTGGTTTGCAAATTGCAAAACATATGGGGATCAGGTATCTTGAGGTATACGTAGACTCTTTGTTGATTACAAATCACTTTAATGGATCATATGCTGTTAAAGGTGAAAAGCTAACCAAATATTTGGAGATAGTCAAAAGTTTGGCACTCTCTTTTGTTTCCTTTAGTTTGTCACAGGTACCAAGGGAAGAAAATACGGAAGCTGATGCATTGGCTAACTTAGGATCATCTTTGAAGATCCCAGAGGATATCAGGATTCCCATTATCCATATCCTGACCCCGGCTATCGAGGATCACCAGACTATGGAGATAGGAGATGATTCTGCAGTTATCCCTAGTGAGGATACTCAATCCTATTCAGGATCCGGATCATGGATCTCACCAATTATGAGATACTTACAACATGGAGAGATTCCTACAGGAGAAAACCCTAGGGCTTTCAAATCTAAGGTATCTCAATTCACAATTATGAATAATATGTTGTATAGGCGATCTCTTGCAGGACCATACTTGAGATGCATTGAGGATCCTGAAGTTCAAGAAGTTTTAAAAGACTTCCATGAAGGAGATTGTGGAAACCACACTGGGGGCAGGGCGTTATTCTCAAGGATCCTGAGGACAGGATATTACTGGCCAACCATGAAGAAAGATGCTGTGGAGTATGCCAGAAGATGTGATCCTTGCCAGAGACACAGCAATATCCTTCATCAACCAGCTGAATTATTGCATCCTATATCCTCCTCTTGGCCATTTATGAGATGGGGTATGGATATAGTTGGAAAGCTCCCTAAGGCACCTGGTGGGAAAGTATTCATGCTAGCTATGACTGATTACTTCTCCAAGTGGATAGAGGCTGAAGCTTTTGCTCAAGTTAGAGAAAAGGAAGTTATATCCTTCATTAAAAGAAATATTATAACTAGATTTGGAATTCCTTCTGAGATTATATGTGATAATGGTTCCCAATTTATTGGGGGCAGAACCACTAACTTTTGTGACAGCTGGGGGATTAAGATGATAACATCAACACCAGTCCACCCACAAGCTAATGGTCAAGCAGAATCATCCAACAAGATCATCATCAACAACTTGAAGAAGAAGCTTGGATCCAAGAAAGGGAAATGGGCAGAAGAACTACCCTATGTGCTCTGGGCTGACAGGACAACCCCTAAGAATGCTACTGGTCAAACACCATTCTCTTTGGTGTTTGGGGCAGAATCAGTGATCCCAACAGAAATGGTGGTTCCTACTGCTAGAACAAGTACCCGTGATCCTGAGGAAAATAATGAAAACTTGGCTCAAGACCTGGATACTATTGAAGAAATCAGGGATATGGCTAGGATCAGGATGGCCAGTTATCAACAAAGAATGGCTGGTGCTTACAACAAAAATGTCAGGATCAGGAGGTTTCAAGTTGGAGATATGGTATTAAGGAAAGCATTCCAGAATACTACCAATCCTGCTGATGGGAAGTTGGCTCCAAAATGGGAAGGCCCTTATTTGATTGAAGCTGAAGCAGGAAAGGGGGCATATAGATTGCTAACCATGGAAGGTGATTTGCTACCAAGAGCTTGGAATGCTGTCCACTTGAAGAAATATTTCATATAAGCAGGATCCTTATGACATAGGTGATCCTTAGGAAAGGGCTATCCTTAAAGGATCCTCAAAGTACCGATGATCCTTACTTAGGTAATATCCTAAAATTAAGCTATTTCATTTTATTATTTTCTCTTATAAGGATAAGGATCATGTATCCTTTATCCATCTCTCACGTGAGTTTAAGTTTTGAAAGTTCAGGTATCTTTAGCACAACGTTGGTTATCCACAGAAGCAATCCGTCTTTGGGTTTAACCCCAGTTATTTGGGCTTGTCCCCAGATTCCGCCTGTAGCGCACGATGATCCTGGTATAGTTCAAGGCCTTGGGACCAGTACTCGTTCTAGGGGCTGATAATTCCATTGTTCTGGCTATGCTTAGGATCCTACGTATAATGGTAGACGTACCATACATCCGTTCATAAGGTTTCTAACGTTTTCACGTTAGCTAAGGTTTCTAACGTTTTCACGTTAGCTAAGGTTTTGGCATCTTCATGTCACTAAGTTTGGATAGTCGCCAGTTAGGGCCATACTCCAGTTTACATACGATCCTTGGGCTTGTCCCCAGTTATCCTTGGGCTTGTCCCCAGTTATCCTTGGGCTTGTCCCCAGTTATCCTTGGGCTTGTCCCCAGTTGCTAACTCTTTTCTTATATCGGCTTAGTCCCAAATTATGCTCTATTTCAGGTCCTTGAAGATAGGCAGCTAGAGATCCTTGATCCTTATTTCACTCTAAGGTTTATCTTATAGTTATCCTTATTATGGTTAGGATTCTAACTTGGATCCTCAGGTATGATCCTTAACTTTTTTGGTTTTATTCATTATTCATTTGAATAACCCCTATACTTGACAACTGAACTTGTGTTTCTTAAACTATACCATTTTTTAAAACTTATCGGTTATGGGATATGTGATCCTTGTTCATATCTTAAACTTTTTGGATATCTTTTCTAGTTTTTCAAGGCTTGATAAGTATAAACAAATTGAACATTATAACAGTTGGAAAATAACATACTAAAAAGGATAACAACACAAGATAAGCGACAAAAGGTTAAGTTTTTATTTATTAACATAAGACTAACCCTTTGAAGGTTGTCAAAATTACCTACCCGAGCATCTACCAGCAAAACGTGGCCCGTCCGCTGGGGTAGGTAAAGGGTGTCCATGATAATGAGTTCAAAGATAGTGCAGGAATATAAAGGCAGCAGGATCACAATGGCTTCATCCCCCAAACAGAGGATCCCTCCACCAATTGCTATCCTGCCTATTATCCAAAGGATCATACATGATCCTTAATCCTAAAAACCTATTGTTCAGTACAGACCATCATTGTTCAACAAAAAACACCATAACCAAAACAAACCATCAAACTAAAAAAATGGGCTCCGGCTACGTCTAGAAATGTCCTTCATCGCCCATTCATGCAGCTCACACCTTGGCTGCATCACCACCAGCATCATCACCACCAGCCTGATCCTTCCCACTGCCACTTGCCTCAATTGCCAGGACATCAGCTGCCTCCTCCTCATCATCCTCAAGATCAGCCAACCTTGCCTTCCAGCCTTCAACATCCCAGCTGTCTTTGTCAAAAGCAGGGTCTTGAGCTTCCTGGGCCATCTTCAACTTAGTCTGATACATTGTGATGGCAGCAGAGAGCTTGGCATTTTCGATGAGGTCATGCTTTTCATAATCAAAGTTAACCAGCACCTTGGCCATTTCCTGCTTGGTATCCTGGAGTTCCTTCCGAGCATCAGCAAGTGCAAGATCTTTGAGCACGGCAACCTGTTGGAGATCAGCTATTTTCTTGTCCAGCTCCTCAACATTGCCCACGTAATCCTCGATCTCAGCAAATTTCTGCAGAAAGAAGATAAGGCAGTTCAAGGTCAAGTGATCCTCATAAGAGCAGGATACCTAGGCAAAGTTAAGGATCCTTACATCATTGAAGTATTCAAGGAATTGGTGGCGGATCAGTGGCAGCCCTTGAAGATCCTCAGCATCAGAAGTTTTCCTCTTCTTGACACCCTTTCCTTTAGTGGGTGCCCTTGGAATGGAGATGCTAGGACTGGTAGTGGACCTCTTCTTCCTGGGTCGTACGAGATCAAGGTCAGCTGTGTTGAATTGGGAAACAGGCTTGACAGGTTTTCCAGCGCCTACACATTCAAAGCAAGATGAGTATCCTTATCCTATTTCAATTTATCTATTTATTTTAATATTTAAACTATGCAAAAGACAGGATACTTACTCGACATGGTAATGGAACCTGAGGATACTTCTTGTGAGTCTTGGGTGTCTATCTTGAATGTCCTTGTTTCAGGATCAAGCTTCCAAAAAGCAGCGAGCCTATCCTTGGTTTCAGGTGATGTGCGGATATGTGAGACAGAGATAGCTGCATAACATAAGACAGAAAGGGGTCAGTAATCCTTATACGAAAACAAGATTGCCTGGTGATCCTTCTTATGATCCTCCAGCCTACCATGGGTGGACCATGCCTTAGGGAGATCTTGACCGTTTAGAATGGAATCCCTCTTGACAAAGAAAAAGCGACGTTTCCAGTCTTTGTCATTCTTGGTGACTTTCAGAAGAGGATGATCTGCACCGGGTTTTCGCTTAAGCAAATAACGATGGGAACCAAAAGTAGTAAGATCATACAGTTCCGCCAACTCTGACATGCCCAAAGCAATGCCTTCCTGTTCGATGATCCTCTCTAGGGTATACAAGACCCTCCAAATCATCGGCATGGCTTGGATATAAGAGATGCCGGTAAGGGAAAAGAAGGATTGTGTAAACTCTGGGAAAGGATAGGTGTATCCTATGGTGAATGGAGTGGCTGGAAATGCAACCCATGTTTCTGAAACACAGTCGCTAAGGGTAGAAGGATCAAAGGGTCTGAAAAAGGCATTAGCCGGAAAACAGCAACGGATTTTGTCTATCTGTGCGTCGTTAAAACAACACTTTTCATTCGATGAGTCCTTGATGATTTTCTGACTTTTCAAAGGGCTATCCTTCTTGTGATCTTTGCCCGGAGAACTTCGGAGCAACATCTTTGATGGAAAGATAAAAACAGAGCAAGAGAGGGAAGAGGATAGAGAGAGAGAATACCTGAACGTCTTCGGAATGTGGATTATAAAGGGAGTTTCTCTGAAAATTTGAATGCATTTGATCCTATCTATATCTCTATTTATAATCATGATCTTGCAGGTTGTCACTTCCGTGACATCATCATCGCAACGGCTAGTTCAAAATTAACGGCTATATATCCGTTAGTTTGTTACGGATAAGATCAAGAAAACATAACTCGCTAATTTTACAATTTCACTCCTTATATTTTGGGGGCAATTGTTAGGGGAGGATTTTCTAACAATTAGTGATCCTTATTCTTTATCCTAATTAGTGATCCTTACTTCTGTGACAAGTGGTGATCCTCAGAAGGGCTTTAGGATCAGGATCATGGATCACTTCAAGGATCCTCATACTGACGATTGTTTACTTATGTTTTATAACATCTCGCAGGTATAACAAGCTTGACCAAGTCTTAGCGACATTCTTGGAGAATATTCTCGAAGTATTCTGCACGTGCTAGATCAAAACTAGACGTTATGGGGAACGTGGAGGCTTGGCCCGAAAGTCGGAGAGTTTGTTAGCTAGATATTTTTCTTATTTTAAAGGGAGTAACGAGCTAAGTTAGAGAGTTAGTGACACTTAGTCATTTTTGGCAGTTACACACACTCATACAAGCGCTCATACAAGCTTTCGTTCAAACACTTAGCGATTTCATACACTTTTTACACACTTCACCGTAGTGATCCTTGTACCTAGCTCGTTACTATCCGAAGTTGTAAACATTTAACCATTTATTTTAGCTTGGTGATCGGTAGTTTCCATCACCCGGGGTTTTTTGTGCCGGAGATCAACTCTTGATCAAGGGCTTTTCCCCCGTATAAATCCTTGTGTTGTTTTTGCATTCTACATTGAAGTGATCCTCATTGCTGTTACATATTTAAAGCATCATTCCCCTAAACAAAGAGTTTGGTTGCAATATCCTCATCAGATTTTTTGACCAAAACAGTATCCAAGTCTTGAATCAAGTTTTCAGCATTTTCTTCAGGATCACGAACGTTTGTTCTTGCAGTTGGAACCACCATCTCTGTAGGGATCACTGACTCTGCCCCAAATACCAAAGAAAATGGAGTTTGGCTTGTAGCATTCTTGGGAGTTGTTCTATCAGCCCATAGCACATAAGGTAGTTCTTTTGCCCATTTTCCTTTCTTGGATCCAAGCTTCTTCTTCAAATTGTTGATGGTGATCTTGTTGGATGATTCTGCTTGACCATTAGCTTGTGGATGGACTGGTGTTGATGTTATCATCTTAATTCTCCAACTGTCACAAAAGTTAGTGGTTCTACTCCCAATAAATTGGGATCCATTATCACAAATAATCTCAGAAGGGATGCCAAATCTAGTAATAATATTTCTTTTAATAAAGGATATAACTTCCTTTTCTCTGACTTGAGCAAAGGCTTCAGCCTCTATCCACTTAGAGAAGTAATCAGTCATAGCAAGCATGAATACTTTTCCACCTGGTGCCTTAGGAAGCTTTCCAACTATATCCATTCCCCATCTCATGAATGGCCAAGAAGAGGATATAGGATGCAAGAGCTCTGCTGGTTGGTGAAGGATATTACTATGCCTCTGACAAGGATCACACTTCTTGGCATACTCCACAGCATCCTTCTTCATAGTGGGCCAATAGTATCCTCTCCTCAGGATCCTTGAGAATAATGCCCTGCCCCCAGTGTGGTTTCCACAATCTCCTTCATGGAAATCCTTTAGGACTTCTTGAATTTCAGGATCCTCAATGCATCTCAAATATGGTCCTGTAAGAGATCGTTTATACAACATATTATTTAATATTGTAAATTGAGATACCTTAATTTTAAAAGCCCTTGGGTTTTCTCCTGTAGGAATTTCTCCATGTTGTATGTATCTCATGATTGGGAGTATCCATGATCCTGAATGAGATTGGGTATCATCACTAGGGATAATTGCAGAATCTTCTCCTATCTCCATAGCTACATGATCCTTGATAGCAGGGATGGATAATAGGGATTTCAATATCCTCAGGAATCTTCAAAAATGATCCTAGATTGGCTAATGCATCAGCTTCTGCATTCTCTTCCCTTGGTACCTGTGTCAAACTAAAGGATACAAAAGAGAGTGCCAATTCTTTGACTATCTCCAAATATTTGATTAGCTTTTCACCTTTAACAGCATAGGATCCATTAAAGTGATTAGTGATCAATAAAGAATCTACATGTACCTCAAGATACCTGATGCTCATATGCTTTGCAATTTGCAAACCAGCTATCAAGGCTTCATATTCAGCCTCATTGTTGGTAGTTTGAAATTCACAAGCTATGGAGTGGGGTATTATGTCCCCCTGTGGCGATTTTAGTAGTATTCCAAGCCCTGTTCCATTCACATTGGAGGATCCATCAGTAAACAGTATCCAAGGATCCTTGGTTTCTTCAAGCTGTTGGACCTCTAGTTCAGCTTCCTTTTGCAAATCACTACTGAAATCTGCCACAAAGTCAGCTAATGCTTGGGATTTAATGGCTGTCCTAGGCTCATATCTTATATCATATGCACTCAACTTCACTGCCCACTTAGCCATCCTTCCTGACATTTCAGGTTTCCTGAGAACATTCTTAATTGGGAAATTAGTTTTAACTATAATGGCATGAGTCTCAAAATAGTGTCTTAATTTAGTAGATGCCATAATTAATGCAAGGATAAGTTTTTCTGAATGTGAATACCTGGATTCAGCATCAAGTAAGCTCTTACTTACATAATAAACAGGATGTTGTGTACCTTGGTGATCCTTAACAAGGACCGCACTTACTGCTTTTGAGGATACCGCCAAATATAAGGATAACACGTCTCCCTTTTCTGGTTTCATTAAGGCTGGGGCTGAGGATAGGTAATCTTTAAGAGCTTTAAGGGCACTTTCATGCTTCTCAGTCCATTCAAATTTCTTGTTTTTCCTCAGGATGTCATAGAACTCCTAGCACTTTTCTGAGGATTTGGATATGAATCTGTTCAAGGCTGCGATCCTACCAGTCAACCTTTGCACATCCTTAGCATTGGCAGGAGATTTGATATTCACGATAGCCTTAATTTGCTCTGGACTTGCTTCAATGCCCCTCTTTGTTACCATATATCCTAAGAATTTACCTGCCTTTACACCAAAATGACACTTAGAAGGATTTAGTTTCATATTAAATTTATCAAGGATATTGAATGATTCCTCCAAGTCTTTAAGGTGATCCTCAGCTCTTTTGGACTTAACCACCATGTCATCAATATAGACTTCCATAGTGTATCCAATTTGTTCCTTGAACATCATATTGACAAGCCTTTGGTAAGTAGCACCTGCATTCCTTAATCCAAATGGCATAGCAATATAACAATATATACCAGTTGGGGTCATAAAGGCTGTATCCTCTTGATCGGATGGTTCCATCTGAATTTGTTGAAATCCAGATGAAGCATCCATAAAAGTTAACAACTCATGACCCGCGGTAGCATCCACCATGGAGTCAATGTGGGGTAATGGGAAAGGATCCTTGGGACATACCTTGTTTAAGTCTCTAAAATCGACACATACCCTCCACTTTCCATTTTTCTTTTGAACAACAACCACATTGGCTAACCATCTTGGATACTTAACCTCTCTAATCATACCTGCTCGAAGTAGCTTATCTACCTCTTCCTGGATAATAGCATTTCTTTCAGGTGCAAACTTCCTCCTCTTTTGATGAATTGGCTTGAATGACCTGTCAATACCAAGTTTGTGAGTAATTATATCCTTAGATATACCTGTCATGTCTTCATGTTTCCAGGCAAAGGTGGTCTTCCTTCTTTTGAGAAAGGATACTAGCCCTTGTTCAATATCGCTGAGGATCCCTGACCCTATGAATATCTTGGATTCAGGATCATCAGGATCCATGAGGATTTCTTTCAAATCCTGTTCTCTTGCCTCCAAGATGTCTCTTGAAGGATACTTTAATTGCTATTGCTCCCTTGGTCTTGAGGCTGGTTTCATTGATGAGGTATAGCAATTCTTAGCCTCCTATTGATCACTCTCAATTTTCACCACTCCCCATGGACTTGGAAGCTTTACACACTGATGATAGGTGGATGGAACTGCCTTCATATCATGTATCCATGGCCTGCCAAGGATAACGTTACAACACGATAAGCAATCAATAACACAAAACTTTTGATAAGAATGCAATCCTTCAATATAGATTGGGAGTTTGATGTCCCCCAATGTATTCTTTGTTTCTCCACTGAATCCCACAAGTACTGAGGATCTTGGGATAATATCGGACTCTGGGATATTCATTTTCTTGAGAACATCCAACTGAATGATGTTCACAGAGCTTCCTCCATCTATAAGGATCCTGCGAACAAAGTGGTTAGAAATAAACAATGTAATTACGAGACCGTCATGGTGAGGATCCTGGATGTCAACACGATCATCCTCATCAAAAGTAATGACTTTATCCTGGGTGACAACGGAGGTCCTGACGGGTCTGTCTCCATTATCCATCTTGGTTTCCTTAGCGTGTCTTTTTACTGCTGAGAAGGATGTACCACAGATGTCTGATCCACCGGATATGAAATTTATGACTTGTGCATCTGCCGGAGGAGCAGGAGCCCTTTCCGGGATCCTTTCAGGATCCTGGGTTCTTGACTTCTTTCGTCCCAAGAGTTCCTTTAAATGCCCCTTGCTCAACAAATAACCAATTTCCTTTCTAAGTGCAATACATTCTTCAGTGAGATGCCCAAAATCCTCATGATATGTGTTAGGGGAGGATTTTCTAACAATTAGTGATCCTTATTCATTATCCTAATTAGTGATCCTTACTTCTGTGACAGGTGGTGATCCTCAGAAGGGCTTTAGGATCAGGATCATGGATCACTTCAAGGATCCTCATACTGACAATTGTTTACTTATGCTTTATAACATCTCGCAGGTATAACAAGCTTGACCAAGTCTTAGCGACATTCTTGGAGAATATTCCCGAAGTATTCTGCACGTGCTAGATCAAAACTAGACGTTATGGAGAACGTGGAGGCTTGGCCCAAAAGTCGGAAAGTTTGTTAGCTAGATAATTTTCTTATTTTAAAGGGAGTAACGAGCTAAGTTAAAAAGTGAGTGACACTTAGTCATTTTGGCAGTTACACACACTCGCAAACACGCTCATACAAGCTCTCGTTCAAACACTTAGCAATTACTTACACTTTTTACACATTTCACCGTAGTGATCCTTGTACCTAGCTCGTTACTATCCGAAGTTGTAAACGTTTATTCATTTATTTGAGCTTGGTGATCGGTAGTTTCCATCACCCGGGGTTTTTTGTGCCGGAGATCAATTCTTGATCAAGGGCTTTTTCCCCGTATAAATCCTTGTGTTGTTTGTGCATTCCACATTGAAGTGATCCTCATTGTTGTTACACTTTTTGAGCATCATACCCCGTAATCTAGAGTTTGGTTGCAATATTCTCAACAGATTTTTTGACCAAAACAGTTTGGCGCCCACCGTGGGGCAATTGGTGCTTTGTCCTTAGAAGAATTCGCATTTCTGTGCTCATTCCGGTGCATTACTACCAAGCAAATGGCTTCCTCAGCGAAGAATGCTTCAAACTTGATGCCTTCGTTCACTTCTTCACAAGGCGTTCCTCCTTTGCCTCCACCACCTTCTGGATCCCAGAAGAATACAGAGAATGCTGCGAAGAAACCGACTCCCATTTTCTCAAAACCACCTACTTCTTCTGTTTCAACTAATCCTACTACTAATGATCTCTATGCCTTGATTTTGCAGATGAGGAATCATGCACAAGAGCAGGATAAAACCAACGAAAGGATCCTCCGGGAGATCGATGAAATTAAGAAACAGAAGAAAACGGCAGAGGATCATTCTCCATTGATGCCCAAATCTTTGAATTTTGATACTCCGGTGATTACTTCTCAGCCATCAGTGGTTCCAGACATTCAATATGCGGGTGGACCAAAAGGAGTACACTATGGAACAACAGCTATGACCCAGGCACTAGGCTCATATTTCCAGCCAGCAGGATCCTATCCCCAGCATATGGGATCCCTCACGAGTACAGGAGGATATTCAGGAATGCAGCAGCATCAAGGATCCTCCTTTGTTCCAGGATCGTCCCAGGTTCAAGGATCATCTTCGTCCCAGGATCATTTCAAGCTCAAGGATCCTCTTTCGTTCCAGGATCATCCCAGGTTCAAGGATCCTCCTTCGTTCCAGGATCATCCCAGGTTCAAGGATCCTCCTTCGTTCCAGGATCATCCCAGGTTCAAGGATCCTCTTTCGTTCCAGGATCATCCCAGGTTCAAGGATCCTCCTTCGTTCCAGGATCATCCCAGGTTCAAGGATCCTCCTTCGTTCCAGGATCATCCCAGGTTCAAGGATCCTCCTTCGTTCCAGGATCATCCCAGGTTCAAGGATCCTCCTTTGTTCCAGGATCGTCTCAGTTTCAGGGATCCTTCCAGATGCCAGGATCCTTGAGGAGTTTACAAACAGGAAGTTCAGATGTCCATCAAGGAGATTTTATTCCAATGCAGACCAATGCCTCTACCGGTCCCTCGATCATTCCAGAATCTCAACAATATGGATTAACCTCCATATTTCCTAATTTGAATCCAATGGGAGGTAACACTTTTAATAATTCTCATACTATTAACCATGGTTTTATGCAGGATCCAGGTATCAATCATGCCATGGCCAGAGAATTGCAAAAGCTAAAGGATATGATCTCGAGTGTTCCGGGAGTAGTCAAACCTATTCCAGAGATTGCAGATGGGAGCCACAAGATATCTCGCTTTGCACCACCAATCTGTGATGCTGAGATACCCAAGAGGTTCCATGTGCCTACAATGAAACTGTATGATGGTTCGACGGATCCTGAAGAACACATAGCACAATACAGGGAGAGGATGGAGATCAATCCAATCCCAGAAAAGTTAAAGGAAGCATGCCTATGCAAAGGATTCGGATCCACTCTTACTGGATCAGCTCTCAAATGGCTGCTAAGTCTTCCTCCCTATTCTATTACCTCATTTGCAAACCTAGTTAACTTGTTTAATACTCAGTTTTCCTGTAGTAGAAAATTTGAACGACTAACTAGTGATTTATATAGGATAACCCAGGGTCATAATGAATCATTAAGGGATTACATTACCAAATTTAGTAAAGAATCCTTAGACATTCCCAACTTAGATATAGCCACGGCTGTTGAGGCCTTCAAAATGAGATTACTTAGGGATTCCTTATTTTATGATGATCTTGTTATGACACCGTGCAGGAACCTAGATGAGGTAAGAACCCGGGCCCTCAGGTTCATCCGGCTAGAGGATGATAAGAGGATTCAGGAGAGGATAACAGGATCCTCAAAGCAGGATAAGCAAGGATCCTCATTCAGAAACAACAAGTTCAGATCCTACAACAAATCTGATAATCAGAACGTGCATTCTATTGATCAAGAAGAGGATGATGAGGATTATCCTCCAATCTCTGAATATTGCTTTAGTGTTGATAACAATGAACTAATCCTTGCCATGCAGAACCTAGGTGATAAAGCTAGATGGCCAAGAAAGAATGACAGGCCAGCTGCAACTAAGGATAAATCAAAGTGGTGTGCATATCATGAAGATTTTGGGCACCTCACAGAAGAATGCATTGCATTAAGAAAGGAAATTGGATACTTGTTGAGCAAAGGGCATCTAAAAGAGTTGTTGGGAAGAAAAAAGTCAAGGACTCAGGATTCTGAAAGGATCCCTGAGAAGGCTCCAGCCCCTCCAGCAGACGCACAAGTGATAAACTTTATTTCTGGGGGATCCGACATTTGTGGCACATCCTTCTCAGCAGCTAAGAGGCATGCAAAGGAAACTAAAATGGATAATGGAGAAAGACCAGTTCGAACATCGAGTGTCTCCGAAGGAAAAGTCATAACCTTTGATGAAGAGGATCGTATTGATATCCAGGATCCTCATCACGATGGTTTAGTTATTACTCTTTTTATATCTAACTATTTTGTCCGCAGGATCCTAATAGACGGAGGAAGTTCAGTGAACATTATCCAGCTTGATGTTCTAAAGAAGATGGGTATCCCTGAATCAGAGATCATACCAAGATCCTCCGTGCTCGTGGGATTTAGTGGCGAAACCAAGAACACCCTGGGGGACATTAAACTCCCAATATATATTGAAGGCTTACACTCTTATCAAAAGTTTTGTGTTATTGACTGTTTATCTTGTTGTAATGTTATCCTTGGCAGGCCCTGGATACACGATATGAAAGCAGTCCCATCTACTTACCATCAATGTGTGAAGCTCCCTAGTCCTTGGGGAATAGTAAAGATCGATAGTGATCAGCAGGAAGCTAAGAATTGCTACACTTCATCGATGAAACCAGCTTCGAAGTCAAGGGAGCAATAGCAATCAAGGTATCCTCCAAGGAATGTCTTGGAGGCCAGAGAGCAGGATGTGGTAGAAATCCTCATGGATCCTGATGATCCTGAATCCAAAATCTATATCGGATCAGGGATCCTTGGCGAAATGAAGGAAGACCTCATATCCTTCCTCAAAAGGAGAAAGACTACCTTTGCATGGAAACATGAAGACATGACTGGTATATCCAAAG
The DNA here is from genome assembly GCA_030545235.1 of Helianthus tuberosus. NCBI lineage: Eukaryota > Viridiplantae > Streptophyta > Magnoliopsida > Asterales > Asteraceae > Helianthus > Helianthus tuberosus. The sequence goes on along the minus strand of CM060399.1, from coordinate 212,592,575 downwards.
ATGTTATCACTCATAAACTCGGCATCGACAGATCCTTCAAACCAATACATCAAAGAAGAAGGAAGTTTGCACCAGAAAGGAATGCCATTATCCAGGAAGAGGTAGAAAAATTGCTCCGGGCAGGTATGATTAGAGAGGTCAAGTATCCAAGATGGTTGGCCAATGTGGTTGTTGTTCAAAAGAAAAACGGAAAGTGGAGGGTATGTGTCGATTTTACCGATTTAAATAAGGCATGTCCCAAGGATCCTTTCCCTTTACCCCACATTGACTCCATGGTGGATGCAACTGCGGGTCATGAACTGTTAACTTTTATGGATGCTTCATCTGGATTTCAACAAATCCAAATGGAACCATCCGACCAAGAGGATACAGCCTTCATGACTCCAACTGGTATATATTGCTATATTGCTATGCCGTTTGGATTGAGAAATGCAGGTGCAACGTACCAAAGGCTGGTGAATATGATGTTCAAGGATCAGATTGGACAAACTATGGAGGTCTACATAGATGATATGGTGGTGAAATCCTTAAAAGCTGAGGATCACCTACGAGACTTGGAGGAAGCATTTGATATCCTTGACAAATATAATATGAAGCTTAATCCTTCAAAATGTCATTTTGGTGTTAAAGCAGGTAAATTCTTAGGATACATGGTGACTAAGAGAGGCATCGAAGCTAGCCCGGAACAAATCAAAGCAATAGTGAACATCAAATCTCCGGCCAATGCTAAGGATGTTCAAAGGTTAACAGGAAGGATAGTAGCCTTGAACAGATTCATATCCAAGTCCTCCGAGAAATGTAAAGAATTCTATGATATCCTAAGGAAGAACAAGAAATTTGAGTGGACGGAGAAGCATGAAAATGCTTTAAAAGCACTCAAAGATTACCTATCCTCGGCCCCGGCTTTAATGAAACCAGAAAAAGGTGAAGTGTTATCCTTGTATCTCGCAGTATCCTCAAAAGCAGTAAGTGCGGTCCTTGTTAAGGATCATCAAGGTACACAACATCCCGTTTATTATGTAAGTAAAAGTTTACTTGATGCCGAATCCAGGTACTCACACCTTGAAAAACTTATCCTTGCATTAATAATGGCATCTACCAAGTTAAGACATTATTTTGAAACTCATGTTATCATTGTTAAAACTAATTTTCCAATTAAGAATGTCCTCAGGAAACCAGAGATGTCCGGAAGGATGGCTAAGTGGGCAGTAAAGCTGAGTGCCTATGATATGAGATATGAGCCTAGGACAGCTATCAAATCCCAAGCATTAGCTGACTTTGTGGCTGATTTCAGTAGTGATCTACAAGAAGAAGCTGAGTTAGAAGTCCAGCAGCTAGAAGAGACCAAGGATCCTTGGATACTCCACACTGATGGATCCTCAAATGTCAAAGGCACAGGGCTTGGAATACTACTAAAATCGCCACAGGGGGACATAATACCCCATTCTATAGCTTGTGAGTTCCAAACCACTAATAATGAGGCTGAATATGAAGCCTTAATTGCTGGTTTGCAAATTGCAAAGCATATGGGGATCAGGTATCTTGAGGTACACGTAGATTCTTTGTTAATTACAAATCACTTTAATGGATCATATGCTGTTAAAGGTGAAAAACTAACCAAATATTTGGAGATAGTCAAAAGTTTGGCACTCTCTTTTGTTTCCTTTAGTTTGTCACAGGTACCAAGGGAAGAAAATACAGAAGCTGATGCATTGGCTAACTTAGGATCATCTTTGAAGATCCCAGAGGATATCAGGATTCCTATTATCCATATCCTGACCCCGGCTATCGAGGATCACCAGACTATGGAGATAGGAGATGATTCTGCAGTTATCCCTAGTGAGGATATTCAATCCTATTCAGGATCCGGATCATGGATCTCACCAATTATGAGATACTTACAACATGGAGAGATTCCTACAGGAGAAAACCCTAGGGCTTTCAAATCTAAGGTATCTCAATTCACAATTATGAATAATATGTTGTATAGACGATCTCTTGCAGGACCATACTTGAGATGCATTGAGGATCCTGAAGTTCAGGAAGTTTTAAAAGACTTCCATGAAGGAGATTGTGGAAACCACACTGGGGGCAGGGCGTTATTTTCAAGAATCCTGAGGACAGGATACTACTGGCCAACCATGAAGAAAGATGCTGTGGAGTATGCCAGAAGATGTGATCCTTGCCAGAGACACAGCAATATCCTTCATCAACCAGCCGAATTATTGCATCCTATATCCTCCTCTTGGCCATTTATGAGATGGGGTATGGACATAGTTGGCAAGCTCCCTAAGGCACCTGGTGGAAAAGTATTCATGCTAGCTATGACTGATTACTTCTCCAAGTGGATAGAGGCTGAAGCTTTTGCCCAAGTTAGAGAAAAGGAAGTTATATCCTTCATTAAAAGAAATATTATAACTAGATTTGGAATTCCCTCTGAGATTATATGTGATAATGGTTCCCAATTTATTGGGGGCAGAACCACTAACTTTTGTGACAGCTGGGGGATTAGGATGATAACATCAACACCAGTCCACCCACAAGCTAATGGCCAAGCAGAATCATCCAACAAGATCATCATCAACAATTTGAAGAAAAAGCTTGGATCCAAGAAAGGGAAGTGGGCAGAAGAACTACCCTATGTGCTCTGGGCTGACAGGACAACCCCTAAGAGTGCTACTGGTCAAACACCATTCTCTTTGGTGTTTGGGGCAGAATCAGTGATCCCAACAGAAATGGTGGTTCCTACTGCTAGAACAAGTACCCGTGATCCTGAGGAAAATGATGAAAACTTGGCTCAAGACCTGGATACTATTGAAGAAATCAGGGATATGGCTAGGATCAGGATGGCCAGTTATCAACAAAGAATGGCTGGTGCTTACAACAAAAATGTCAGGATCAGGAGGTTTCAAGTTGGAGATATGGTGTTAAGGAAAGCATTTCAGAATACCACCAATCCTGCCGATGGAAAATTGGCTCCAAAATGGGAAGGCCCTTATTTGATTGAAGCTGAAGCAGGAAAGGGGGCATATAGATTGCTAACCATGGAAGGTGATTTGCTACCAAGAGCTTGGAATGCTGTTCACTTGAAGAAATATTTCATGTGACAAGGATCCTCGTGGCAGAGGTGATCCTAGCGAAAGGGATATCCTTAAAGGATCCTCAAAGTATCGATGATCCTTACTTAGGTAATATCCTAAACTTAAGCTATTTCATTTTATTATCTCCTTATAAGGATAAGGATCATGTATCCTTTATCCATCTCTCACGTGAGTTTAAGTTTTGAAAGTTCAGGTATCCTTAGCATAACGATGGTTATCCACAGAAGCAATCCGTCATATGGGTCTAACCCCAGTTATTCGGGCTTGTCCCCAGATTCCGCCTGTAGCGCACGATGATCCTGGTATAGTTCAAGGCTTTGGGACCAGTACTCGTTCTAGGGGCTGATAATTCCATTGTTCTGGCTATGCTTAGGATCCTACGTATAATGGTAGACGTACCATACATCCGGTCACAAGGTTTCTAACGTTTTCACGTTAGCTAAGGTTTCTAACGTTTTCACGTTAGCTAAGGTTTTGGCATCTTCATGTCACTAAGTTTGGATAGTCGCCAGTTAGGGCCATACTCCAGTTTACACACGATCCTTGGGCTTGTCCCCAGTTATCCTTGGGCTTGTCCCCAGTTATCCTTGGGCTTGTCCCCAGTTGCTAACTCTTTTCTTATATTGGCTTAGTCCCAAGTTATGCTCTATTTCAGGTCATTGAAGATAGGCAGCTAGGGATCCTTGATCCTTATTTCACTCTAAGGTTTATATTATAGTTATCCTTATTATGGTTAGGATTCTAACTTGGATCCTCAGGTATGATCCTTAACTCTTTTGATTCTATTCATTATTCTTTTAAATAACCCTTATACTTGACAACTGAACTTATAAATTTTAAATCATGTCATTTTTTAAAACTTATCTGTTATGGGATATGTGATCCTTGTTCATATCCTAAACTTTTTGGATATCTTTTCTAGTTTTTCAAGGCTTGATAAGTATAAACAAATTGAACATTATAACAGTTGGAAAATAACATACTAAAAAGGATAACAAATACAATATAAGCGACAAAAGGTTAAGTTTTTATTTATTAACATAAGACTAACCCTTTAAAGGTTGTCAAAATTACCTACCCGAGCTTCTACCAGCAAAACGTGGCCCGTCCGCTGGGGTAGGTAAAGGGTGTCCATGATAATGAGTTCAAAGATAGTGCAGGAATATAAAGGCGGCAGGATCACAATGGCTTCATCCCCCAAACAGAGGATCCCTCCACCAATTGCAATCCTGCCTATTGTCCAAAGGATCATACATGATCCTTAATCCTAAAACCTATTGTTCAAAGTACAACCCATGAAATTGTCTTAAACATCACAACCACAAAAAACAACCATCAAACTAAAAAATTGGGCTCCGGCCTTGGCACGTATATCCATCATCGCCCAATTGTGCAGCTCACACCTTGGCTGCATCACCACCAGCATCATCACCACCAGCCTGATCCTTCCCACTGCCACTTGCCTCAATTGCCAGGACATCAGCTGCCTCCTCCTCATCATCCTCAAGATCTGCCAACCTTGCCTTCCAGCCTTCAACATCCCAGCTGCTTTTGTCGAAACTAGGATCTTGAGCTTCCTGGGCCATCTTCAACTTAGTCTGATACATTGTGATGGCAGCAGAGAGCTTGGTATTTTCGATGAGGTCATGCTTTTCATAATCAAAGTTGACCAGCACCTTGGCCATTTCCTGCTTAGTATCCTGGAGTTCCTTCCGAGCATCAGCAAGTGCAAGATCTTTGAGCACGGCAACTTGTTGGAGATCAGCTATTTTCTTGTCCAGCTCCTCAACATTGCCCACGTAATCCTCTATCTCAGCAAATTTCTGCAGAAAGAAGATAAGGCAGTTCAAGGTCAAGTGATCCTCATAAGAGTAGGATACCTAGGCAAAGTTAAGGATCCTTACATCATTGAAGTATTCAAGGAATTGGTGGCGGATCAGTGGCAGCCCTTGAAGATCTTCAGCATCAGAAGTTTTCCTTTTCTTGACACCCTTTCCTTTAGTGGGTGCCCTTGGAATGGAGATGCTAGGACTGGTAGTGGACCTCTTCTTCCTGGGTCGTACGAGATCAAGATCAGCTGTGTTGAATTGGGAAACAGGCTTGACAGGTTTTCCAGCGCCTACACATTCAAAGCAAGATGAGTATCCTTATCCTATTTCAATTTATCTATTTATTTTAATATTTAAACTATGCAAAAGACAGGATACTTACTCGACATGGTAATGGAACCTGAGGATACTTCTTGTGAGTCTTGGGTGTCTATCTTGAATGTCCTTGTTTCAGGATCAAGCTTCCAAAAAGCAGCGAGCCTATCCTTGGTTTCAGGTGATGTGCGGATACGTGAAACGGTGATAGCTGCAAAACAAGAAAGCAAAAATATAAGTTATCCTTGCAATCAAAGAAAGTTCCTGGTGATCCTTATCAGGATCCTCCTTCCTACCATGGGTAGCCCAATTTTTAGGAAGATCCTTTCCATCCTGGATAGAATCTCTCTTGACAAAGAAAAAGCGACGTTTCCAGTCTTTGTCATTCTTGGTGACTTTCAGAAGAGGATGATCTGCACCGGGTTTTCGCTTGAACAAATAACGATGGGAACCAAAAGTAGTGAGATCATACAGCTCCGCCAATTCTGACATGCCCAAAGCAATGCCTTCTTGTTCGATGATCCTCTCCAGGGTATACAAGACCCTCCAAATCATCGGCATGGCTTGGATATAAGAGATGCCGGAAAGGGAAAAGAAGGATTGTGTAAACTCTGGGAAAGGATAGGTGTATCCTATGGTGAATGGAGTGGCTGGAAATGCAACCCATGTTTCTGAAACATAGTCGCTAAGGGTAGTAGGATCAAAGGGTCTGATAAAGGCATTCGCCGGAAAACAGCAACGGATTCTGTCTATCTGTGCGTCGTTAAAACAACACTTTTCATTCGCTGAGTCCTTGATGATTTTCTGACTTTCCAAAGGGCTATCCTTCTTGTGATCTTTACCCGGAGAACTTCGGAGCAACATCTTTGATGGAAAGATAAAAACAGAGCAAGAGAGGGAAAAGGATAGAGAAAGAGAATACCTGAACGTCTTCGGAATGTGGATTATAAAGGGAGTTTCTCTGAAAATTTAAATGCATTTGATCCTATCTATATCTCTATTTATAATCATGATCTTGCAGGTTGTCACTTCCGTGACATCATCATCGCAACGGCTAGTTCAAAATTAACGGCTATATATCCGTTAGTTTGTTACGGATAAGATCAAGAAAACATAACTCGCTAATTTTACAATTTCACTCCTTATATTTTGGGGGCAATTGTTAGGGGAGGATTTTCTAACAATTAGTGATCCTTATTCATTATCCTAATTAGTGATCCTTACTTCTGTGACAGGTGGTGATCCTCAGAAGGGCTTTAGGATCAGGATCATGGATCACTTCAAGGATCCTCATACTGACGATTGTTTACTTATGCTTTATAACATCTCGCAGGTATAACAAGCTTGACCAAGTCTTAGCGACATTCTTGGAGAATATTCCCGAAGTATTCTGCACGTGCTAGATCAAAACTAGACGTTATGGAGAACGTGGAGGCTTGGCCCAAAAGTCGGAGAGTTTGTTAGCTAGATAATTTTCTTATTTTAAAGGGAGTAACGAGCTAAGTTAAAAAGTGAGTGACACTTAGTCATTTTGGCAGTTACACACACTCGCAAACACGCTCATACAAGCTCTCGTTCAAACACTTAGCAATTACTTACACTTTTTACACATTTCACCGTAGTGATCCTTGTACCTAGCTCGTTACTATCCGAAGTTGTAAACGTTTATTCATTTATTTGAGCTTGGTGATCGGTAGTTTCCATCACCCGGGGTTTTTTGTGCCGGAGATCAATTCTTGATCAAGGGCTTTTTCCCCGTATAAATCCTTGTGTTGTTTGTGCATTCCACATTGAAGTGATCCTCATTGTTGTTACACTTTTTGAGCATCATACCCCGTAATCTAGAGTTTGGTTGCAATATTCTCAACAGATTTTTTGACCAAAACAATATGCACACCACTTGGATTTATCCTTTGTAGCAGCTGGTTTATCACTTTTCCTCGGCCACCTAGCTTTCTCACATAGATTCTGCATTGCAAGAATTAGTTCATTGTTATCAACAGAGAAACAATATTCAGAAATAGGAGGATAATTCTCATCATCCTCTTCTTGTTCCACTGCGTGCACATTCTGGTTATCAGGTCTGTTGTAGGACTTGGATTTGTTGTTCCTGAAGTAGGATCCTTGCTTATCCAGTTTTGAGGATCCTGTCAATCTGTCCTGGATCCTTTTGTCATCCTCTAGGCGGATGAACCTAAGGGCCCTAGTCCTTACTTCATCAAGATTCCTGCAAGGTGTCATAACAAGATCATCATAGAATAATGAATCCCTAAGCAATCCCATTTTAAAGGCTTCCACAGCCGTAGCTATATCCAAATTGGGAATATCTAAGGATTCTTTACTAAACTTAGTGATATAATCTCTAAGTGATTCATTTTGACCTTGTGTTACCCTATATAGATCACTAGTTAATCGTTCAAACTTTCTACTACAAGAGAATTGACTATTGAACAAGTTAACTAAATTAGCAAATGAAGTAATAGAGTAAGGGGGAAGACTTAGCAGCCATTTAAGAGCAGATCCTGTAAGTGTGGATCCAAATCCCTTGCATAGACATGCTTCTTTCAACCTTTCCGGAATTGGATTGATCTCCATCCTCTCCCTGTATTGAGCTACATGCTCTTCTGGATCCGTTGAACCATCATATAGCTTCATTGATGGTATCTGGAATCTTTTAGGTATCTCAGCATCACACAAAGGTGGTGCAAAACGAGATATCCTATGGCTACCATCCGCAATCTCAGGAATGGGTTAACCACTCCTGGTACACTGGATATCATATCTTTAAGCTTCTGCAGTTCCCTAGCCATGGCCTGATTGATACCTGTATCCTGCATAAAGCCATGGTTAGTGTTATATAAATTATTAAGAGTGTTACCTCCCACAGGATTCGAGTTTGGAATTGCGGATGTGAATCCATCTTGTCGATACTCTGGCATGATTGAAGGACCAGAGGAGGCAATGGTCTGCATTGGTATGAAGTCTCCTTGATGGATGTCTGAGTTCTGAGGTTGAATATTTCTCGAGGATCCTTGACTTTGAAGGGGGTTGGATCCTTAGAATTGCGATGATCCTTGAACATGAAAGGATCCTGGGACCTGGGAGGATCCTTGAACAAGGGAGGATCCTGGGACCAGAGAGGATCCTTGGACCTGGGAGGATCCTTAGACTTGGGAGGATCCTCGGACCTGGGAGGATCCTTGGACCTGAGAGGATCCTTGTACTGCATGCATTCCCACATATCCTCCTGACGTGAAATATCCCTGATGCTGAGAGGAGGATCCTAATGGTTGAGATGAGGATCCCTGAGGCTGGAAGTAAGAGTCAAATGCCTGACTCATTGTTGTTGTCCCATAACGCCTTCCTGATAGTTCACCCAAGTATTGCACGTCCGGAACTGCTGAGTATTGTGAAGTCATGACCGGAGTGTCGAAGTTCAGCGACCTTGGCATCAGAGGGGAGTGATCCTCCACTGATTTCTTCTGTTTCTTGATTTCATCGATCTCCCGGAGGATCCTTTCGTTGGTCTTATCCTGCTCTTGTGCATGATTCCTCATCTGCAAAATCAGGGTATAAAGATCATTAGTAGTAGGATTAGTTGAAACAGAAGAAGTAGGTGGTTTTTGGAAAATGGGAGTTGGTTTCTTCGCAGCGTTCTCAGCATTCTTCTGGGATCCAGAAGGTGGTGGAGGCAAAGGAGGAACGCCTTGTGAGGAACTGAATGAGGGCATCAAGATTGAAGTATTCTTCACCGAGGAAGCCATCTGTTTGGTTGTAGCAAACCGAAATAACCATGAAAACATGAATCTTTCTAAGAATGAAGCACCAATTGCCCCACGGTGGGCGCCAAACTGTTTTGGTCAAAAATCAAGCAATGACAATGTAACCAAACTTTCTGTTGTGAGGTATGATGCTTGGATTGATGAACAACAATAAGGATCACTATAAAGTATAATGAACAAATGACACGAAGATTTATACGGGGAAAAAGCCCTTGATCAAGAGTTGATCTCCGGCACAAAAAACCCCGGGTGATGGAAACTACCGGTCACCAACTCAAATTAAACAAACAATCTGTTACAACTTCGGATGATAGCGAGCTAAGTACAAGGATCACTATAGTGTAACGTGTAGAAATGTATGAAACTTGCTAAGTGTTTTGTCGAGAGCCAGTGAGAGCGGTTGTATCAGTGTGTGTGTAGCCAAAAATAGCTAAGTGTCTCTAATATAGCTCGCTACCCCTTTACAAATAGAAAATATCAAGCCTAACTAACATTCCGCAAATGGTGCAAGTCTTCCACGACTCCACAACGTCCATTTCTGGCCAAACACGTGCGGAATAGACTAAGAATATTCTCCAGGAATGTCGCCAAGACTAAGTCCAAGTTGATATTCCTGCAAAACATTCACGAATTCAAAGTAGACAATCGTTAGTACTGGGATCCTTATAGTGATCCATGATCCTGATCCTGCAACACTTCTGAGGATCACTACTTCAGACAGAATTGAGGATCACTAAATCCAACAGCAAATAAGGATCACTGGTCATTTAGAAATCCACCCCTAACATTGGCTGAGATGTATGATCTCACAACCTTTGGATCCTACCGATATCTATTCAAGCGTAAACCCGGTGAAGAACATCCCATCTTTAAAGCCACTAAGAATGATACCAACTGGAAACGGCAATTCTTCTTCATCAAAAGGGATTCTATCCCGGATGGAAAGGATCTGCCAAGGAAGTGAAGCACCCATGGTAGGATAGAGGATCCTTAGAAGGATCACTGAGTAAACTTGTTTCTGATGAAGATTACTAATATGCTTCTGTTTCTCTTGTACAGCTATCACAGTTTCACATATTATACCCTCACCTGCCACCAAAGAGAGACTTGCTGCTTTCAGAAAACTTGATCCTGCAACAAGATCATTTAAAACAAACACCCAGGATTCTCAAGAGGTATCCTCAGGTTCTGTCACAATGTCAAGTAAGTATCCTGTTCTTTTTATAATTAAATGTTTAAATAAATAGTTAGATGGAAATAGGATAAGGATATTTATCTGTTCCGGGTGTGTAGGTGCTGGGAAATCTTCAAAGTCTGCCTCCAAATTCAGTGTCACTGAGCTTGACACCGTCCGATCCAAGAAAAAGTCTGCTGCTATCCCCTCCATTGTAATCCCCAAGGCTACCACTTCAAAGGGAAGAGGTGGAAAGAAAAGAAAGACCTCTGAGGCTGACAACCTTCAAGGCTTACCTCTGATCCGTCATCAATTCCTCGAGTACTTTAATGATGTAAGGATCATTGACTCATTTTAGTTATCCTATCCATTTGAGGATCACCTGACTCTAATCTTTGCATTGTCTTGTTTGTAGAAATTTGCTGAGATCGAGGACTATGTTGGGAATGTTGAGGAGCTTGAGGAAAAATACTCTGATCTCCAAAAAGTGGCGGAGCTTAAGGATCACAAGATTGCCTCCCTTGAAAAGGATCTCAATGATGTCAAAACTCAGATGGTTGCAGCCCAGATCAATGCTGATTATGAGAAGCACGAGATTACTGAGGATGCTAAGGTCTCTGCTGCCATTGCCATGTACAAGACCAAGCTGAAGATGGCTCAAGAAGCTCAGGATCCTGCCTTTGATAGGAGCAGCTGGGACATGGAGGGTTGGAAGGCTAGGTTGGCTGAGTTGGAGGATGATAAAGATGAGGCTGACGAGGTTCTGGCAATCGAAGCTAGTGGCAGTGGCAAGGATCAGGTGAAGGATATGGGAGCTGGAGGAGATGGTGATGCAGCGAAGGCATAGGCTGCATGAATGGGCGATGAAGGACATTTCTAGACGTAGCCGGAGCCCATTTTTTAGTTTGGTTATGGTTTTTATTTTGATGATGTTTTGATGAACAATGGTTGGTCTGTACTTAAACAATAGTAATTAGGGTTGAGGATCATGGATGATCCTTTGAACAATAGGTAGGATAATGGGTGGTGGATGGATCCTCTGTTTGGGGAATGAAGCCACTCGTTATCCTTCCGTCTTTAATTTCCTGCACTTGTTAGACCTATGAACAATAGACACCCTTTGCCAACCTATGTGGACGGGCCACGTTTTGCTGGTAGAAACGTGGGTTGGCAATTTTGACAACCTTAAAGGGTTTAAACTTTTGTGAATAAAATAACTTTAACTTTTTGGCTTATCCTGTTGTTTTGGTCAAAAATCACACAAGGATAATGCAACCAAATCTGATTTTGTGAGGAATGATGCTTGGTTAATTGAATGAACGACAAGTGTATGAAATCAACGATGAACACCGAGATTTATACGAGGAAAAAGCCCTTGATCTTTAGAAGATCTCCGGCATAAAAAACCTCGGGTGATGGAAACTACCGATCACCAAATATATTGCTGAAACAATAGTGATCCTTGTACAACTTCGGAAGAAAACAAGCTCGATACAATGAATTTCTAGTGAAAGTGTGTGTTTTTTGCTAAGTGTTTGCAGAGAATTCGTGTATTGTGTGTATTTTTTGTGGTGTGCACGACTTATGCCTTCATTGAGCTCGTTTTCCCCTTAAAATGATAAGAAAAATCAAGTAACTAACTTCCCGATAAAGGTGGAAGTCACCCCATGACCACCACTAACGGTTATTTCTTCAATATGCACGTGCCTAAAAGCATATTCCACGAGATTCCAGCAAAGGAGTGGTCCACTACGTCCATTACCTGCATTTACACATTAAAAACGTGCAAAACATAAAGGATCCTGATCCTCAGACTCGTGATCCTCAGACGCGTGATCCTCAGACTCTGGATCCTCAGACTCTCTGCATCAGCCATTAAGCATCCGTGATCCATGCCTAGTCTCAGGATAGATGATCCTTAGCATAAAATTCATGCCCTAACAATTGCCCCCAATATGGCAGTTGTGATAAGGATTCACAGCTGTCATATTTCCGTCAGAAGCGGACTAGCCGTTGCTGCTGGTAACTAGTTGTTACACTGCCTGTCGTCACTGATAAGACCTGCTATAATCATCATTGCAGAATATAGAGTTAGAGATAACTCCTCAAGTGCCTTTACAGATCAGAAGATCCTTCCGTTCGTGGAGAATGAATCCTTCTACACAGTTTGCTATCAACCTTCCTGCACTTTAATTTCTGCATAGACACTTTAACTGTTAGATAGCCTTATCTGGCCTGGGTGGACGGTCCACGATTTTGCTGGTGAAATCCAGGCCAGATGATTTTGATACATAATGAATAGGTAATAACATTAAACTTTTTTAGCTACATCTATAGTTGTTTCTTCCCTTTTTATTTTTCATGTATGCTTTCTATTTTCAAAAATATCATCACCAAACAACTGGAAAGTTATTGAAAATCTGATGATAATGTAAAACTTTTAACAGAAAACTTGAAGTGTTCGAACAAATGTGGATCAATGATCCCTAACCAAAAAGGATAAGAGACAACTTACAGCTTAGAAAAAGTTAGAATATAACATACCAGAGAATCCAAGTTAGGATTCTATATCCTTGTAAATTATTGCTGAATAAGCAAACTATGAAAAGTAAAGCTTCTAGGATCAAGGATCCTTATCGTCAGAACTTGTATAACTTTAGACAGTAGTTTCTAGGGTGAAGAATCATGGATCCTTGAACAATAGGCAGGATAATGGGTGGTGGATGGATCCTCTATTTGGGGAATGAAGCCACTCGTTATCCTTCCGTCTTTTATTTTCTGCACTACAAAGACCCGTAAACAATGGACACCCTTTGCCAACCCATGTGGACGGGCCACGTTTTGCTGGTAGAAATGTGGGTTGGCAATTTTGACAACCTTAAAAGGTTTAATGTTTTGTGAATAAAATAACTTTAACTTTTTGGCTATCTCCCGTGTTACTATCCTTATGTATCCTTTAGTTTTCAATTGTTGTGATATACATTTGTTTGAATAAGAAAAGTTAAACAAATTAAGTTTAAGAATTTTAGGATATGATCCAGGATCAAATATCCTATAGTTGAAAAGTTCCGAAAAGTAGTATATTTTAAGGATCATAAGTTCAGTTGTCAAAGTATAGGGGCTATTCAAATGAATAATGAATAAAATCAAAATAGTTAAGGATCATACCTGAGAATCCAAGTTAGGATCCTAACCTTTATCATTATAAACAGAATAACCATAAGACAAACCTTAATGGAAGGTAAGGATCAAGGATCCTTGGTCGTTTGTCTCCCAAAAACCTGAAATAGGATACAACTTGGGACTAAGCCAATATAAGATAAGAGTTAGTAACTGGGGACAAGCCCAACAAACTGGGGACAAGCCCAAATAAACTGGGGACAAGCCCAAATAAACGGATGTAAACTGGGGTCAAGCCCATATAAACGGATGTAAACTGGGGTCAAGCCCATATAGATGGATGTAAACTGGGGTCAAGCCCATATAAACGGATGTAAACTGGAGTATGGCCCTAACTGGCGACTATCCAAACTTAGTGACATGAAGATGCCAAAACCTTAGTTAACGTGAAAACGTTAGAAACCTTAGCTAACGTGAAAACGTTAGAAACCTTATGAACGGATGTATGGTACGTCTACCATTATACGTAGGATCCTAAGCATAGCCAGAACAATGGAATTATCAGCCCCTAGAACGAGTACTGGTCCCAAAGCCTTGAACTATACCAGGATCATCATGCGCTACAGGCGAAACTGGGGACAGGCCCAAACTGGGGACAAGCCCGAAACTTTGGAGGGTTGGCCAACCACTTTGATCTTCTGTAAAATGATAACAACTCTGCAAAAGCTTAAACTTTGTGAAAATAGATGTTAACTGATTAACATCTTTAACTTATGATAAGTAATAAGTATAAAATGAATGAAAATGAAAGTAATGTGTTACCAAATGTAGAATCATATATCCTTTGAGGATCCTGGATCCTTAATCAGAATACCGGTATCGCTGAGGATCCCTGATCCTTCTTACTTAAAGTATTTTTTGAGATGAACAGCATTCCAAGCTCTTGGTAGGAGATCATCATCCATTGTTAACAAGTGATATGCCCCCTTTCCTGATTCAGCTTCAATTAGATAGGGGTCTTCCCACTTTGGTGCTAGCTTGCCATTAGAAGGATTTGTAGTGTTCTGGAATGCTTTTCTTAGCACAAAATCACCAACTTGAAATCTTCTAATCCTGACATTCTTGTTGTATGCTCCAGCCATTCCTTGTTGATAACTGGCCATTTCCTTTTTACTGACTTTGAGCAAAAGCTTCTTCTTAGGATGCAGATGTTATGTTGGTTGGTGTAGAATAGTACTGTGTCTTTGACAAGCATCACACTTCTTTGCATAATCCACAACATCCTTCTTCGTGGTAGGCCTATAGTATGTTGTTCTAAGAATCCTTGAGAATAGTGCTCTGCCCCCAGTGTAGTTTCCACAGTCTCCTTGACTTTGAAAGCTTTAGGATTTTGTCCTGTAGGGATCTCTCCATGTTGTATATATCTTAGGATTGGAAGGATCCAGGATCCTGAATTCGACTGTGCAGGATCACCAGGTATGATTGCAGAATCCTCCACTATCTCCATGGCTACGTGATCCTCAATTGCAGGAGTTAAAACATGGGTGATGAGTATTTTTCACATCTTCTGGCATCTTTAGGAATGATCCAAGGTTAGTTAAAGCGTCTGCTTCTGCATTCTCTGCTATCAAGGCCTCCTACTCTGCCTCATGATTAGTGGTTTGGAATTCACATGCAATGGATTGGGGTATAATGTCCCCCTGTGGCGATTTTAGTAGTGTGCCTTGTCAAGTTCCTTTAACATTTGAAGTTCCATCCGTGAAGAGTGTCCAAGGATCCTTTGTCTTCTCAAGTTGTTGAACTTCTAATTCAGCTTTCCTTTGTAGATCACTACTGATATCAGCCACAAAGTCAGCTAAGGCTTGGGACTTGATGGCAGTCCTGGGTTCATACTCAATGCTTGACTATCCACTTTGCCATTCTACCTGCCATTTCAGTTTTTCTGGGAACATTCTTAATAGGAAAGTTAGCTTTCATAATAATAGTGTGAGTTTCTAAATAATGTCTATGTTTAGCAGAAGCCATAATTAAATCAAGAATTAATTTCTCTAAATGAGAATACCTGGCCTCAGCATCAAGTAGAATATTACTTACATAGTATACCGGATGTTGAGAGCCTTCATGATCCTTAACTAGGATCACACTTACTGCTTTAGCTGAAATAGCTAAGTATAAGGATAACGATTCTCCATTTTCTGATTTCATCAGGGCTGGTGCTCTTCTTGGATAATGGCATTCTTTCGAGTGCAAACTTTCTCCTGTCATATCTTCATGTTTCCAAGCGAAGGTAGACTTTCTTCTTTTCAAGAAGGATATTAAATCCTGCTCAATATTGTCTAGGATCCCGGATCCTATAAAAATTTTGGATTCAGGATCCTCTGGGTTCAACAGAATATCCTTGACGTCTTGCTCCTTGGAGGTTGGCTTCAATGAAGAAGTGTAACAGTTCTTTGCCTCCTGCTGATCACTTTCTATCTTTACCACATCCCATAGAGTTTGGAGCATTGATGATATGTTGAGGGGACTGCCTTCATATCATGTATCCATGGCCTGCCAAGGATAACATTATAGCAGGATAAGCAATCTATGACACAAAATTTTTGAAAAGAATTAACTCCCTCTATGTAAATAGGAAGTTTGATGTCCCCCGATGTAATCTTTGTCTCTCCACTGAATCCCACAAGGACAGATGATCTTTGGACAATATCGGATTCAAGGATGTCCATTCTATTGAGGACATCCAACTGGATTATGTTCACTGAGCTTTTCCCATCAATGAGAATCAGGTCTGTCCCTATTCTCCATCTTTGTTTCCTTTGCATGTCTCTTAGCTGCTGAGAACTTCCGAAGATGAAATGGATGATTTGAGCATCGGATGGTGGAAGAGGAGCTTTTTCAGGAACTTTCTCAGGATACTTGATCCTTGACTTTTTCCTTCCAAGCAATTCCTTCAAGTATCCTTTGCTCAAAAGATAACCTATCTCCTTCCTTAATGCTATGCACTCATCTGTGAGATGACCAGAATCCCCATAGTAAGCACACCATTTTGATTCGTCTTTGGTGGTAGGCGGTTTGTCATTCTTCCTTGGCCACCTAACCTTGTCACCTAAACTCTGCATAGAAAGGATTAGTTCATTATTATCAGCAGAAAAACAATATTCAGAAATAGGAGGATAATCCTGATCATCTTCATCTTGTTCCACAACATGCACACTCTGGTTGTCATGCTTGGAGTATTGCTTGGATCAGTTATCCTTGAGATAGGATCCTTATTTGTCTTGCTTTGAGGATCCTGACAATCTCTCGTGGATCCTTTTGTCATCCTCTAAACGGATGAACCTAAGGGCCCTGTTTCTTTTTTTATCTAAGTTCCTGCAAGGGGTCATGACAAGATCATCATAGAACATTGAATCCCTAAGCAAACCCATTTTAAAGGCTTCTAGAGCTGTAGCAATATCTAAGTTAGGGATTTCTAAGGATTCTTTACTAAATCTAGTGATGTAATCTCTAAGTGATTCATTATGACCTTGAGTTACCCTATATAAATCACTAGTTAATCGTTCAAATCTCCTACTGCATGAGAATTGGCTATTAAACAAATTAACTAGATTAGCAAATGAAGTTATAGAGTAAGGAGGAAGACTTAGCAGCCATTTTAACGTTGATCCGGTAAGTGTGGATCCAAAGCCCTTGCATAGACATGCTTCTTTTAACCTCTCAGGAATGGGATTGATCTCCATTCTTTCCCTTGTGACTTCCATCCGGAATTTCAGGAATGGGCTTAACCACTCTCGGAACGCTGGATATCATATCTTTGAGTTTCTGCAACTCCTTATCCATGGCTTGGTTGATACCTGTATCCTGCACAAAGCCATGGTTAGCATTGCAAAAATTATTCAAAGTGTTACCTCTTGAATGATTCAAGTTTGGAATTCCAGATGTGAATCCATGTTGGCGGGATTCTGGCATAACCGAGGGATCAGAGGGAGCAATGGTCTGCATTGGAATGAAGTCTCCTTGATGAACATTTGAACTTCCGGGTTGTTGACTCCCTAAGGATCCTTGATTCTGAAAGATGTTGGATCCTTGATGTGCTGTGAATGGGGGTCTTGGAGGATAATCCATGGATTCGGAAACCTGAGATGAGGATCCTTGAACCTGGAAGGAGGATCCTTGAACCTGAGAGGATCCTTGAACCTGAGAGGATCCTTGAACCTGGGAGGATCCTTGAACCTGAGAGGATCCTTGAACCTAAGAGGATCCTTGAACCTGAGAGGATCCTTGAACCTAAGAGGATCCTTGAACCTGCGAGGATCCTTGAACCTGAGAGGATCCTTGAATCTGCGAGGATCCTTGAACCTGAGAGGATCCTTAAACCTGCGAGGATCCTTGAACCTGCGAGGATCCTTGAACCTGAGAGGATCCTTGAATCGGCTGCGTCCCCATGCATCCTCCTAAACTGGTGAAGAATCCCTGATGCTGAAATGAGGATCCTGAAGGCTGGAAAGAGGATCCTCGAGCCCGAGACATTACCGATGATCCAGAACGTATTCCTATTGATGCACCCTGGTATTGGACATCTGGAGCTGCAAAGTGCTGGGAAGTTATGACTGGAGTGTCGAAATTCAGCGACCTCGACATCAAAGGGGAGTGATCCTCTGCTGATTTTATCAATTTCGCGAAGGATCCTGCCATTGGTTTTGACCTGCTGCTGCATGTGATCCTTCATCTGCACAATCAAAGCATAAAAATCACTGTTAGTAAGTGTAGAGCAAGAAACAACAGTTGGTTTTGTGAAAACGGGGGTTGTCTTCTTCAGAGAATTCTCAGCATTCTTCTGGAATGCAAGGGGGAGATGATGCGAAGGCGGAATGCCCTGTGAAAAAGTGACCGCCGGCATAGAACTTGGAGTAGTTTTCCCTGAGAAGCCATGTGGTTGAAGATAATGAACCGAAATGAATGAAATGAACAAAATTTCTCAGAATCGATGCACCAATTGCCCCACGGTGGGCGCCAAACTGTTTTGGTCAAAAATCACACAAGGATAATGCAACCAAATCTGATTTTGTGAGGAATGATGCTTGGTTAATTGAATGAACGACAAGTGTATGAAATCAACGATGAACACCGAGATTTATACGAGGAAAAAGCCCTTGATCTTTAGAAGATCTCCGGCATAAAAAACCTCGGGTGATGGAAACTACCGATCACCAAATATATTGCTGAAACAATAGTGATCCTTGTACAACTTCGGAAGAAAACAAGCTCGATACAATGAATTTCTAGTGAAAGTGTGTGTTTTTTGCTAAGTGTTTGCAGAGAATTCGTGTATTGTGTGTATTTTTTTGTGGTGTGCACGACTTATGCCTTCATTGAGCTCGTTTTCCCCTTAAAATGATAAGAAAAATCAAGTAACTAACTTCCCGATAAAGGTGGAAGTCACCCCATGACCACCACTAACGGTTATTTCTTCAATATGCACGTGCCTAAAAGCATATTCCACGAGATTCCAGCAAAGGAGTGGTCCACTACGTCCATTACCTGCATTTACACATTAAAAACGTGCAAAACATAAAGGATCCTGATCCTCAGACTCGTGATCCTCAGACGCGTGATCCTCAGACTCTGGATCCTCAGACTCTCTGCATCAGCCATTAAGCATCCGTGATCCATGCCTAGTCTCAGGATAGATGATCCTTAGCATAAAATTCATGCCCTAACACCTGTGTTGATATCCTTGTTAGTATTTTACTTTCCAATTGTGGTGATGTTCATTTTGTTTAAACTTATCAAATAAAGAAATATTTAACAAATATCCTTAAAAAATTTTAGGATATGATCAAGGATCACATATCCTATAGTCGATAAGTTTTAAAAAGTTGTATAGTTTAAGGATCATAAATTCAGTTGTCAAAGGATAAGGGTTATTCAAATGAATAATAAAATCAAAATAGTTAAGGACCATACCTGGGATCCAAGTTAGGATCTTATCCTTTAACACTTATAATCAGGATAACCCAAAAGACAAACCTTAATAGGAGGTAAGGATCAAGGATCCTTTTCATGTATCTTCACAAACCTGAAATAGGGTATAACTTGGGACTAAGCCAATATAAGATGAAAGTTAGCAACTGGGGACAAGCCCAACAATTCTGGGGACAAGCCCTATATACTGGGGACAAGCCCAAAGGATAACTGGGGACAAGCCCAAAGGATAACTGGGGACAAGCCCAAAGGATCATGTGTAAACTGGAGTATGGCCCTCACTGGCGACTATCCAAACTTAGTGACATGAAAATGCCAAAACCTTAGCTAACGTGAAAACGTTAGAAACCTTAGGAACGGATGTATGGTACGTCTACCATTATACGTAGGATCCTGAATATAGCCAGTACAATGAAATTGTCAGCCCCTAAAGCGAGTACTGGTCCCATTGCCATGAACTATACCAGGATCATCGTGTGCTACTGGCGAAACTGGGGACAGGCCCAAACTGGGGTCAAGCCCAAATAACTGGGGTCAAGCCCAAATAACTGCATACTTCTGTGGATACTCGATCCTTAGTTAAGGATACCTGAACCTTCAAAACTCAGACTCAAGTGAAAGGAGGATAAAGGATGCAGGATCCTTATCCTTATATAAGAGAATAAAAGAATGAAACAGTCTGAGATTAGAATGTTACCAAAATGAGGATCATCCGTTCTGTAAGGATCCTTCAAGGATACTGGTCAGGTAAGGATCATGGATCCTTGTCACATAAAGTATTTCTTCAAATGGACAGCATTCCAAGCCCTTGGTAGCAAATCACCTTCCATTGTTAGCAATCGATATGCCCCCTTTCCTGCTTCAGCTTCAATCAAATAGGGGCCTTCCCACTTTGGTGCTAGCTTTCAATCAGCAGGATTGGTGGTATTCTGAAATGCTTTCCTTAATACCATATCACCAACTTGGAATTTCCTGATCCTGACATTTTTGTTGTAGACTCCAGCCATCCTTTGTTGATAACTGGCCATCCTTATCCTTGCCAAGTCCCTGATTTCTTCTATAGTGTCCAAGTCTTAAACCAAGTTTTCAACATTTTCTTCAGAATCACGAATGCTTGTTCTTGCAGTTGGAACCACCATCTCTGTAGTGATCACTGATTCTGCCCCTAACACCAAAGAAAATGGGGTTTGGCCTGTAGCATTCTTGGGAGTTGTCCTATCAGCCCAAAGCACATAAGGTAGTTCTTCTGCCCATTTTCCTTTCTTGGATCCAAGCTTCTTCTTCAAATTGTTGATGATGATCTTGTTGGATGATTCTGCCTGACCATTAGCTTGTGGCTGGACTGGTGTTGATGTTATCATCTTAATCCCCCAACTGTCACAAAAGTTAGTGGTTCTATTCCCAATAAATTGGGATCCATTATCACAATTAATCTCAGAAGGTGTTAGGGCATGAATTTTATGCTAAGGATCATCTATCCTGAGACTGGGCATGGATCACGGATCCTTAATGGATGATGCAGATAGTCTGAGGATCCAGAGTCTGAGGATCACGCGTCTGAGGATCACGAGTCTGAGGATCAGGATCCTTAACAGAACTTATGTTTTCTAACAATTGTCACATTTTTAATGTTTAAATGCAGGTAATGGACGTAGTAGACCACTCCTTTGCTGGAATCTCGTGGAATATGCTTTTAGGCACGTGCATATTGAAGAAATAACCGTTAGTGGTGGTCATGGGTGACTTCCACATTTTTTGGGAAGTTAGTTAGTTGTTTATTTCTTATCTTTTTAAGGGGAAAACAGCTCAATGAAGGCATAAGTCGTGCACACCACCAAAAATACACACAAAACACGAATTCTCTGCAAACACTTAGCAAAAACACACACTTACACTAGAAATTCATTGTATTGAGCTTGTTTTCTTCCGAAGTTGTACAAGGATCACTGCTGTTTTTGCAATATAGTTGGTGATCGGTAGTTTCCATCACCCGAGGTTTTTTATGCCGGAGATCTTCTAAAGATCAAGGGCTTTTTCCTCGTATAAATCTCGGTGTTCATCGTTGATTTCATATACTTGTTTTTCATACAATTAACCAAGCATCATACCTCACAAAATCAGATTTGGTTGCATTATCCTTGTGTGATTTTTGACCAAAACAGTTTGGCGCCCACCGTGGGGCAATTGGTGCTTCAATTCTGAGAAATTTTGTTCATTTCATTCATTTCGGTTCATTACCTTCAACCGCATGGCTTCTCAGGGAAAACTACTCCAAGTTCTATGTCGGCGGTCACTTTTTCACAGGGCATTCCGCCTTTGGATCATCTCCCCCTTGCATTCTAGAAGAATGCTGAGAATTCTCCGAAGAAGACAACCCCCGTTTTCACAAAACCAACTGTTGTTTCTTCCTCTACACTTACTAACAGTGATTTTTATGCTTTGATTGTGCAGATGAAGGATCACATGCAGCAGCAGGTCAAGACTAATGGCAGGATCCTTCGCGAAATTGATAAAATCAGCAGAGGATCACTCCCCTTTGATGTCGAGGTCGCTGAATTTCGACACTCCGGCCATAACTTCCCAGCACTTTGCAGCTCCACATGTCCAATACCAGGGTGGATCAACAGGAATACGTTCTGGATCATCGGCAATGTCTCAGGCTCAAGGATCCTCTTTCCAGCCTTCAGGATCCTCATTTCAGCATCAGGGATTCTTCACCAGTTTAGGAGAATGCATGGGGACGCCGCCAATTCAAGGATACTCTCAGGTTCAAGGATTCTCGCAGGTTCAAGGATCCTCTTAGGTTCAAGGATCCTCTCAGGTTCAAGGATCCTCGCAGGTTCAAGGATCCTCGCAGGTTTAAGGATCCTCTCAGGTTCAAGGATCCTCGCAGATTCAAGGATCCTCTCAGGTTCAAGGATCCTCGCAGGTTCAAGGATCCTCTTAGGTTCAAGGATCCTCTCAGGTTCAAGGATCCTCTTAGGTTCAAGGATCCTCTCAGGTTCAAGGATCCTCCCAGGTTCAAGGATCCTCTCAGGTTCAAGGATCCTCTCAGGTTCAAGGATCCTCCTTCCAGGTTCAAGGATCCTCATCTCAGGTTTCCGAATCCATGGATTATCCTCCAAGACCCCCATTCACAGCACATCAAGGATCCAACATCTTTCAGAATCAAGGATCCTTAGGGAGTCAACAACCCGGAAGTTCAAATGTTCATCAAGGAGACTTCATTCCAATGCAGACCATTGCTCCCTCTGATCCCTCGGTTATGCCAGAATCCCGCCAACATGGATTCACATCTGGAATTCCAAACTTGAATCATTCAAGAGGTAACACTTTGAATAATTTTTGCAATGCTAACCATGGCTTTGTGCAGGATACAGGTATCAACCAAGCCATGGATAAGGAGTTGCAGAAACTCAAAGATATGATATCCAGCGTTCCGAGAGTGGTTAAGCCCATTCCTGAAATTCCAGATGGAAGTCACAAGGGAAAGAATGGAGATCAATCCCATTCCTGAGAGGTTAAAAGAAGCATGTCTATGCAAGGGTTTTGGATCCACACTCACATGATCTGCTCTTAAATGGCTGCTAAGTCTTCCCCCTTACTCTATTACTCCATTTGCTAATCTAGTTAATCTGTTTAATAGCCAATTCTCATGTAGTAGAAAATTTGAACGATTAACTAGTGATCTATATAGGGTAACACAAGGTCAAAATGAATCACTTAGAGATTATATCACTGGATTTAGTAAAGAATCCTTAGAAATCCCTAACTTAGATATTGCTACAGCTCTAGAAGCCTTTAAAATGGGTTTGCTTAGGGATTCAATGTTCTATGATGATCTTGTCATGACCCCTTGCAGGAACTTAGATGAAAAAAGAAACAGGGCCCTTAGGTTCATTCGTTTAGAGGATGACAAAAGGATCCACGAGAGATTGTCAGGATCCTCAAAGCAAGACAAATAAGGATCCTATCTCAAGGATAACTGATCCAAGCAATACTCCAAGCATGACAACCAGAGTGTGCATGTTATGGAACAAGAGGAAGATGATCAGGATTATCCTCCTATTTCTGAATATTGTTTTTCTGCTGATAATAATGAACTAATCCTTTCTATGCAGAGTTTAGGTGACAAGGTTAGGTGGCCAAGGAAGAATGACAAACCGCCTACCACCAAAGATGAATCAAAATGGTGTGCTTACTATGGGGATTCTGGTCATCTCACAGATGAGTGCATAGCATTAAGGAAGGAGATAGGGTATCTTTTGAGCAAAGGATACTTGAAGGAATTGCTTGGAAGGAAAAAGTCAAGGATCAAGTATCCTGAGAAAGTTCCTGAAAAAGCTCCTCTTCCACCATCCGATGCTCAAATCATCCATTTCATCTCCGGAGGTTCTCAGCAGCTAAGAGACGTGCAAAGGAAACAAAGATGGAGAATGGGGGCAGACCTGTTCGGACCTCCATCCTTACCCAGCAGAAAGTGATATCATATGATGAGGATAACTGTGCGGACATTCAGGATCCTCATCATGACGGTGTAGTTATTACATTATTTATATCTAACCATTTTGTTCGCTGGATTCTCATTGATGGGAAAAGCTCAGTGAACATAATCCAGTTGGATGTCCTCAATAGAATGGACATCCTTGAATCCGATATTGTCCAAAGATCATCTGTCCTTGTGGGATTCAGTTCAGAGACAAAGATTACATTGGGGGACACCAAACTTCCTATCTACATAGAGGGAGTGAATTATGTTAAAAAAATTCTATGTTATTGCTTATCTTGCTGTAATGTTATCTTTGGCAGGCCATGGATACACGATATGAAGGCAGTCCCCCTCAACATATCATCAATGTGTCAAGGTCCCAACTCTATGAGATATGGTGAAGATAGAAAGTGATCAGCAGGAGGTAAAGAACTGTTACACTTCTTCAATGAAGCCAGCCTCCAAGGAGCAAGACGTCATGGAGGCAAGAGAGCAAGACGTCAATGATATTCTGTTGAACCCAGAGGATCCTGAATCCAAAATTTTTATAGGATCCGGGATCCTAGACAGTATTGAGCAGGATTTAGTATCCTTCTTGGAAAGAAGAAAATCTACCTTCGCTTGGAAACATGAAGATATGACAGGAGAAAGTTTGCACTTGAAAGGAATGCCATTATCTAAGAAGAGGTAGACAAATTGCTCAAGGCCAGTTTGAGTGGACTGATAAGCATGAAGCTGCACTTAAGGTTCTTAAGGATTATCTATCCTCAGCACCAGCCCTGATGAAACCAGAAAATGGAGAATCGTTATCCTTATACTTAGCTATTTCAGCTAAAGCAGTAAGTGTAATCCTAGTTAAGGATTATGAAGGCTCTCAACATCCGGTATACTATGTAAGTAAAATTCTACTTGATGCTGAGGCCAGGTATTCTCATTTAGAGAAATTAAATCTTGATTTAATTATGCCTTCCGCTAAACATAGACATTATTTCAAAACTCACACCATTATTGTGAAAACTAACCTCCCTGTCAAGAATGTTCTCAGGAAACTTTAAATGTCTGGAAGAATGGCAAAGTGGGCAATCAAGCTTATTGCATATGACATTAAGTATGAACCCAGGACTGCTATCAAGTCCCAAGCTTTAGCTGACTTTGTGGCTGATTTCAGTAGTGATCTACAAAGGGAAGCTGAATTAGAAGTTCAACAACTTGAGAAGACCAAGGATCCTTAGACACTCCTCACGGATGGAGCTTCAGATGTTAAAGGAATTAGACAAAGCACACTACTAAAATCGCCACAGGGGGACATTATACCCCGATCCATTGCATGTGAATTCCAAACCACTAATCATGAGACAGCGTATGAGGCCTTGATAGCAGGTTTGCAATTAGCTAATAATATGAGGATCGGGTATCTTCAAGTATATGTAGATTCTCTATCAATTACTAATCATTATAACAGTTCTTACACTGTCAAATGTGAAAAGCTAATCAAGTACTTAGAAATAGTCAAGAAACTGGCAGATTCTTTTGCTTTTTTCAGTCTACCACAGGTACCCAGGGAAGAAAATGCAGAAGCTGACGCTTTAACTAACCTTGGATCATTCCTAAAGATGTCAGAAGATGTGAAAAATACTCATCGCCCATGTTTTAACTCCTGCAATTGAGGATCACATAGCCATGGAGATAGTGGAGGATTCTGCAATCATACCTGGTGATCCTGCACAGTCGAATTCAGGATCCTGGATCCTTCCAATCCTAAGATATATACAACATGGAGGGATCCCTACAGGACTGATGTACTGAAAAGTACATATGTTTATAGTGTATATTTTGGTCAGTTTTCAGTCGTTTCGAGTCTGTTTTAGGTTAGAACTATGATACTGCTGACGTTAAGCTTTGATTTCAGGTCCCGTAGCTTAAAGTGTTGAAAAACGAGTAAAAACGAGCAGTTCGGAAGAAAAACGGGATTCGTACGAGCGTCGGAGAAGCTGGAAATCAGAAAATAATAAAAAAATACGAAAAAGTACATATGTTTATAGTGTATATTTTTGTGCTCGTTGCTCCCAGCACGGTCTATCTGATTGGGCCTTATGTGAGAAATTCTACAACGGTCTCACGCAAGAGACTCGTGATAGGTTTGATACTAACGCGGGGGGGCATATGATGGGTATTCTTACAGTAGCTGAGTGTTTAGAGAGGTTTGAGGCATTTGCTCAGTCTCAATCCCAATCGCGTTCCGATCAGAGGTATCAAAGTGGTAATTCTAATACCACTACTAGTGCACCCACCCGCGGGGTGAACCATGTCACCATGGACCCTAGTTTAGCCTCTGTTTTGGAAAACATGAATAGGCAACTTAACGAAATTAGGGCTAAGGTAGACAAATGTGAGTATTGCCGAGGGGGTCACGATACGAATGCGTGCCCATTGCTTGTAGGAGAGGAGCAGGTTGACTACTTAGGAGGAGGTTTTGGTAGAGGTCAGTCTAGTGGTTTTGGGGGTAATAATAATTTTGGGTCGGGTTGGCGTAACAATAATAATAACATGAATAATAACACTTTTCGCCCAAATGGACCTCCTGGCTTTCAAATGGCTCAAAACCCGAATAGGGGCCAAAATTCACTCTTTGGTGGGGGTTCAAGTGGGCAGTTCAACAAAGGGTTCAATGGGCAGGTCAAGGATGGGGGATCAAATAATCAGGGTCAAATAGGTCAAGGTTCAAGCTATGACTTAGGGGGTAGTCTAGAACGAATGGAGTCCATGATGAGTCAACTAATTGTTAGAGACCAAACTACCCAAAAGACCTTAAGTGAACATGACCTTTTGTTTAAAAACCATCAAGCTTCGTTTCAGGACCTTCAACGAGTTGTAGGGGATATGTCTAGGAAGCTAGAAGAGAGGTTACCCGGTCAGTTCGCGGGTAACACAAAACCCAATCCTAATGCCCATGCTAAAGCCATTACCACCCGTAGTGGCAAGACCGTAGGAAACCCTAGAGTTGTTGAGGAGAAGGAAGTAGATGAAGATGGAGATATGATAGATGAAGAGATAGAGATGGAGGTCCCCGGCAACGGCGCCAAAAACTTGATGTGTGCTAAACAGACTATAAAAATTAACTAAATTAGACTCTCTAAGCTAGACACTACAAAGCTTTAAATTCTAGACTCAACCTAAACCACACAATCGGCAAGTGTACCGATCAATGTAGTATAACCTAGGAAGTCCGGATATCGAACCACGAGACTCTATTTATCACGTATACTAGACTCTGACTAGACACTGACAGACACGACTAAAAACTTGTTTATTTGTTTGGGGGGGGGGGTTACTGAAAACTAAGGAAATCTATGTTAAACTACTTAATTAAACTAGAACTAGACTAAAGACGAATAAAGGCTGTGAGCTTTTCTTATATGAGAACTAGACCACCTAGACAAGAATCCTGGATTGTTTTTAAGAAGTTACCAATTAAGTTAAATGCACGAGTTATGGAACCGGGATCTTAAAATACTAAACCTATTAAGAACCATCGAGGCCCCTCGACCCTTCTCAAGGAGAAACCTGTGGACCTACCTAGGCCGTTAATCCTACCGGTTATTAGATTTCTTCCCAGTCGTCTAATTATTGCATAAGTACCCTAATGTTGACCTATTCATTCCCAATCCTAGATCTAGGGTAGTTTGAAGTAATAGATTTGACTTGATAGACTAATAAGACCGACAGGTAAACCAAGACATAACCTTTCCCAAGGCCTATCTAAAGCAATTCGCCGGGTAAGACCTACCAATAGCCCCTCACTTCCCAGTTATTAGGACTAGTAGAACACTAAGACCTAGCAAATTATTACCATTTACTTCTAGAGGTTATCGCGCGATTCTCCCTAAAGAGTGAAGGTTTTCTTATGTGATATAGACACTCACCGAAACCCTAAACCCTAATATGACTCTACGTTGTGATAAAGACCGTCACTAAGAATCATATGAAGCAAATAACAATAACAAACCAAATCAAAGCACGCATACACATCAAATCATTAAATCAAACCTTTTACTAAACACAATCAATCCATAAACAACGTGCAAATAACGAAAAAGGTAAAATCTTTATATCAATCCATTCATCATAGTCTAGGTGGTTTATGAAATTAGCCAAGCATCTCAGTAATTAAACACAAAACAAAGATGTCTAACAAAGAATTCATTGTAACAAAGTTCAAAGAAAATAATCGACAAAACAAGGGATTAGAAAACCCGATTGATTCTTCGACTCTTCACTCTCGACTCGTACCAATGATTCCCGTGCCTTCAAATCTCCGATTGCCTTCAAAGAATGCTCTCTAGTTGCTCAAAATCGTAATTAGGGTTGCTGATTAGGTTTCTTCGAAATAAAAGTCAAACCTGTTAGGGCATGAATTTTATGCTAAGGATCATCTATCCTGAGACTAGGCATGGATCACGGATGCTTAATGGCTGATGCAGAGAGTCTGAGGATCCAGAGTCTGAGGATCCAGAGTCTGAGGATCACGCGTCTGAGGATCACGAGTCTGAGGATCAGGATCCTTTATGTTTTGCACGTTTTTAATGTGTAAATGCAGGTAATGGACGTAGTGGACCACTCCTTTGCTGGAATCTCGTGGAATATGCTTTTAGGCACGTGCATATTGAAGAAATAACCGTTAGTGGTGGTCATGGGGTGACTTCCACCTTTATCGGGAAGTTAGTTACTTGATTTTTCTTATCATTTTAAGGGGAAAACGAGCTCAATGAAGACACAAGTCGTACACACCACACAACACTTGAATTCTCTGCAAACACTTAGCAAAAAACACACACTTTCACTAGAAATTCATTGTATTGAGCTTGTTTTCTTCCGAAGTTGTACAAGGATCACTGCTGTTTTTGCAATATAGTTGGTGATCGGTAGTTTCCATCACCCGAGGTTTTTTATGCCGGAGATCTTCTAAAGATCAAGGGCTTTTTCCTCGTATAAATCTCGGTGTTCATCGTTGATTTCATATACTTGTTGTTCATACAATTAACCAAGCATCATTCCTCACAAAATCAGATTTGGTTGCATTATCCTTGTGTGATTTTTGACCAAAACAGTTTGGCGCCCACCGTGGGGCAATTGGTGCTTCAATTCTGAGAAATTTTGTTCATTTCATTCATTTCGGTTCATTACCTTCAACCGCATGGCTTCTCAGGGAAAACTACTCCAAGTTCTATGTCGGCGGTCACTTTTTCACAGGGCATTCCGCCTTTGCATCATCTCCCCCTTGCATTCCAGAAGAATGCTGAGAATTCTCCGAAAAAGACAACCCCCATTTTCACAAAACCAACTGTTGTTTCTTCCTCTACACTTACTAATAGTGATTTTTATGCTTTGATTGTGCAGATGAAGGATCACATGCAGCAGGTCAAAACTAATGGCAGGATCCTTCGCGAAATTGATAAAATCAGCAGAGGATCACAACCCTTTGATGTCGAGGTCGCTGAATTTCGACACTCCGGCCATAATTTCCCAGCACTTTGCAGCTTCACATGTCCAATACCAGGGTGGATCAACAGGAATACGTTCTGGATCATCGGCAATGTCTCAGGCTCAAGGATCCTCTTTCCAGCCTTCAGGATCCTCATTTCAGCATCAGGGATTCTTCACCAGTTTAGGAGAATGCATGGGGACGCAGCCAATTCAAGGATCCTCTCAGGTTCAAGGATCCTCGCAGGTTCAAGGATCCTCTTAGGTTCAAGGATCCTCTCAGGTTCAAGGATCCTTGCAGGTTCAAGGATCCTCGCAGGTTTAAGGATCCTCTCAGGTTCAAGGATCCTCGCAGATTCAAGGATCCTCTCAGGTTCAAGGATCCTCTCAGGTTCAAGGATCCTCGCAGGTTCAAGGATCCTCTTAGGTTCAAGGATCCTCTCAGGTTCAAGGATCCTCGCAGGTTCAAGGATCCTCTCAGGTTCAAGGATCCTCACAGGTTCAAGGATCCTCTTAGGTTCAAGGATCCTCTCAGGTTCAAGGATCCTCGCAGGTTCAAGGATCCTCGCAGATTCAAGGATCCTCTCAGGTTCAAGGATCCTCGCAGGTTCAAGGATCCTCTTAGGTTCAAGGATCCTCTCAGGTTCAAGGATCCTCGTAGGTTCAAGGATCCTCGCAGGTTTAAGGATCCTCTCAGGTTCAAGGATCCTCACAGGTTCAAGGAGCCTCTCAGGTTCAAGGATCCTCTCAGGTTCAAGGATCCTCCTTCCAGGTTCAAGGATCCTTATCTCAGGTTTCCGGATCCATGGATTATCCTCCAAGACCCCCATTCACAGCACATCAAGGATCCAACATCTTTCAGAATCAAGGATCCTTAGGGAGTCAACAACCCGGAAGTTCAAATGTTCATCAAGGAGACTTCATTCCAATGCAGACCATTGCTCCCTCTGATCCCTCGGTTATGCCAGAATCCCGCCAACATGGATTCACATCTGGAATTCCAAACTTGAATCATTCAAGAGGTAACACTTTGAATAATTTTTGCAATGCTAACCATGGCTTAGTGCAGGATACAGGTATCAACCAAGCCATGGCTAAGGAGTTGCAGAAACTCAAAGATATGATATCCAGCGTTCCGAGAGTGGTTAAGCCCATTCCTGAAATTCCAGATGGAAGTCACAAGGGAAAGAATGGAGATTAATCCCATTCCTGAGAGGTTAAAAGAAGCATGTCTATGCAAGGGTTTTGGATCCACACTCACAGGATCTGCTCTTAAATGGCTGCTAAGTCTTCCCCCTTACTCTATTACTCCATTTGCTAATCTAGTTAATCTGTTTAATAGCCAATTTTCATGTAGTAGAAAATTTGAACAATTAACTAGTGATCTATATAGGGTAACACAAGGTCAAAATGAATCACTTAGAGATTATATCAAAAAGAATCCTTAGAAATCCCTAACTTAGATATTGCTACAGCTCTAGAAGCCTTTAAAATGGGTTTGCTTAGGGATTCAATGTTCTATGATGATCTTGTCATGACCCCTTGCAGGAACTTAGATGAAAAAAGAAACAGGGCCCTTAGGTTCATCCGTTTGGAGGATGACAAAAGGATCCACGAGAGATTGTCAGGATCCTCAAAGCAAGACAAATAAGGATCCTATCTCAAGGATAGCTGATCCAAGCAATACCCCAAGCATGACAACTAGAATGTGCATGCTGTGGAACAAGAGGAAGATGATGAGGATTATCCTCCTATTTCTGAATATTGTTTTTCTGCTGATAATAATGAACTAATCCTTTCTATGCAGAGTTTAGGTGACAAGGTTAGGTGGCCAAGGAAGAATGACAAACCGCCTACCACCAAAGACGAATCAAAATGGTGTGCTTACTATGGGGATTCTGGTCATCTCACAGATGAGTGCATAGCATTAAGGAAGGAGATAGGTTATCTTTTGAGCAAAGGATACTTGAAGGAATTGCTTGGAAGGAAAAAGTCAAGGATCAAGTATCCTGAGAAAGTCAAGCTCCTCTTCCACCATCCGATGCTCAAATCATCCATTTCATCTCCGGAGGTTCTCAGCAGCTAAGAGACGTGCAAAGGAAACAAAGATGGAGAATAGGGGCAGACCTGTTCGGACCTCCATCCTTACCTAGCAGAAAGTGATATCATATAATGAGGATAACTGTGCGGACATTCAGGATCCTCATCACGACGGTGTAGTTATTACATTATTTATATCTAACCATTTTGTTCGCAGGATTCTCATTGATGGGAAAAGCTCAGTGAACATAATCCAGTTGGATGTCCTCAATAGAATGGACATCCTTGAATCCGATACTGTCCAAAGATCATCTGTCCTTGTGGGATTCAGTGGAGAGACAAAGATTACATTGGGGGACACCAAAATTCCTATTTACATAGAGGGAGTGAATTATGTTAAGAAAATTCTACGTTATTGATTACTTATCTTGCTGTAATGTTATCTTTGGCAGGCCATGGATACACGATATGAAGGCAGTCCCCCTCAACATATCATCAATGTGTCAAGCTCCTAACTCTATGAGATATGGTGAAGATAGAAAGTGATCAGCAGGAGGCAAAGAACTGTTACACTTCTTCAATGAAGCCAGCCTCTAAGGAGCAAGACGTCATGGAGGCAAAAGAGCAAGACATCAAGGATATTCTGTTGAACCCAGAGGATCCTGAATCCAAAATTTTTATAGGATCCGTGATCCTAGACAGTATTGAGCAGGATTTAGTATCCTTCTTGGAAAGAAGAAAATCTACCTTTGCTTGGAAACATGAAGATATGACAGGTATATCTAAGAATGTTATTACTCACAAACTTGGTATTGACAGGTCTTTCAAGCCAATACCCCAAAAAAGGAGAAAGTTTACACTTGAAAGGAATGTCATTGTCCAAGAAGAGGTAGACAAATTGCTCAAGGCAAGTTTGAGTGGACTGATAAGCATGAAGCTGCACTCAAGGTTCTTAAGGATTATCTATCCTCAGCACCAGCCCTGATGAAACCAGAAAATGGAGAATCGTTATCCTTATACTTAGCTATTTCAGTTAAAGCAGTAAGTGTGATCCTAGTTAAGGATCATGAAGGCTCTCAACATCCGGTATACTATGTAAGTAAAATTCTACTTGATGCTGAGGCCAGGTATTCTCATTTAGAGAAATTAATTCTTGATTTAATTATGGCTTCTGCTAAACATAGACATTATTTAGAAACTCACACTATTATTATGAAAGCTAACTTTCCTATTAAGAATGTTCCCAGAAAAACTGAAATGGCAGGTAGAATGGCAAAGTGGATAGTCAAGCATTGAGTATGAACCCAAGACTGCCATCAAGTCCCAAGCCTTAGCTGACTTTGTGGCTGATTTCAGTAGTGATCTACAAAGGAAAGCTGAATTAGAAGTTCAACAACTTGAGAAGACAAAGGATCCTTGGACACTCTTCACGGATGGAGCTTCAAATGTTAAAGGAACTTGACAAGGCACACTACTAAAATCGCCACAGGGGGACATTATACCCCAATCCATTGCATGTGAATTCCAAACCACTAATCATGAGGCAGAGTAGGAGGCCTTGATAGCAGGTTTGCAATTAGCTAACAATATGAGGATCAGGTATCTTCAAGTATTCGTAGATTCCCTATTAATTACTAACTACTTTAATGGTTCTTATGCTATTAAAGGTGAAATACTAATCGAGTACTTAGAAATAGTCAAGAAATTGGCAGATTCTTTTGCTTTTTTCAGTCTAACACAGGTATCCAGAGAAGAGAATGCAGAAGCAGACGCTTTAACTAACCTTGGATCATTCCTAAAGATGCCAGAAGATGTGAAAAATACTCATCACCCATGTTTTAACTCCTGCAATTGAGGATCACGTAGCCATGGAGATAGTGGAGGATTCTGCAATCATACCTGGTGATCCTGCACAGTCGAATTCAGGATCTTGGATCCTTCCAATCCTAAGATATATACAACATGGAGAGATCCCTACAGGACAAAATGCTAAAGCTTTCAAAGTCAAGGAGACTGTGGAAACCACACTGGGGGCAGAGCCCTATTCTCAAGGATCCTTAGAACAGGACACTGTTGGCCTACCACGAAGAAGGATGTTGTGGATTATGCAAAGAAGTGTGATGCTTGTCAAAGACACAGTACTATTCTACACCAACCAACATAACATCTGCATCCTAAGAAGAAGCTTTTGCTCAAAGTCAGAAAAAAGGAAATGGCCAGTTATCAACAAAGAATGGTTGGAGCATACAACAAGAATGTCAGGATTAGAAGATTTCAAGTTGGTGATTTTGTGCTAAGAAAAGCATTCCAGAACACTACAAATCCTTCTAATGGCAAGCTAGCACCAAAGTGGGAAGACCCCTATCTAATTGAAGCTGAATCAGGAAAGGGGGCATATCACTTGTTAACAATGGATGATGATCTCCTACCAAGAGCTTGGAATGCTGTTCATCTCAAAAAAATACTTTAAGTAAGAAGGATCAGGGATCCTCAGCGATACCGGTATTCTGATTAAGGATCCAGGATCCTCAAAGGATATATGATTCTACATTCGGTAACACATTACTTTCATTTTCATTCATTTTATACTTATTACTTATCATAAGTTAAAGATGTTAATCAGTTAACATCTATTTTCACAAAGTTTAAGCTTTTGCAGAGTTGTTATCATTTTACAGAAGATCAAAGTGGTTGGCCAACCCTCCAAAGTTTCGGGCTTGTCCCCAGTTTGGGCCTGTCCCCAGTTTCGCCTGTAGCGCATGATGATCCTGGTATAGTTCAAGGCTTTGGGACCAGTACTCGTTCTAGGGGCTGATAATTCCATTGTTCTGGCTATGCTTAGGATCCTACGTATAATGGTAGACGTACCATACATCCGTTCATAAGGTTTCTAACGTTTTCACGTTAGCTAAGGTTTCTAACGTTTTCACGTTAGCTAAGGTTTTGGCATCTTCATGTCACTAAGTTTGGATAGTCGCCAGTTAGGGCCATACTCCAGTTTACATCCGTCTATATGGGCTTGACCCCAGTTTACATCCGTTTATATGGGCTTGACCCCAGTTTACATCAGTTTATTTGGGCTTATCCCCAGTTTATTTGGGCTTGTCCCCAGTTTGTTGGGCTTGTCCCCAGTTACTAACTCTTATCTTATATTGGCTTAGTCCCAAGTTGTATCCTATTTCAGGTTTTTGGGAGACAAACGACCAAGGATCCTTGATCCTTACCTTCCATTAAGGTTTGTCTTATGGTTATTCTGTTTATAATGATAAAGGTTAGGATCCTAACTTGGATTCTCAGGTATGATCCTTAACTATTTTGATTTTATTCATTATTCATTTGAATAGCCCTTATACTTTGACAACTGAACTTATGATCCTTAAAATATACTACTTTTCGGAACTTTTCAACTATAGGATATTTGATCTTGGATCATATCCTAAAATTCTTAAACTTAATTTGTTTAACTTTTCTTATTCAAACAAATGTATATCACAACAATTGAAAACTAAAGGATACATAAGGATAGTAACACGGGAGATAGCCAAAAAGTTAAAGTTATTTTATTCACAAAACATTAAACCTTTTAAGGTTGTCAAAATTGCCGACCCACATTTCTACCAGCAAAACGTGGCCCGTCCACATGGGTTGGCAAAGGGTGTCCATTGTTTACGGGTCTTTGTAGTGCAGAAAATAAAAGACGGAAGGATAACGAGTGGCTTCATCCCCCAAACAGAGGATCCATCCACCACCCATTATCCTGCCTATTGTTCAAGGATCCATGATTCTTCACCCTAGAAACTACTGTCTAAAGTTATACAAGTTCTGACGATAAGGATCCTTGATCCTAGAAGCTTTACTTTTCATAGTTTGCTTATTCAGCAATAATTTACAAGGATATAGAATCCTAACTTGGATTCTCTGGTATGTTATATTCTAACTTTTTCTAAGCTGTAAGTTGTCTCTTATCCTTTTTGGTTAGGGATCATTGATCCACATTTGTTCGAACACTTCAAGTTTTCTGTTAAAAGTTTTACATTATCATCAGATTTTCAATAACTTTCCAGTTGTTTGGTGATGATATTTTTGAAAATAGAAAGCATACATGAAAAATAAAAAGGGAAGAAACAACTATAGATGTAGCTAAAAAAGTTTAATGTTATTACCTATTCATTATGTATCAAAATCATCTGGCCTGGATTTCACCAGCAAAATCGTGGACCGTCCACCCAGGCCAGATAAGGCTATCTAACAGTTAAAGTGTCTATGCAGAAATTAAAGTGCAGGAAGGTTAATAGCAAACTGTGTAGAAGGATTCATTCTCCACGAATGGAAGGATCTTCTGATTTGTAAAGGCACTTGAGGAGTTATCTCTAACTCTATATTTTGCAATGATGATTATAGCAGGTCTTATCAGTGACGACAGGCAGTGTAACAACTAGTTACCAGCAGCAACGGCTAGTCCGCTTCTGACAGAAATATGACAGCTGTGAATCCTTATCACAACTGCCATATTGGGGGCAATTGTTAGGGCATGAATTTTATGCTAAGGGTCATCTATCCTGAGACTAGGCATGGATCACGGATGCTTAATGGCTGATGCAGAGAGTCTGAGGATCCAGAGTCTGAGGATCACGCGTCTGAGGATCACGCGTCTGAGGATCACGAGTCTGAGGATCAGGATCCTTTATGTTTTGCACGTTTTTAATGTGTAAATGCAGGTAATGGACGTAGTGGACCACTCCTTTGCTGGAATCTCGTGGAATATGCTTTTAGGCACGTGCATATTGAAGAAATAACCGTTAGTGGTGGTCATGGGGTGACTTCCACCTTTATCGGGAAGTTAGTTACTTGATTTTTCTTATCATTTTAAGGGGAAAACGAGCTCAATGAAGACACAAGTCGTACACACCACACAACACTTGAATTCTCTGCAAACACTTAGCAAAAAACACACACTTTCACTAGAAATTCATTGTATTGAGCTTGTTTTCTTCCGAAGTTGTACAAGGATCACTGCTGTTTTTGCAATATAGTTGGTGATCGGTAGTTTCCATCACCCGAGGTTTTTTATGCCGGAGATCTTCTAAAGATCAAGGGCTTTTTCCTCGTATAAATCTCTGTGTTCATCGTTGATTTCATATACTTGTTGTTCATACAATTAACCAAGCATCATTCCTCACAAAATCAGATTTGGTTGCATTATCCTTGTGTGATTTTTGACCAAAACAAAACCCTAGCTGGAAAATCAATCCGGTCAAAATCAAGCCCCTCGCGTGACGCGAGGGGGGTGTGGCGTCACGCCTCGCCTCCAAAAAGTGAATTTCGTATTTTTTTTATTATTTTCTGATTTCCAGCTTCTCCGACGCTCGTACGAATCCCGTTTTTCTTCCGAACTGCTCGTTTTTACTCGTTTTTCAACACTTTAAGCTACGGGACCTGAAATCAAAGCTTAACGTCAGCAGTATCATAGTTCTAACCTAAAACAGACTCGAAACGACTGAAAACTGACCAAAATATACACTATAAACATATGTACTTTTCAGTACATCAAACATCCCCACACTTACTCTTTTTTCGTCCTCGAAAAAGAATTATGCAACGGAATCAGAAACAAACAATTACCCGGGTCAAAAGTATAGGTAAAATTAATTAAAACCAAGATTTGCGTTAGCCGCGATTGCGAATATACTTATCCCTTTAAACCCGAATTCAATCCTAAACCCTTATCATGTAAATTTAGTTTAAGTGCGGTCAGTCCACCTAGGGTCTCACACTAGAATCTACAGTCCACCTACTCCCCCCTCAAGCTTATAGGACTAAAAGAACGATCATTCGACCAATTCCTAACCGTTTTATACCAAGATAAAGAGAGTTTGAAATCAAATCTATTTTTTTCCATTTTTTTTTCTTGCTTGCTTTTTTTTTTTTTCATTCATTCGTGAGACTAGACGATGCTTTCCCTAACCCAGCGGTATTCCGACTGTAGAGTCGCTATCCCCAATCACAGATTACATAGGTTTCGGTACTTTTATTCGGCAAGTCGATTTCACACATCCCAGAGGCATTCCGGCTGTAGAGTCGCTATCCCCAACTCGGATTACATAGGCCTGTGTTACTTTCATTTAGTTTCTAGCTCACTTTTATTCTATTTTTTTTTTCAGCGAGATATGATAAAAAAAACTCTAACTATCTTAGCTTATAACGGCATCCCTTATACTATTTTTGGCGGTTTTAGTTTCCCATATTTCCCAGGCGAAAACCCACTAGCAGACCGACAATTAAGGTATATTAACTCAAAGGGACTTAAAACCAAACCCGGGCCTATCCACATATCCCAAACTAGACGCAAACTCGGTTTATTATAATCTCATATTATTATTATTCGACCCCGAGCAAAAATTCATTTTTTCTATCATTTTCCGTTTTAATTGCAAACTTCTTTTTTATTCGAAAGACATTTTCTATTTTTTTAGTTTTTTTCAATTTTTTCAATCTTTTAAATTTTTTTTTTTTCAACTTTTATGACTCAAATATTTACAAGTATCCCATCCCCACACTTAGAGATTGCATTGTCCCTAATGCAAGAACGAAAATACGACTCAACAACTACCTAAAAATAAAAATTGCAAACGAAATAAATAAAAAAAAATACAACAACAACAAAAAGGGAAACGACTTAGCTGTATATGTGAGACTGTCAAAGTGCCAGTCGTTTCCACATAGCCCTCCAATACCGAACGTGCTCAGCAAACAATACCAAACTCCCTCACACACGAACGGAAAGCGGCTCCAAATCATCAACCTAAAGCAAACATAACATACCAAACCAACTACTACCAAGCGTTCATCGTTCCACAAATCCAAGTTCAACCGAAAAATAAAAATATGTCTAATACAACCATATCGAATCTACCAAAACAGCATAAATAAAATAAAACATCAAAGGATATATGCTGCTTCAGTCCATCTGCTACATCACTCCTCATCATCCTCAGAATCCTCCTCCATCTGCTGAGTACCTGAACCGCCAGCCTGCTGCCAACCGAACTAACCACTGTAATCATAACCACTCTGCCCTCCCCACTAGTCATACCCCGGGTACTGGCCATAAACATACGGGGTCTGCTGATCACCTCCATAAACTTGATGTTTGGAATCGGTTAGGGGTTTTGTTCGGGATGGAATTTCGATCACAATGGTGGTCGTGATGTTGAAAACGGTGGTCGGATGAGGGAAATATGTGGATTTTAGTGTTTTTCGCGATTAGGGTTTTAGCATGTGAAAGAAAATTGATTTCAGCAACAGGTTCATGAAAAAAAACATTTAATCCGGTTCATAGGGGCCTCGCGTGACGCGGTGGGTGTCATGAGGCTGCCAACTTTAATTTATTTTGAACCTTTTGTCCTCGCGTCGCGCTAAGCCACCTGGGGTCACGCCAGGGGCCAATTTTCACAGAAGGTTTCGTTGGTTTTCTTGTTTTGGGACTTAGAAAAATTTTCAACTTTTTAGCAAACCATCCAAAACCTCTAACTTTTTTTTCTAAGTGTCAAGAATACATACCTGGGACCTCGTTTCTCATGCTTTTTCCTCTTCCAATCCGGTAACGAATCCTGCAAAATTCTCAAAGACACAAAACACAAACCGAAAAACTACGGAAAAACGCGTTAAAATACGAAAAAAAACTCAAACAAAGACTCGTATACAAACGATACAAAATGTACACTTGGGCTTTCACCCAAAACACTAATTGGCGGCTTTAGGTGGGATTTCGAGAGGAGTTACCTCCCTCTCATCCTTGTTTATCGCTCCTCCAAGGTAGTGCTTCAAGCGATGGCCGTTCACCTTCCAACTACGGCCATCTTTCTCATCCATGATCTCCACCGCTCCGTACGGAAACACGTAATGAACCATAAAAGGTCCCGACCACTTGGACTTCAATTTTCCCGCGAAAAGCTTCAATCTCGAGTTGTAAAGAAGCACTTTATCGCCCTTGCTAAACTCTTTCACTTTCCTCAACCTCCTATCGTGTAACAACTTCGTTTTCTCCTTCATTCCCAACGATCGAGCATATGTCGTATCTCTAAGCTCCTCAAGCTCATGAATTTGGAAGAAACGCTTCCTAGCGGCTTCGGTCATATCTAGATTAACGGTTTTCAAAGCCCAAAGCGCCCTATGCTCTAACTCGACGGGGAGATGACAAGCTTTTCCGTAGACGATCATGAAAGGTGTAGTTCCTAAAGGGGTCTTGTAGGCGGTTCTAAACGCCCACAAAGCATCGTCTAGCTTGTCGGTCCAATCTTTCCTATTCTTACCAACGGTTTTCTCTAAGATTCGTTTAATACCGCGATTCGCATTCTCCACTTGTCCACTCGTTTGTGGATGATATGCGGTAGATAACCGATGAGTGACACCGTAGCGTGCAAGCAACTTCTCCATCAATGCATTGCAAAAGTGAGTGCCACGGTCACTAATTAGGGCTTTAGGAGTACCGAAACGTGAAAAGAGCTTTTTAAGGAAATTCAAAACAACTCGGGCTTCGTTTGTAGGAAGAGCTTGAGCCTCAACCCATTTAGAAACGTAATCGATTGCCACAAGTATGTAACGGTTTCCTTTGGAATTTGGGAAGGGTCCCATGAAATCGATGCCCCAAACATCAAAAACCTCTACTACTTGTATTGGATTTTGAGGCATCTCATCTTTGGCGGAAATATTGCCGGTTCGTTGACATGCATCACACATCTTCACGAACTCCTCGGCATCTCTAAGAACTGTAGGCCAATAGAAACCACAATCAAATACCTTTTGGGCGGTGGCGTGGGCACCATGATGTCCCCCCGTAAGGCCCTCATGCACATGCTTTATAATGTTCCAACCTTCCTCTCTCGACACACAACGTCTAAGGACTCTATCTCCTCCTATCCTAAAAAGAAACGGATCATCCCAAACATACTTCTTCGCCTCACTAAACAATCGCTTCCTTTGTTGATTCGACATCCCTTTCACAACAGTGCCACTAGAAAGATAATTTGCTAAATCACAAAACCATGGCAATCCCTCCTTTTCGGCCTCAACAAACTCTATAGACTCGTGAGGGAATGTGTCTCCAATCTCCTCCTCACGGATCTCTTCCCTCTTGGGATCCTCTAACCTCGATAAGTGATCGGCCGCTACGTTCTCGGCCCCTCTCTTGTCCCTAATCTCAATATCAAACTCACTAAGCAAAAGAATCCACCGAATGAGTCGGGGTTTAGCGTCTTTCTTTTGAAAGAGAAAACGCAACGCGGAATGATCGGTGAAAACTATAGTCTTGGACAAAACGAGGTAGGAGCGGAATTTATCAAAAGCGAAAACTACGGCTAAAAGCTCTTTCTCCGTGGTAGTGTAGTTTTCTTGAGCATCATTGAGTGTTTTGCTTGCATAGTAGATGGGGTGGAAGTGCTTATCCTTTCTTTGTCCTAAAACCGCTCCAACGGCATAGTCACTCGCATCACACATGAGCTCAAAGGGCAAGCTCCAGTCGGGCGAGATAAGAATAGGTGCACTAACCAACTGTTCCTTCAAAAAGTTGAAGGCCTTAAGACACTCCTCGTCAAAGACGAATGGAACATCTTTCTCTAGCAAGCGGGTCATGGGGCGAGTGATTTTTGAGAAATCCCTAATAAAACGTCTATAAAAACCCGCATGCCCTAGAAAACTCCTAATCGACTTAACACTCGTGGGTGGAGGCAAACTACTAATGGTATCTATTTTCGCACGATCTACCTCTATACCCTCTCTAGAAATCTTATGCCCTAACACTATACCTTCCGTCACCATAAAGTGACACTTCTCCCAGTTTAGCATAAGCGTCGTCTCTACACATCGCTTCAACATTCTCTCCAAATTTTTCAAACACACCTCAAAAGAATCACCATAAACCGAAAAATCATCCATGAAAACCTCCATGGAAGTCTCTATCATATCCTGAAATATGGCGACCATACAACGCTGAAAGGTAGCCGGAGCGTTACATAACCCGAATGGCATGCGTCGGTACGCATAAGTGCCGTAAGGGCATGTGAAGGTGGTTTTATCCTGATCCTCCGGTGCAATGGGGATCTGGAAGTAACCGGAAAAGCCGTCTAAGAAACAATAGAATTGTTGACCGGCGAGACGCTCCAACATTTGATCTATGAAAGGCAATGGGAAGTGGTCTTTACGGGTGGCATCATTCAACTTTCGGTAGTCGATGCACACGCGCCAACCCGTGACCGTGCGTGAAGGGATAAGCTCGTTCTTTTCGTTCATGACAACGGTCATCCCCCCCTTCTTGGGGACAACCTGTGTGGGACTAACCCAAGGTGAATCGGAAATGGGATAGATCATCCCGGCATCTAAAAGTTTAAGAACCTCCTTTTTCACTACATCTTGCATATTTGGATTAAGCCTCCTTTGGGGTTGCACCACCGGTTTATAATCATCCTCCATGAGTATCCGGTGGGTGCAATAGGAAGGACTTATGCCCTTAATGTCGGACAATCTCCATGCAATGGCCTCTTTGTTGGCCTTCAACACCTCTAACAACCTCACTTTCTCACTCTCCTCTAAGTCGGATGAAATAATAACGGGTAGTTCGGAACCCTCCCCTAAGAAAGCATACTCTAAATGAGATGGAAGTACCTTAAGCTCTAAGGGTGGGGGTTGGGTGGTGTCATCACTAACCGCTAACACATCGGGGATTAAAGGAATCCCCTCCTCTTCAACTTCACCTACACTCTCTAACTCCTCTTCTTTCTTCTCTCCTACCACTAGGTCCGCTCCACTAATGTACTCTAAGCAATGGTCAACACACGAGATGAACGAGTTCAAAAAGTAGACGGAATGGCAAGGACCACTATAGTCATCCGAACCACTCGGGTGATTCATGGAACGGTCTATCTCAAAAGTAACTCTCTCCTCACCGACCCTAAGGGTGATCTTACCATCGTAGACATCTATGAGAGCTTTGGCGGTACGTAAGAAAGGACGACCTAAGATAATGGGAACTCTCTCATCCGCTTCCATATCTAGAATTACGAAGTCGGCGGGAAACACGAATTTGTCTACCTTAACTAACAAGTTCTCAACTATACCCCTAGGGTACTTAACGGACCGATCGGCTAAAGACAATGTCATTCGGGTAGGTGCAAGCTCTCCTAGGTCTAGTTTCTCATAAAGAGAAAAGGGCATCAAATTGATACTAGCTCCTAAGTCGGCTAAAGCTCGAGTGTTGGTGTTACT
This sequence comes from Helianthus tuberosus, assembly GCA_030545235.1. Taxonomy (NCBI): domain Eukaryota; kingdom Viridiplantae; phylum Streptophyta; class Magnoliopsida; order Asterales; family Asteraceae; genus Helianthus; species Helianthus tuberosus. The sequence continues at coordinate 212,550,000 of CM060399.1, read as the reverse complement.
ACCGAATAGACAAGGGATGGTGAAAATACCCGGATCGGTAAGCTTTTCGGGAAGCTTATTTAGAACCACGGCGGAACATCCCCCATTCAACGGGACGTTGGACAACTCTCCTAATTTTTCTTTGTTCCTAAGGAGATCTTTCAAGAACTTAGCGTATTTGGGCATTGATTGGAGTGCCTCTATGAATGGAAGGTTAATCTTCAATTGCTTGAAGATATCCAAAAACTGCCCGTATTCCCTAGAGTATTTTTGGTTCTTAAGGCGAGAGGGAAACGGGACATACGCATGGTTCACTAAGGGTGAAGGTCTCACATCTATCGGGGTTTTTTCGACTTTCTTCTCACCTTGAGACTCACCGGGCTGTGCGGTACTTGCTGGGCTTAGCCTGTTTTGCACTTTGCCGGGAGCCTCCATCTCTATCTCTTCATCTATCATATCTCCATCTTCATCTACTTCCTTCTCCTCAACAACTCTAGGGTTTCCTACGGTCTTGCCACTACGGGTGGTAATAGCTTTAGCATGGGCATTAGGATTGGGTTTTGTGTTACCCGCGAACTGACCGGGTAACCTCTCTTCTAGCTTCCTAGACATATCCCCTACAACTCGTTGAAGGTCCTGAAACGAAGCTTGATGGTTTTTAAACAAAAGGTCATGTTCACTTAAGGTCTTTTGGGTAGTTTGGTCTCTAACAATTAGTTGACTCATCATGGACTCCATTCGTTCTAGACTACCCCCTAAGTCATAGCTTGAACCTTGACCTGTTTGACCCTGATTATTTGACCCCCCATCCTTGACCTGCCCATTGAACCCTTTGTTGAACTGCCCACTTGAACCCCCACCAAAGAGTGAATTTTGGCCCCTATTCGGGTTTTGAGCCATTTGAAAGCCAGGAGGTCCATTTGGGCGAAAAGTGTTATTATTCATGTTATTATTATTGTTACGCCAACCCGACCCAAAATTATTATTACCCCCAAAACCACTAGACTTACCTCTACCAAAACCTCCTCCTAAGTAGTCAACCTGCTCCTCTCCTACAAGCAATGGGCACGCATTCGTATCGTGACCCCCTCGGCAATACTCACATTTGTCTACCTTAGCCCTAATTTCGTTAAGTTGCCTATTCATGTTTTCCAAAACAGAGGCTAAACTAGGGTCCATGGTGACATGGTTCACCCCGCGGGTGGGTGCACTAGTAGTGGTATTAGAATTACCACTTTGATACCTCTGATCGGAACGCGATTGGGATTGAGACTGAGCAAATGCCTCAAACCTCTCTAAACACTCAGCTACTGTAAGAATACCCATCATATGCCCCCCCCCCCCCCCCGCGTTAGTATCAAACCTATCACGAGTCTCTTGCGTGAGACCGTTGTAGAATTTCTCACATAAGGCCCAATCAGATAGACCGTGCTGGGAGCAACGAGCACAAAGGTTTTGGAAACGTTCCCAAGCAAGGTAGTAGGGCTCGTCGGGCCCCATGCGGAAAGAATGGATTTCGTCCCTAAGTCGTGAGGCTTTTGCGGGCGGGAAATACTTATTCAGCTATCTAATTGAAGCTGAATCAGGAAAGGGGGCATATCATTTGTTAACAATGGATGGTGATCTCCTACCAAGAGCTTGGAATGTTGTTCATCTCAAAAATACATTAAGTAAGAAGGATCAGGGATCCTCAGCGATACCGGTATTCTGATTAAGGATCCAGGATCCTCAAAGGATATATGATTCTACATTTGGTAACTGTTTTGGTCAAAAAATCTGATGAGGATATTGCAACCAAACTCTCTGTTACGGGGTATGATGCTAATGATGTAGAACAATATCGAGGATCACTTCAATGTAAATTGCACAAATGACACAAGGGTTTATACGGGGAAAAAGCCCTTGATCCAGAGTTGATCTCCGGCACAAAAAACCCCGGGTGATGGAAACTACCGATCACCAAGCTCAAATAAATGAATAAATGTTTACAACTTCGGATAGTAACGAGCTAGGTACAAGGATCACTATCGTGAAATGTGTAAAAGTGAATGAAAACGAATGTATGTTCGTCGAGAGCTTCAAGTGTGCGAGTATATGAGTGTGTGTAGCTGTAAAATGACTAAGTGTTTTTCTACTAGCTCGTTACCCCTTTTAAAATAGAAATTTAACTACCAAACTAACTATCCGACTTTTGTGCCAAGCCCCCACGTTCTCCATAACGTCCATTTTTGGCCAAGCACGTGCAGAATAGTTTGGGAATATTATCCAGGAATGTCGCCAAGACTTGGTCAAGCTTGTTATACCTGCGAGATAGTACAAAACATAAGTAAACAATCGTCAGTACGAGGATCCTTAAAGTGATCCATGATCCTGATCCTGAAGCTCTTCTGAGGATCACCACCTGTCACAGAAGTAAGGATCACTAATTAGGATAACGAATAAGGATCACTAATTGTTAGAAAATCCTCCCCTAACAATTGCCCCCAAAATATAAGGAGTGATATGTAAAATAAGCGAGTTATATTTTCTTGATCCTATCCGCAACTAACTAACGGATATATAGCCGTTGATATCGAACTAGCCGTTGCGATCATGACGTCACAGAAGTGACAATCCTGCAGAATCATAATTATAAATAGAGATATAGATAGGATCAATATGCATTCAAATTCGAAAGAAACTCCCTTTAAATTCTCAGTCGAAGATCAATCAGGTATTTCTTTCTCCTCTTTCTCCCTTTCTTACTCTGTTTTTCTTTCTTTCCATCAAAGATGTTGCTCCGAAATTCCCCAGCCAAGGATCACCCAAAGAACAGTCCTCCGAAAAGCCAGGGGATCATTGAAGACTCCATTAAAGAACGCTGCTGCTTCAATGATGCTCAGATAGATAGGATCCGCCACTGCTTCCCGGTGAACACCGAATTTAGGCCTTTTGACCCCAATGCCCTGAGCGATCATATCTCCGATAAGTGGGTTGCTTTCCCCGTCACTCCTTTCACCATAGGCTATACATATCCTTTTCCAGCCTTCACCCAATCTTTCTTTTCCCTAACCGGCATCTCTTATATCCAAGCCATGCCGATGATTTGGAGGGTTTTGTACACCCTTGAAAGGATCATCGATCAGGAGGGAATAGATCTAGGAATGGCAGAGCTGGGAGAGCTGTATGATCTTACCACCTTTGGTTCTCATCGTTATTTGTTTAAACGTAAACCCGGTGAGGAACACCCGATCTTCAAAGCCACCAAGAATGATGCTAATTGGAAACGGCGTTTCTTTTTTATCAAGAGAGATTCCATTGAGGATGGAAAGGATCTACCCAAGAAATGGGCTACCCATGGTAGGGTGGAGGATCCTGAGAAGGATCACCAGGAACTTTCCTTTGATGTAAGGATAACTTATATTTTTGTTTTCTTGTTATGCAGCTATCACCGTCTCACACCTCAAACTGTCCCCTGCTGCTAAGGAGAGGCTCCTTGCTTTCAAGAAACTTGATCCTGAGACAAGAACTTTCAAGACAACAACCCAAGATTCACAGGAGGTATCCTCAGGCTCTGTCACAATGTCAAGTAAGTATCCTTGTTTAAAATTTAAATAAATAGTGAAATATGAATTAAGAAAAGATACTTATCTTGTTTTGGTTGTGTAGGTGCTGGAAAATCCACCAAGTCCGCTTCCAAGTTCAATGTTGCTGATCTCACCACTGTCAGATCCTCCAAGAGAAAAGCTCCTACCAGTCCGACAGCTTCGGTCCCCAAGGCACCCCTCAAAGGAAAGGCAATCAAGAAGAGAAAAGCCTCTGAAGCTGAGGATCTGCAGGGTCTGCCTCTGATCCGCCACCAATTCCTTGAGTACTTTAATGAGGTAAGGATCACTGTCTCTGCTTGTATATCCTGCTGACATATCCTGCTGATCTGAGGATCACTTGGTTCTGACCTTATTTTTTATCCCTTTTACAGAAATTCGCTGAGATTGAGGACTATGTGGGCCACGTTGAGGATCAGGATAGGAAGATTGCCGATCTCCAGCAGGTTGCGGTGTTAAAGGACCTCACAATTGCTGATCTTCAGAAGGAAGTCCGGGATACCAAACAGCAGATGGCCAAGGTGCTGGTTAATGTTGACTATGAGAAGAGTGAAATCACCGAAGATGCCAAAATCTCTACTGCCATAGCAATGTACAAGACCAAGCTGCAAATGGCCTTGGAAGCTCAGGATCCTGCTTTTGACAAGAGCACCTGGGATATTGAAGGCTGGAAGGCAAGGCTGGCTGAACTGGACGATGAAGAGGCTGAGGAGGTTGAAGAGATCCTGACAATTGAAGCTGGAGGCAAAGGTGAAGGTGGTGAAACGAGTGGAGCTGGAGGTGACAATGCAGCAAAGGTTTAGGCTGCATGATTGGGCGATGAAGGACATTTCTAGACGCAGCCGGAGCCCAATTTTTTTTTAAGTTTGACAGTTTGTTTTTGTGGTTGTGGTGTTGAACAATTTGATGGTTTGTACTTAAACAATAGGTTTTAGGATTAAGGATCATGTGTGATCCTTTGGACAATAGGCAGGATTGCATATGGTGGAGGGATCCTCTGTTTTGGGGATGAAGCCATTGTGATCCTGCCGCCTTTATATTCCTGCACTACCTTTGAACTTATTATCATGGACACCCTTTACCTACCCCAGCGGACGGGCCATGTTTTGCTGGTAGATGCTCGGGTAGGTAATTTTGACAACCTTTAAAGGGTTAGTCTCTGTTAATAAATAAAACCTTAACCTTTTGTCGCTTATCTTGTGTTGTTATCCTGGTGTTTCTTTGATTTTCCTTTGTTTTGATGCATATTCATTGAATAAATAATTTTGAATAAGTCAGATTGAAAATGTTTAGGATATGATCCATGATCAGATATCCTTTAGTTAAAGAATCTTACAAAGCAATATGTTTTAAGGATCACAAGTCTAGTTGTCAAACTTTAAGGGTTATTCAAATAAATAATGAATAGAATAAAAGATAGTTAAGGATCATACCTGAGGGTCCAAGTTAGGATCCTAACCATAATAAGGATGTAGGATCGAATTCGGACCTAAACAAGTCGCTTAGAAGAGTTTATCTCAGTTTGAACGGCGGAAACAGACAAACCGAGTACAATTCAGCGAGAATTCAATTTAATATGTTGATTTTATTAATCTGAATGACGTTTACAATCGAATCAACACTTCGGCAGCACTTCGTGGCTCACCGGAAGAACACACCTAGAACTATGTGCTGATTCCACCCCAAATGACCTATATATAGTGTTTCTGATTCCACTCCTAATGACATGGTGTCATTTGGAGTGGAATTAGCATGTTACTTTCGGGTGGAATCAGAAATTAACATTTCGGGTGGAATCAGAAAATTATGTGATTTAGCTCGAAATGACAAGGTGTCATTTCGAGTGGAATCACCTCTAAAAAACACAACTTTGATTCTCATGCTCTAACTCTATACAAGACTCGATATAAGACGTAGGCGACAGACGGATGCACCAACAAACTCCCCCTCGGATGTTGACGGAGTCTTCAGTGTCGAGTCTTCGCATCTCCAGTCTTTATCAATCTCTTTTCTTTCTTAGCATATACCAGGATCTTCTCTTTGGCTCTAACCTCGTCAGACTCTCCCTCTCATCATGATGGGATCGCTATCTGGAATTAGCTATCACCTTGAGATCAATCCCTGGCTTTATCTCTGTTCAGCTCATCTCCTGCACAATCTTCTCACAAACACATAAATTTTTACTTAAATCAATAAGAAAAACTTACTGGAAATAGTTACATCAAGTTCAAATTAATGACCCTGATTAACTAATTTCAACTTCTTTCTTAAATCAAAATTTTTCAATTCAGTACACACACTTCCAAACCAGTTCATCTTGTTTAGCACTTGGAATTTTGAAAATCAGCTCATCAACATCAGTTGTCGAAAATCTTTTTGAATTTTTTTTTAAAATTTATGCTAAAACACACTAAAAATCTTTTTGGGATTTTAGAATAGAATGAAAAGCAGTAAAGAAATATATACAGACACTATTTTTGTGAGCTTGTGTAAGAGGATCATATCAGTTTATGTGACCAATCACCAGCACCGTTAAGCTTTAACATTTTAAGCTCTAAACGATTCACATTGATTGACGATATTGTTGTCCACTTAAACTCAATCTAAAAATTTTCGAAATGCTTACCGATACGTTAAGGTATATTTAGATAGCACTAAATTCTTATGGACCCCACGATCTCAGCATATCCCCTCATCATGCAATACACTAGCTCAAGTAATGCCTTTAAACTTTATCAACTGTGATTTGTGCGAAAACAAAGCAGAATGTTTAAACATTAACAATCAGGTCGATACTTCCGTATACGCAGAGAAAGTCCAATGTTTAAACAAAATAAGAAAAATAAAAGAAATTGAAGTTGTTTAGGCTTTAACCACCAGGTCGATACTCCCGTATACGCAGAGGTGATCCAAAGCTTAAACGAAACACCAAAGAAAATAAAGCAGAACGTTTAGGCAACAACATCCAGGTCGATACTCACGTATACGCAGAGGATGTCCGATGCTTAAACAAAATAAAGAAATAAAACAAGTTTAAATCTTTGCAAAATGAAATGCACAATCACAGCGACTTTTCAGCAAAGTTGTGAAAGTTCACAAACTTAACCAGTTTTATGTCTTTCGACAATCAGCGAATACTGAGTAGGTACACAGTCAAGAAGGACAAAACCAAGTACTATGCTTTCAACCATGTTTCCCACTAGAACTAGGCTTTTTCATTTAAGTTTGTATCGTTATCGCAAATCTACTAGTCTAGCTGAGCCTATCGTTACATCTTTAGTGAGACCGTTTATCACATTTTAACTTTCCATTTCTTTAGCATGCTGTGACAGTCCAACTGATCTACTATCATTTCCTCTTTTTCACAACAAAACTCATTTTTTCATTTTTCAATGTTTTTGTAATTTTTCAAATTTCTAATGTTTTTGGATTTTCTAAAAATCTTACTCCCCCTAAAATGCAAACACATTTTAGGAAATTTGAAAACAAACTGTACAACAACGTGACAACTGATATCAAATTGCTTCAAATCGCCATTCACTTGGCATAAACAATCAGAACTCCCCCTTTCAACAAACTATTTTCCCATTGATTTCAAAACACTTAAGTTTGTTTTAATCAAATGGTTTTTTTTCGGAAAATTAGTTTGATTTTACCATTTGTAAAGTTGGGGTTTAGTTCATCACATTGCCTTCAACCACTTGTAAAAACTAACATTTTTTAAGAATCACTTGTAGAAAATCAAGTACAATTTAATGTCCCTGATTTACCACTTGTAAGTCGAAATATCACATTCGTGAATTTCTCAAGAAATGTGCCGATTCATGTTCCACGCTTACCAACCTGGGAACTCCGGCAAGTCAGGTTTTTCATTTGAACAGATTCACCCAAGCCTGACGGTCCTTGGGTGATTTTGAATTCTTGTTCAACAATGGTGGAAAGTTTGCATCATCCATTGTTATACCAGAATTTTCTACTTTTACCTCAACACATGGCTCTTCTGGTTTTACCATACCAGAATCATTGCCTGAATGTGGCTTGTCTGACTTAGATGAGCCAAATTCATCTCCAGAAAGTGAAAATTTTACTTTCTTTGTTTTGTTAATCTCTTGATTAACCACTTTCTCTTTCTTCAAAATCCCTTTCGTCCTCAGATTTGTATCTGATGAATCCGTTTTACTTTACTTTGCAGTCGAGTGAATCGATTCGTCAGAACTCTTATTTTTACCAACAGATGAACCCAAGGACAAGATCTTCTCGAGATACTCTCTCGCCTTCTTTCTCTTCTTCCTCAGTCTGTCTTTCTGCCCCTGAGAAAGTTTCACTTTCGTTTCTTGAACTTTAGGTTCTTGAACCTTCTGTTCTTTGGGCTTGACATTGACTGATTTCTTTGCCATCTTCTGAGAATTAACCCTCAATCTTTCATTTGATCTCCTTGGGCAATCTCTGGCAATGTGACCTCTGATGTTGCAGTTAAAGCATCTTCTCGTCTCATAATTCCAACTTTGGCAGTTAACAGCAACGTGTCCTTGATAACCACATCGGTAACACACTCTGTTATCGTACCAATCACCATTTTCAGTCCAAACATTCAGATCATAGCACTGTTTGGCTTGGTGATAATCCTTGCTCCTCTTGTTTGCTGGATTTGACTTTTGAGCACTGTGGTCCGACCTGCACCACTTATTATCAACAATTTTTGAGTTTTCATTTTTTACTTTTTGTGGTTTTTGATTGCGATTGGATGATCGATCTGATGAGCTGTTATTCTCTTTTTGAACATTTTTCAAATTTTTAATTTTTTGTTTTTGTTCCACTTTCTTCTTCAAAGATTTTTGCTTAGAGCATTCTCCTTTTCAGTTGATTGTGGAACAGTTTCTTGAAACTTTTCTTTTAACCTCAAAAATAAATTCTTTTTCTTCATTTTTTCATTTTCAACATCAGATTTCTCATCACAATCTTCAACTTTGACTTTGTCAAAGTTTGTGACATTGTCACTTATTGGAACAGAATTTAAAGGTTTTGGGCAGGGAATAGCTGAAGTATTCACAAAAACCTTCAATTTTTCTTCCCATTCCTTGATTTTATTTTGAGCACACTCTGCTTCCTTTTCAAGTCGAATAATCTTTTCAAGATGAGAATTAATTGCAATTTGTTTTTCAAGATTGTTTTTACCAAACAAATCTCTCTCATCTTCTAAAATTTTTATTTGACTTTGAAAATCTTTTTCAATCTTTACCTTTTCATTTTCCAAATTGTGAATCTGATTTTTCAAAACATTTTCTGATTTTTTAAGATTTTTGTTTTCTAATGACAAACTCTCAACATCCTTCAATAGTTTGTCATTAACAAATGTCAACATCTCACAATTTTTCAGCAAAACAAGAATATGTTTATCATCAGCTTTTGTCTCAACCTTTAAAGCTGAAATATTTTCAACCTGTTTCTTTTCCTCATGAACACTTTCATCCTTACTCTCTTCTTCTGAGGAATGATCAAAAATAGGTGCGTCTTCTGCAACCTCTTTCTTTAATACTGGTTCAGGTTTCACAGATACATGTTTTTCAAATTCTTCTTTCTCAACCTTGACCGATGGAACTTGTTCAATCTGCTCAGCTCTGATCTCTTCTTTAACAATAACTGCTTTTTGATTCTTTCTTTTTGCATCTTGTTTTCCTTTCAATTTTTCAATTTTATCGGCATAAAATAATTTTCCACTACGTTGATCAGATGGAAGTTGTTGTTTAAGATTTTCAAGTTTCCGTATTTCCTCTTCATAATTGTCACTCTCTTCATCAGACGAATGATAAAAAACTGGAACTTTTTCAACAACTTCTTTTGCTGAGACTGTTTCTCCTTCTTGCTTTATCGGATTATACTGCTGAGATTCATAATACACATATGCCAACAATTCCTCAAAATCCATGTTTTGATGTCAAATGTTCACAAAATTGATTTTTCAAATGAACAATCACTGTTAAATGAACTGATGCAAATTTGAATTTGATGTGAACTTGTCCAAACCTTGGGTCGAAGATATATGATGGGCTGATAACAACAATACCTCTCACAATGTTTAATTCTGATTTGGGTCAGCACTTAAATCAATCACGTGGGCTGACACACCTTTAATTCACTACACAAGATAAGTTGACCTCAAATGTAGTATTCACATGCAAACACATGCTGCTGTATTCATGAATCTGACAAAAATTATGTTACTCCAAATTTGATTTGACCACCTTTAACATTCACTTGATTGAACCGTGAATGTCTTTATGATTATAAAATTGAACTGATGAAACATATGAATTTATTGTGATCTCGTGAATTCATCAAGTGGCCGACAAAACTTTTATTAAAGAAACAATTCTATTTGACCAAGCTTTTCAAATTATGTGGCTGACAACTGTGATTAAAACTCAATTCCCAATTTCAAAGACAATATTTCTGTTTTCGATACACTTGCACATGAATAGACCGATGGTCAAATAGTGAACTGATAATATCAACTCACGACAGTCACATGCAACTGATATTTGATGTTAACCTCGTGAACCTATTTCACAATCACATGCAATATCTGATGACTATGATCAAACCGATGCAACAGAACTTCAATTTACGAGACTCAAAAAGATAATATCACGTGCAAGCTGAAATGGTTCAGATCACCTAAACACTTAGGAATGGAATCTCAACAGACTTAGGAGCGGAATCACATGACAACACTTAAGAGCGGAATCAAACTTTGAAACTTGGAGCCTTAGGAGCGGAATCAAAACTTTATCTCAGGAGCGGAATCAACCAAACTACTCAAGAGCGGAATCAACTCTGAAAAACTGCTGACGTCACTAATCAATTGAACATTTTCGAGCTGAATCACCAAAAATGATCAGTTTTACTTCAAATTTGAACATGAAACTTTCAAGGATTTGTCAATTGTTAATTCCGAGCACACTATGAAAGTTTGAACCGATTCTGACCGTAAAAAGTTTTGATTTTCGAAAAAGAATGATGTAGAAAAAGAATTATCGGCTGAATTGTGTAGAACTCTTCTTAACTGGCTCTGATACCAATTGTAGGATCGTTTTTGGATCCGAACAAGTCGCTTAGAAGAGTTTTTCTCAGTTTGAACGGCGGAAACAGACAAACCGAGTACAATTCAGCGAGAATTCAATTTAATATGTTGATTTTATTAATCTGAATGACGTTTACAATCGAATCAACACTTCGGCAGCACTTCGTGGCTCACCGGAAGAACACACCTAGAACTATGTGCTGATTCCACCCCAAATGACCTATATATAGTGTTTCTGATTCCACTCCTAATGACATGGTGTCATTTGGAGTGGAATTAGCATGTTACTTTCGGGTGGAATCAGAAATTAACATTTCGGGTGGAATCAGAAAATTATGTGATTTAGCTCGAAATGACAAGGTGTCATTTCGAGTGGAATCACCTCTAAAAAACACAACTTTGATTCTCATGCTCTAACTCTATACAAGACTCGATATAAGACGTAGGCGACAGACGGATGCACCAACAAAGGATAACTGTAAAATAAACCTTAGAATAAAGTAAGGATTAAGGATCCCTAGTTGCCTATCTTCAAGAACCTGAAATAGAGCATAACTTGGGACTAAGCCAATATAAGAAAAGAGTTAGCAACTGGGGACAAGCCCAAGGATAACTGGGGACAAGCCCAAGGATAACTGGGGACAAGCCCAAGGATAACTGGGGATAAGCCCAAGGATCGTATGTAAACTGGAGTATGGCCCTAACTGGCGACTATCCAAACTTAGTGATATGAAAATGCCAAAACCTTAGCTAACGTGAAGACGTTAGAAACCTTAGCTAACGTGAAAACGTTAGAAACCTTAGGAACGGATGTATGGTACGTCTACCATTATACGTAGGATCCTAAGCATAGCCAGTACAATGGAATTATCAGCCCCTAAAACGAGTACTGGTCCCAATGCCTTGAACTATACCAGGATCATCGTGCGCTACAGGCGGAACTGGGGTCAAGCCCAAATAACTGGGGTTAAACCCAAGGAACGGATTGCTTCAGCGGATAACCAATGTTATGCTAAGGATACCTGAACTTTCAAAACTTAAACTCACGTGAGAGATGGATAAAGGATACATGATCCTTATCCTTATATGAGAAAATAAAGAAATGAAATAGTTCAAGTTTAGGATATTACCTAAGTAAGGATCACCGATACTTTGAGGATCCTTTAAGGATATCCCTATCGTGAGGATCATCTATGCCATGAGGATCCTGCTCACATGAAATATTTCTTCAAGTGGACAGCATTCCAAGCTCTTGGTAGCAAATCACCTTCCATGGTTAGCAATCTATATGCCCCTTTTCCTGCTTCAGCTTCAATCAAATAAGGGCCTTCCCATTTTGGAGCCAATTTCCCATCAGCAGGATTGATGGTATTTTGGAATGCTTTCCTTAATACCATATCTCCAACTTGAAACCTCCTGATCCTGACATTTTTGTTGTAAGCACCAGCCATTCTTTGTTGATAACTGGCCATCCTTATCCTAGCCATATCCCTGATTTCTTCAATAGTATCCAGGTCTTGGACCAAGTTCTCATCATTCTCCTCAGGATCACGGGTACTTGTTCTTGCAGTTGGAACCACCATTTCTGTTGGGATCACTGATTCTGCCCCAAATACCAAAGAGAATGGTGTTTGACCAGTAGCATTCTTGGGGGTTGTCCTATCTGCCCAAAGCACAGAGGGTAGTTCTTCTGCCCATTTCCCTTTCTTGGATCCAAGCTTTTTCTTTAAATTGTTGATGATGATCTTGTTGGATGATTCTGCCTGAGCATTAGCTTGTGGGTGGACTGGTGTTGATGTTATCATCTTAATCCCCCAGCTGTCACAAAAGTTAGTGGTTCTGCCCCCAATAAATTGGGAACCAGTATCACATATAATCTCAGAAGGAATTCCAAATCTAGTTATAATATTTCTTTTAATGAAGGATATAACTTCCTTTTCTCTGACTTGGGCAAAAGCTTCGGCCTCTATCCACTTGGAGAAGTAATCAGTCATAGCAAGCATGAATACTTTTCCACCAGGTGCCTTAGGGAGCTTACCAACTATATCCATACTGTTAGGGCATGAATTTTATGCTAAGGATCATCTATCCTGAGACTAGGCATGGATCACGGATGCTTAATGGCTGATGCAGAGAGTCTGAGGATCCAGAGTCTGAGGATCCAGAGTCTGAGGATCACGCGTCTGAGGATCACGAGTCTGAGGATCAGGATCCTTTATGTTTTGCACGTTTTTAATGTGTAAATGCAGGTAATGGACGTAGTGGACCACTCCTTTGCTGGAATCTCGTGGAATATGCTTTTAGGCACGTGCATATTGAAGAAATAACCGTTAGTGGTGGTCATGGGGTGACTTCCACCTTTATCGGGAAGTTAGTTACTTGATTTTTCTTATCATTTTAAGGGGAAAACGAGCTCAATGAAGGCACAAGTCGTACACACCACACAACACTTGAATTCTCTGCAAACACTTAGCAAAAAACACACACTTTCACTAGAAATTCATTGTATTGAGCTTGTTTTCTTCCGAAGTTGTACAAGGATCACTGCTGTTTTTGCAATATAGTTGGTGATCGGTAGTTTCCATCACCCGAGGTTTTTTATGCCGGAGATCTTCTAAAGATCAAGGGCTTTTTCCTCGTATAAATCTCGGTGTTCATCGTTGATTTCATATACTTGTTGTTCATACAATTAACCAAGCATCATTCCTCACAAAATCAGATTTGGTTGCATTATCCTTGTGTGATTTTTGACCAAAACAGTTTGGCGCCCACCGTGGGGCAATTGGTGCTTCATTTCTGAGAAATTTTGTTCATTTTGGTTCATCACCTTCAACCACATGGCTTCTCAGGGAAAACTACTCCAAGTTCTATGTCGACGGTCACTTTTTCACAGGGCATTCCGCCTTTGCATCATCTCCCCCTTGCATTCCAGAAGAATGCTGAGAATTCTCCGAAGAAGACAACCCCCATGGAGGATCACATGCAGCAGCAGGTCAAAACTAATGGCAGGATCCTTCGCGAAATTGATAAATCAGCAGAGGATCACTCCCCTTTGATGTCGAGGTCGCTGAATTTCGACACTCCGGTCATAACTTCCCAGCACTTTGCAGCTCCATATGTCCAATACCAGGGTGCATCAATAGGAATGCGTTCTGGATCATCGGTAATGTCTCAGACTCGAGGATCCTCTTTCCAGCCTTCAGGATCCTCATTTCAGCATCAGGGATTCTTCACCAGTTTAGGAGAATGCATGGGGACGCAGCCAATTCAAGGATCCTCTCAGGTTCAAGGATCCTCGCAGGTTCAAGGATCCTCTTAGGTTCAAGGATCCTCTCAGGTTCAAGGATCCTTGCAGGTTCAAGGATCCTCGCAGGTTTAAGGATCCTCTCAGGTTCAAGGATCCTCGCAGATTCAAGGATCCTCTCAGGTTCAAGGATCCTCTCAGGTTCAAGGATCCTCGCAGGTTCAAGGATCCTCTTAGGTTCAAGGATCCTCTCAGGTTCAAGGATCCTCGCAGGTTCAAGGATCCTCTTAGGTTCAAGGATCCTCTCAGGTTCAAGGATCCTCGTAGGTTCAAGGATCCTCGCAGGTTTAAGGATCCTCTCAGGTTCAAGGATCCTCGCAGGTTCAAGGATCCTCTTAGGTTCAAGGATCCTCTCAGGTTCAAGGATCCTCGTAGGTTCAAGGATCCTCGCAGGTTTAAGGATCCTCTCAGGTTCAAGGATCCTCACAGGTTCAAGGAGCCTCTCAGGTTCAAGGATCCTCTCAGGTTCAAGGATCCTCCTTCCAGGTTCAAGGATCCTCATCTCAGGTTTCCGGATCCATGGATTATCCTCCAAGACCCCCATTCACAGCACATCAAGGATCCAACATCTTTCAGAATCAAGGATCCTTAGGGAGTCAACAACCCGGAAGTTCAAATGTTCATCAAGGAGACTTCATTCCAATGCAGACCATTGCTCCCTCTGATCCCTCGGTTATGCCAGAATCCCGCCAACATGGATTCACATCTGGAATTCCAAACTTGAATCATTCAAGAGGTAACACTTTGAATAATTTTTGCAATGCTAACCATGGCTTAGTGCAGGATACAGGTATCAACCAAGCCATGGCTAAGGAGTTGCAGAAACTCAAAGATATGATATCCAGCGTTCCGAGAGTGGTTAAGCCCATTCCTGAAATTCCAGATGGAAGTCACAAGGGAAAGAATGGAGATTAATCCCATTCCTGAGAGGTTAAAAGAAGCATGTCTATGCAAGGGTTTTGGATCCACACTCACAGGATCTGCTCTTAAATGGCTGCTAAGTCTTCCCCCTTACTCTATTACTCCATTTGCTAATCTAGTTAATCTGTTTAATAGCCAATTTTCATGTAGTAGAAAATTTGAACAATTAACTAGTGATCTATATAGGGTAACACAAGGTCAAAATGAATCACTTAGAGATTATATCAAAAAGAATCCTTAGAAATCCCTAACTTAGATATTGCTACAGCTCTAGAAGCCTTTAAAATGGGTTTGCTTAGGGATTCAATGTTCTATGATGATCTTGTCATGACCCCTTGCAGGAACTTAGATGAAAAAAGAAACAGGGCCCTTAGGTTCATCCGTTTGGAGGATGACAAAAGGATCCACGAGAGATTGTCAGGATCCTCAAAGCAAGACAAATAAGGATCCTATCTCAAGGATAGCTGATCCAAGCAATACCCCAAGCATGACAACTAGAATGTGCATGCTGTGGAACAAGAGGAAGATGATGAGGATTATCCTCCTATTTCTGAATATTGTTTTTCTGCTGATAATAATGAACTAATCCTTTCTATGCAGAGTTTAGGTGACAAGGTTAGGTGGCCAAGGAAGAATGACAAACCGCCTACCACCAAAGACGAATCAAAATGGTGTGCTTACTATGGGGATTCTGGTCATCTCACAGATGAGTGCATAGCATTAAGGAAGGAGATAGGTTATCTTTTGAGCAAAGGATACTTGAAGGAATTGCTTGGAAGGAAAAAGTCAAGGATCAAGTATCCTGAGAAAGTCAAGCTCCTCTTCCACCATCCGATGCTCAAATCATCCATTTCATCTCCGGAGGTTCTCAGCAGCTAAGAGACGTGCAAAGGAAACAAAGATGGAGAATAGGGGCAGACCTGTTCGGACCTCCATCCTTACCTAGCAGAAAGTGATATCATATAATGAGGATAACTGTGCGGACATTCAGGATCCTCATCACGACGGTGTAGTTATTACATTATTTATATCTAACCATTTTGTTCGCAGGATTCTCATTGATGGGAAAAGCTCAGTGAACATAATCCAGTTGGATGTCCTCAATAGAATGGACATCCTTGAATCCGATACTGTCCAAAGATCATCTGTCCTTGTGGGATTCAGTGGAGAGACAAAGATTACATTGGGGGACACCAAACTTCCTATTTACATAGAGGGAGTGAATTATGTTAAGAAAATTCTACGTTATTGATTACTTATCTTGCTGTAATGTTATCTTTGGCAGGCCATGGATACACGATATGAAGGCAGTCCCCCTCAATATATCATCAATGTGTCAAGCTCCTAACTCTATGAGATATGGTGAAGATAGAAAGTGATCAGCAGGAGGCAAAGAACTGTTACACTTCTTCAATGAAGCCAGCCTCTAAGGAGCA
Organism: Helianthus tuberosus; assembly: GCA_030545235.1. Taxonomy (NCBI): domain Eukaryota; kingdom Viridiplantae; phylum Streptophyta; class Magnoliopsida; order Asterales; family Asteraceae; genus Helianthus; species Helianthus tuberosus. The sequence continues at coordinate 212,533,695 of CM060399.1, read as the reverse complement.
AGACGTCATGGAGGCAAAAGAGCAAGACGTCAAGGATATTCTGTTGAACCCAGAGGATCCTGAATCCAAAATTTTTATAGGATCCGTGATCCTAGACAGTATTGAGCAGGATTTAGTATCCTTCTTGGAAAGAAGAAAATCTACCTTTGCTTGGAAACATGAAGATATGACAGGTATATCTAAGAATGTTATTACTCACAAACTTGGTATTGACAGGTCTTTCAAGCCAATACCCCAAAAAAGGAGAAAGTTTACACTTGAAAGGAATGTCATTGTCCAAGAAGAGGTAGACAAATTGCTCAAGGCAAGTTTGAGTGGACTGATAAGCATGAAGCTGCACTCAAGGTTCTTAAGGATTATCTATCCTCAGCACCAGCCCTGATGAAACCAGAAAATGGAGAATCGTTATCCTTATACTTAGCTATTTCAGTTAAAGCAGTAAGTGTGATCCTAGTTAAGGATCATGAAGGCTCTCAACATCCGGTATACTATGTAAGTAAAATTCTACTTGATGCTGAGGCCAGGTATTCTCATTTAGAGAAATTAATTCTTGATTTAATTATGGCTTCTGCTAAACATAGACATTATTTAGAAACTCACACTATTATTATGAAAGCTAACTTTCCTATTAAGAATGTTCCCAGAAAAACTGAAATGGCAGGTAGAATGGCAAAGTGGATAGTCAAGCATTGAGTATGAACCCAAGACTGCCATCAAGTCCCAAGCCTTAGCTGACTTTGTGGCTGATTTCAGTAGTGATCTACAAAGGAAAGCTGAATTAGAAGTTCAACAACTTGAGAAGACAAAGGATCCTTGGACACTCTTCACGGATGGAGCTTCAAATGTTAAAGGAACTTGACAAGGCACACTACTAAAATCGCCACAGGGGGACATTATACCCCAATCCATTGCATGTGAATTCCAAACCACTAATCATGAGGCAGAGTAGGAGGCCTTGATAGCAGGTTTGCAATTAGCTAACAATATGAGGATCAGGTATCTTCAAGTATTCGTAGATTCCCTATTAATTACTAACTACTTTAATGGTTCTTATGCTATTAAAGGTGAAATACTAATCGAGTACTTAGAAATAGTCAAGAAATTGGCAGATTCTTTTGCTTTTTTCAGTCTAACACAGGTATCCAGAGAAGAGAATGCAGAAGCAGACGCTTTAACTAACCTTGGATCATTCCTAAAGATGCCAGAAGATGTGAAAAATACTCATCACCCATGTTTTAACTCCTGCAATTGAGGATCACGTAGCCATGGAGATAGTGGAGGATTCTGCAATCATACCTGGTGATCCTGCACAGTCGAATTCAGGATCTTGGATCCTTCCAATCCTAAGATATATACAACATGGAGAGATCCCTACAGGACAAAATGCTAAAGCTTTCAAAGTCAAGGAGACTGTGGAAACCACACTGGGGGCAGAGCCCTATTCTCAAGGATCCTTAGAACAGGACACTGTTGGCCTACCACGAAGAAGGATGTTGTGGATTATGCAAAGAAGTGTGATGCTTGTCAAAGACACAGTACTATTCTACACCAACCAACATAACATCTGCATCCTAAGAAGAAGCTTTTGCTCAAAGTCAGAAAAAAGGAAATGGCCAGTTATCAACAAAGAATGGTTGGAGCATACAACAAGAATGTCAGGATTAGAAGATTTCAAGTTGGTGATTTTGTGCTAAGAAAAGCATTCCAGAACACTACAAATCCTTCTAATGGCAAGCTAGCACCAAAGTGGGAAGACCCCTATCTAATTGAAGCTGAATCAGGAAAGGGGGCATATCACTTGTTAACAATGGATGATGATCTCCTACCAAGAGCTTGGAATGCTGTTCATCTCAAAAAATACTTTAAGTAAGAAGGATCAGGGATCCTCAGTGATACCGGTATTCTGATTAAGGATCCAGGATCCTCAAAGGATATATGATTCTACATTCGGTAACACATTACTTTCATTTTCATTCATTTTATACTTATTACTTATCATAAGTTAAAGATGTTAATCAGTTAACATCTATTTTCACAAAGTTTAAGCTTTTGCAGAGTTGTTATCATTTTACAGAAGATCAAAGTGGTTGGCCAACCCTCCAAAGTTTCGGGCTTGTCCCCAGTTTGGGCCTGTCCCCAGTTTCGCCTGTAGCGCATGATGATCCTGGTATAGTTCAAGGCTTTGGGACCAGTACTCGTTCTAGGGGCTGATAATTCCATTGTTCTGGCTATGCTTAGGATCCTACGTATAATGGTAGACGTACCATACATCCGTTCATAAGGTTTCTAACGTTTTCACGTTAGCTAAGGTTTCTAACGTTTTCACGTTAGCTAAGGTTTTGGCATCTTCATGTCACTAAGTTTGGATAGTCGCCAGTTAGGGCCATACTCCAGTTTACATCCGTCTATATGGGCTTGACCCCAGTTTACATCCGTTTATATGGGCTTGACCCCAGTTTACATCAGTTTATTTGGGCTTGTCCCCAGTTTATTTGGGCTTATCCCCAGTTTGTTGGGCTTGTCCCCAGTTACTAACTCTTATCTTATATTGGCTTAGTCCCAAGTTGTATCCTATTTCAGGTTTTTGGGAGACAAACGACCAAGGATCCTTGATCCTTACCTTCCATTAAGGTTTGTCTTATGGTTATTCTGTTTATAATGATAAAGGTTAGGATCCTAACTTGGATTCTCAGGTATGATCCTTAACTATTTTGATTTTATTCATTATTCATTTGAATAGCCCTTATACTTTGACAACTGAACTTATGATCCTTAAAATATACTACTTTTCGGAACTTTTCAACTATAGGATATTTGATCTTGGATCATATCCTAAAATTCTTAAACTTAATTTGTTTAACTTTTCTTATTCAAACAAATGTATATCACAACAATTGAAAACTAAAGGATACATAAGGATAGTAACACGGGAGATAGCCAAAAAGTTAAAGTTATTTTATTCACAAAACATTAAACCTTTTAAGGTTGTCAAAATTGCCGACCCACATTTCTACCAGCAAAACGTGGCCCGTCCACATGGGTTGGCAAAGGGTGTCCATTGTTTACGGGTCTTTGTAGTGCAGAAAATAAAAGACGGAAGGATAACGAGTGGCTTCATCCCCCAAACAGAGGATCCATCCACCACCCATTATCCTGCCTATTGTTCAAGGATCCATGATTCTTCACCCTAGAAACTACTGTCTAAAGTTATACAAGTTCTGACGATAAGGATCCTTGATCCTAGAAGCTTTACTTTTCATAGTTTGCTTATTCAGCAATAATTTACAAGGATATAGAATCCTAACTTGGATTCTCTGGTATGTTATATTCTAACTTTTTCTAAGCTGTAAGTTGTCTCTTATCCTTTTTGGTTAGGGATCATTGATCCACATTTGTTCGAACACTTCAAGTTTTCTGTTAAAAGTTTTACATTATCATCAGATTTTCAATAACTTTCCAGTTGTTTGGTGATGATATTTTTGAAAATAGAAAGCATACATGAAAAATAAAAAGGGAAGAAACAACTATAGATGTAGCTAAAAAAGTTTAATGTTATTACCTATTCATTATGTATCAAAATCATCTGGCCTGGATTTCACCAGCAAAATCGTGGATCGTCCACCCAGGCCAGATAAGGCTATCTAACAGTTAAAGTGTCTATGCAGAAATTAAAGTGCAGGAAGGTTAATAGCAAACTGTGTAGAAGGATTCATTCTCCACGAATGGAAGGATCTTCTGATTTGTAAAGGCACTTGAGGAGTTATCTCTAACTCTATATTTTGCAATGATGATTATAGCAGGTCTTATCAGTGACGACAGGCAGTGTAACAACTAGTTACCAGCAGCAACGGCTAGTCCGCTTCTGACAGAAATATGACAGCTGTGAATCCTTATCACAACTGCCATATTGGGGGCAATTGTTAGGGCATGAATTTTATGCTAAGGATCATCTATCCTGAGACTAGGCATGGATCACGGATGCTTAATGGCTGATGCAGAGAGTCTGAGGATCCAGAGTCTGAGGATCACGCGTCTGAGGATCACGAGTCTGAGGATCAGGATCCTTTATGTTTTGCACGTTTTTAATGTGTAAATGCAGGTAATGGACGTAGTGGACCACTCCTTTGCTGGAATCTCGTGGAATATGCTTTTAGGCACGTGCATATTGAAGAAATAACCGTTAGTGGTGGTCATGGGGTGACTTCCACCTTTATCGGGAAGTTAGTTACTTGATTTTTCTTATCATTTTAAGGGGAAAACGAGCTCAATGAAGGCACAAGTCGTACACACCACACAACACTTGAATTCTCTGCAAACACTTAGCAAAAAACACACACTTTCACTAGAAATTCATTGTATTGAGCTTGTTTTCTTCCGAAGTTGTACAAGGATCACTGTTGTTTTTGCAATATAGTTGGTGATCGGTAGTTTCCATCACCCGAGGTTTTTTATGCCGGAGATCTTCTAAAGATCAAGGGCTTTTTCCTCGTATAAATCTCGGTGTTCATCGTTGATTTCATATACTTGTTGTTCATACAATTAACCAAGCATCATTCCTCACAAAATCAGATTTGGTTGCATTATCCTTGTGTGATTTTTGACCAAAACACATACCCCATCTCATAAATGGCCAGGAGGAGGATATAGGGTGCAATAATTCAGCTGGTTGATGAAGGATATTGTTGTGCCTCTGACAAGGATCACATCTTTTAGCATACTCCACAGCATCTCTCTTCATGGTTGGCCAGTAGTATCCTGTCCTCAGGATCCTTGAGAATTATGCCCTGCCCCCAGTGTGGTTTCCACAATCTTCTTCATGGAAGTCTTTTAAAACTTCTTGGACTTCAGGATCCTCAATGCATCTCAAGTATGGTCCTGCAAGAGATCGTCTATACAACATACTATTTATAATTGTGAATTGAGATACCTTAGATTTGAAAGCCCTAGGGTTTTCACCTGTAGGAATCTCTCCATGTTGTAAGTATCTCATAATTGGTGAGATCCATGATCCTGATCCTGAATGGGATCGAGTATCCTCACTAGGGATCATTGCAGAATCATTTCCTATCTCCATAGCCACATGATCCTCAATAGCCGGGGTCAGGATATGGATAATGGGGATCTTGATATCCTCCGGGATCTTCAAGGATGATCCTAAATTAGCCAATGCATCAGCTTCTGTATTTTCTTCCCTTGGTACCTGCGTCAAACTCAAGGAAACAAAAGAGAGTGCCAAACTTTTGACTATCTCTAAATATTTGGTTAGCTTTTCACCTTTAACAGCATAGGATCCATTAAAGTGGTTTGTAATTAACAATGAATCTACATGTACCTCAAGATACCTGATCCCCATATGCTTTGCAATTTGCAAACCAGCAATTAAGGCTTCATATTCAGCCTCATTGTTAGTGGTTTGGAACTCACAAGCTATAGAGTGGGGTATTATGTCCCCCTGTGGCGATTTTAGTAGTATTCCAAGCCCTGTGCCTTTGACATTTGAGGATCCATCAGTGTAGAGTATCCAAGGATCCTTGGTCTCTTCTAGCTGCTGGACTTCTAACTCAGCTTCTTCTTGTAAATCACTACTGAAATCAGCCACAAAGTCAGCTAATGCTTGGGATTTGATGGCTGTCCTAGGCTCGTATCTTATATCATATGCACTCAGCTTCACTGCCCACTTAGCCATCCTACCTGACATCTCTGGTTTCCTGAGGACATTCTTAATTGGAAAATTAGTTTTAACAATGATAACATGAGTTTCAAAATAATGTCTTAACTTAGTAGATGCCATAATTAATGCAAGAATAAGCTTTTCAAGGTGTGAATACCTGGATTCAGCATCAAGTAAACTTTTACTTACATAATAGACAGGATGTTGTGTACCTTCATGATCCTTAACAAGGACCGCACTTACTGCTTTTGAGGATACTGCAAGATATAAGGATAGCACATCGCCTTTTTCTGGTTTCATCAAAGCCGGGGCTGAGGATAGGTAATCCTTGAGGGATCTTAAAGCATTTTCATGCTTCTCAGTCCACTCAAATTTCTTGTTCTTCCTTAGGATATCATAGAATTCTTTGCACTTCTTTGAGGATTTGGATATAAATCTGTTCAAAGCTGCTATCCTGCCTGTTAGCCTTTGAACATCCTTAGCATTTGCCGGAGATTTGATGTTCACTATTGCTTTAATTTGTTCCGGGCTAGCTTCAATGCCTCTCTTTGTCACCATATATCCTAAGAATTTACCTGCTTTAACACCAAAGTGACATTTTGAAGGATTAAGCTTCATGTTATATTTGTCAAGGATATCGAATGCTTCCTCCAAGTCTCTTAGGTGATCCTCAGCTTTTAAGGATTTTACCACCATATCATCTATGTAAACCTCCATAGTTTGTCCAATCTGATCCTTGAACATCATATTCACCAGCCTTTGATATGTTGCACCTGCATTTCTTAGTCCGAACGGCATAGCAATATAGCAGTATATACCAGTTGGAGTCATGAAGGTTGTATCTTCTTGGTCGGATGGTTCCATTTGGATTTGTTGGAATCCAGATGAAGCATCCATAAAAGTTAACAGTTCATGACCCGCAGTTGCATCCACCATGGAGTCAATGTGGGGTAATAGGAAAGGATCCTTGGGACATGCCTTATTTAAATCGGTAAAATCGACACATACCCTCCACTTTCCGTTTTTCTTTTGAACAACAACCACATTGGCCAACCATCTTGGATACTTGACCTCTCTAATCATACCTGCCCGGAGCAATTTCTCTACCTCTTCCTGGATAATGGCATTCCTTTCCGGTGCAAACTTTCTTCTCCTTTGATGGATTGGTTTGAAGGATCTATCAATCCCAAGTTTGTGAGTGATTACATCTTTGGATATACCAGTCATGTCTTCGTGTTTCCATGCAAAGGTAGTCTTTCTCCTTTTGAGGAAGGATACGAGGTCTTCTTTCATTTCGCCAAGGATCCCTGATCCGATATAGATTTTGGATTCTGGATCATCGGGGATCATGAGGATTTCTATCACATCCTGCTCTCTTGCCTCCAAGACATCCCTTGGAGGATACTTTGATTGCTATTGCTCCCTTGACTTCGAGGCTGGTTTCATCGATGAAGTGTAGCAATTCTTAGCCTCCTGCTGATCACTATCAATCTTCACTACTCCCCAAGGACTAGGGAGCTTCACACATTTATGGTAGGTAGATGGGACTGCTTTCATATCGTGTATCCAAGGCCTACCAAGGATAACATTACAACAAGATAAACAGTCAATAACACAAAAATTTTTATAAGAGTGTAGGCCTTCAATGTATATTGGGAGTTTAATGTCCCCCAGGGTATTCTTGGTTTCGCCACTAAATCCCACGAGCACGGAGGATCTTGGTATGATATCTGATTCAGGGATACCCATCTTCTTTAGAACATCAAGCTGGATAATGTTCACTGAACTCCCTCCGTCTATAAGGATCCTGCGAACAAAATGGTTAGAAATGAAAAGAGTAATAACTAAACCATCGTGATGAGGATCCTGGATATCAACACGATCATCCTCATCAAAGGTTATGACTTTTCCTTCGGAGACACTTGATGTTCGAACAGGTCTTTCTCCATTATCCATTTTAGTTTCCTTTGCATGCCTTTTAGCTGCTGAGAAAGATGTGCCACAAATGTCTGATCCTCCAGAAATAAAGTTTATCACTTGTGCATCTGCTGGAGGGGCTGGAGCCTTCTCAGGGATCCTTTCAGGATCCTGAGTCCTTGACTTTTTTCTTCCCAACAATTCCTTTAGATGCCCTTTGCTCAACAAGTATCCAAGATGCCCAAAATCTTCATGATATGCACACCACTTAGATTTATCCTTAGTTGCAGCTGGCCTATCATTTTTTCTCGGCCATCTAGCTTTATCACCTAGGTTCTGCATCGCAAGGATTAGTTCGTTGTTATCAACATGAAAACAATATTCAGAAATTGGAGGATAATCTTCATCATCCTCTTCTTGATCAACAGAATGCACGTTCTGGTTATCAGATCTGTTATAGGATCTGAACTTGTTGTTCCTGAATGAGGATCCTTGCTTATCCTGCTTTGAGGATCCTGCTAACCTCTCCTGGATCCTCTTATCGTCCTCTAGCCGAATGAACCTAAGTGCTCGTGTTCTTACCTCATCTAAGTTCCTGCATGGTGTCATAACAAGATCATCATAGAACAATGAATCCCTAAGCAATCCCATTTTGAAGGCCTCAACAGCCGTGGCTATATCTAAGTTGGGAATGTCTAAGGATTCTTTACTGAATTTGGTAATGTAATCCCTTAATGATTCATTATGACCATGGGTTATCCTATATAGATCACTAGTTAATCGTTCAAATTTTCTACTACAAGAAAATTGATTATTAAACAAGTTAACTAGGTTAGCAAATGAGGTAATAGAATAGGGAGGAAGACTTAGCAGCCATTTGAGAGCTGATCCAGTAAGAGTGGATCCGAATCCCTTGCACAGGCATGCTTCCTTTAACCTTTCTGGAATTGGATTGATCTCCATCCTATCCCTGTATTGTGCTATGTGTTCCTCAGGATCTGTCGAACCATCATACAGCTTCATTGTTGGCACATGGAACCTCTTAGGTATCTCAGCATCACAGATTGGTGGTGCAAAACGAGATATCTTGTGGCTCCCATCTGCAATCTCTGGGATAGGTTTGACCACTCCTGGAACACTTGATATCATATCCTTTAACTTTTGCAATTCTCTGGCCATGGCATGATTGATACCTGGATCCTGCATAAGACCATGGTTAGTAGTATAAGAATTATTAAAAGTGTTACCTCCCATTGGATTCAGATTAGGAAGATTGGATGTTAATCCATATTGTTGAGGCTCTGTAATGATCGAGGGACCAGTAGAAGCCTTGGTCTGCATTGGAATAAAATCTCCCTGATGGACATCTGAACTTCCTGTTTGCAAACTCCTCAAGGATCCTGGCATCTGGAAGGGTCCCTGAAACTGGGACGATCCTGGAACGAAGGAGGATCCTTGAACCTGGGATGATCCTGGAACAAAGGAGGATCCTTGAACCTGGGATGATCCTGGAACAAAGGAGGATCCTTGAACCTGGGATGATCCTGGAACAAAGGAGGATCCTTGAACCTGGGATGATCCTGGAACAAAGGAGGATCCTTGAACCTGGGATGATCCTGGAACGAAGGAGGGTCCTTGAATCTGTTGCATTCCTGAATATCCTCCTGAATTCGTGAGGGATCCCATATGCTGAGGATAGGATCCCGCTGGCTGGAAATATGAACCTGATGCATGGGTCATTGTTGTTGTTCCATATTGCACTCCTTTTGGTCCACCCACATATTGAATGTCTGGAACCACTGATGGCTGAGAAGTAATCACTGGAGTATCAAAATTCAAGGATTTTGGCACCAGTGGGGAATGATCCTCTGCCGTTGTCTTTTGTTTCTTGAGATCTCCGATTTCTTTAAGAATCCTCTCATTGGTCTTATCCTGTTGCCGTATCTAATCCTTCATCTGCAAAATCAAAGTAAACATGTCACTAGTAGTGGGAGTGTAGGAAGCAGAAGAAGTTGGAGGTTTTGAGAAAATGGGAGTTGGTTTCTTCGCAGCATTCTCAGCATTCTTCTGGGATCCAGAAGGTGGTGGAGGCAAAGGAGGGACGCCTTGTGAAGAAGTGGATGAGGGCATCAAATTTGAAGCATTCTTCGCTGAGGAAGCCATTTGCTTGGTTGTAGTGAACCGAAATGAGCACAGAAATGCGTATTTTTCTAAGGACAAAGCACCAATTGCCCCACGGTGGGCGCCAAACTGTTTTGGTCAAAAAATCTGATGAGGATATTGCAACCAAACTCTCTGTTACGGGGTATGATGCTAATGATGTAGAACAATATCGAGGATCACTTCAATGTAAATTGCACAAATGACACAAGGGTTTATACGGGGAAAAAGCCCTTGATCCAGAGTTGATCTCCGGCACAAAAAACCCCGGGTGATGGAAACTACCGATCACCAAGCTCAAATAAATGAATAAATGTTTACAACTTTGGATAGTAACGAGCTAGGTACAAGGATCACTATCGTGAAATGTGTAAAAGTGAATGAAAACGAATGTATGTTCGTCGAGAGCTTCAAGTGTGCGAGTATATGAGTGTGTGTAGCTGTAAAATGACTAAGTGTTTTTCTACTAGCTCATTACCCCTTTTAAAATAGAAATTTAACTACCAAACTAACTATCCGACTTTTGTGCCAAGCCCCCACGTTCTCCATAACGTCCATTTTTGGCCAAGCACGTGCAGAATAGTTTGGGAATATTCTCCAGGAATGTCGCCAAGACTTGGTCAAGCTTGTTATACCTGCGAGATAGTACAAAACATAAGTAAACAATCGTCAGTACGAGGATCCTTAAAGTGATCCATGATCCTGATCCTGAAGCTCTTCTGAGGATCACCACCTGTCACAGAAGTAAGGATCACTAATTAGGATAACGAATAAGGATCACTAATTGTTAGAAAATCCTCCCCTAATAGTAACACATTACTTTCATTTTCATTTTCATTCATTTTATACTTATTACTTATCATAAGTTAAAGATGTTAATCAGTTAACATCTATTTTCACAAAGTTTAAGCTTTTGCAGAGTTGTTATCATTTTACAGAAGATCAAAGTGGTTGGCCAACTCTCCAAAGTTTATGGGCTTGTCCCTAGTTTGGGCCTGTCCCCAGTTTTGCCAGTAGCGCACGATGATCCTAGTATAGTTCAAGGCAGTGGGACCAGTACTCGCTTTAGGGGCTGACAATTCCATTGTACTGGCTATATCTAGGATCCTACGTATAATGGTAGACGTACCATACATCCGTTCCTAAGGTTTCTAACGTTTTCACGTTAGCTAAGGTTTCGGCATTTTCATGTCGCTCAAGTTTGGATAGTCGCCAGTGAGCGCCATACTCCAGTTTACACAAGTTATATGGGCTTGACCCCAGTTTACATCCGTTTATATGGGCTTGACCCCAGTTTACATCCGTTTATTTGGGCTTGTCCCCAGTTTATTTGGGCTTGTCCCTAGTTTGTTGGGCTTGTCCCCAGTTACTAACTCTTATCTTATATTGGCTTAGTCCCAAGTTGTATCCTATTTCAGGTTTTTGGAGACAAACGACCAAGGATCCTTGATCCTTACCTTCCATTAAGGTTTGTCTTATGGTTATCCTGTTTATGATGATAAAGGTTAGGATCCTAACTTGGATTCTCAGGTATGATCCTTAACTATTTTGATTTTATTCATTATTCATTTGAATAACCCTTATACCTTGACAACTGAACTTATGATCCTTAAAATATACTACTTTTTGGAAATTTTCAACTATAGGATATTTGATCCTGGATCATATCCTAAATATTTTTTTATCTAATTTGTTCAACTTTTCTTATTCAGACAAGTGTATGTTAAAACAATTGAAAATTAAAAGGATATACAAGGATAACAACACGGGAAATAGCCAAAAAGTTAAAAGTTTTATTTATCAACAAAATGTTCAACCCCTTAAGGTTGTCAAAATTGCCAACCCACGTTTCTACCAGCAAAACGTGGCCCGTCCACATGGGTTGGCAAAGGGTGTCCATTTTTTACGGGTCTTTGTAGTGCAGAAAATAAAAGACGGAAGGATAACGAGTGGCTTCATCCCCCAAACAGAGGATCCATCCACCACCCATTATCCTGCCTATTGTTCAAGGATCCATGATCCTTCACCCTAGAAACTACTGTCTAAAGTTATACAAGTTCTGACGATAAGGATCCTTGATCCTAGAAGCTTTACTTTTCATAGTTTGCTTATTCAGCAATAATTTACAAGGATATAGAATCCTAACTTGGATTCTCTGGTATGTTATATTCTAACTTTTTCGAAGCCGTAAGTTGTCTCTTATCCTTTTTGGTTAAGGGTCATTGATCCACATTTGTTCGAACACTTCAAGTTTTCTGTTAAAAGTTTAACATTATCATCAGATTTCCAATAACTATCCAGTTGTTTGGCGATGATATCTTTGAAAATAGAAAGCATACATGAAAAATAAAGAGGAAAGAAACAACAACAGTTGTAGCTAAAAATGTTTAATGTTATTACCCATTCATTATGTATCAAATCATCTGGCCTGGATTTCACCAGCAAAACCGTGGACCATCCACCCAGGCCGGATAAGGCTATCTAACAGTTAAAGTGTCTATGCAGAAATTAAAGTGCAGGAAGGTTAATAGCAAACGGTGTAGAAGGATTCATTCTCCACGAACGGAAGGATCTTCTGATCTGTAAAGGCATTTGAGGAGTTATCTCTAACTCTATATTTTGCAATGATCATTATAGCAGGTCTTATCAGTGATGACAGGCAGTGTAACGACTAGATACCAGCAGCAACGGCTAGTCCGCTTCTGACGGAAATATGACAGCTGTGAATCCTTATCACAACTGCCATATTGGGGGCAATTGTTAGGGCATGAATTTTATGCTAAGGATCATCTATCCTGAGACTGGGCATGGATCACGGATCCTTAATGGATGATGCAGATAGTCTGAGGATCCAGAGTCTGAGGATCACGCGTCTGAGGATCACGAGTCTGAGGATCAGGATCCTTAACAGAACTTATGTTTTCTAACAATTGTCACGTTTTTAATGTTTAAATGCAGGTAATGGACGTAGTAGACCACTCCTTTGTTGGAATCTCGTGGAATATGCTTTTAGGCACGTGCATATTGAAGAAATAACCGTTAGTGGTGGTCATGGGTGACTTCCACCTTTTTCGGGAAGTTAGTTAGTTGTTTATTTCTTATCTTTTTAAGGGGAAAACAGCTCAATGAAGGCATAAGTCGTGCACACCACCAAAAATACACACAAAACACGAATTCTCTGCAAACACTTAGCAAAAACACACACTTACACTAGAAATTCATTGTATTGAGCTTGTTTTCTTCCGAAGTTGTACAAGGATCACTGCTGTTTTTGCAATATAGTTGGTGATCGGTAGTTTCCATCACCCAAGGTTTTTTATGCCGGATATCTTCTAAAGATCAAGGGCTTTTTCCTCGTATAAATCTCGGTGTTCATCGTTGATTTCATATACTTGTTGTTCATACAATTAACCAAGCATCATACCTCACAAAATCAGATTTGGTTGCATTATCCTTGTGTGATTTTTGACCAAAACAGAAGGGATACCAAATCTAGTAATAATGTTTCTTTTAATAAAGGATATAACTTCCTTTTCTCTGACTTGAGCAAAGGTTTCAGCCTCTATCCACTTAGAGAAGTAATCAGTCATAGCTAGCATGAATACTTTTCCACCAGGTGCCTTAGGAAGCTTTCCAACTATATCCATTCCCCAGGTGCCTTAGGATCCTCCGGGAGATCGCTGAGATCAAGAAACAAAAGAAATCAGTGGAGGATCACTCTCCTCTGATGCCAAGGTCGCTGAACTTCGACACTCCAGTCATAACTTCCCAGCACTCAGCAGCTCCGGACGTGCAATACTTGGGTGAATTACCAGGAAGGCGTTATGGAACAGCAACTATGAGTCAGGCATTTGGCTCTTACTTCCAGCCCCAAGGATCCTCTTCTCAACCATCGGGATCCTCTTTTCAGCATCATGGATACTTCACGTCAGGAGGATGTTTGGGAATGCATGCAGTTCAAGGATCCTCCCAGGTCCAAGGATCCTCCCAGGTCCAAGGATCCTTCCCGGTACAAGGATCCTCCCAGGTCCAAGGATCCTTCCCGGTACAAGGATCCTCCCAGGCCCAAGGATCCTCCCAGGTCCAAGGATCCTTCCCGGTCCAAGGATCCTCCCTTGTCCCAGGATCCTCTCTGGTTCCAGGATCCTTTCAGGTTCAAGGATCATCTCAACTTCAAGGATCCAACGTCCTTCAGAATCAAGGATTCTTAAGAAGTATGCAGCCTCAAAGCTCGGATGTTCATAAAGGAGACTTCATACCGATGCAAACCATTGCTTCATCTGGTCCTTCGACTATACCAGAATCTCATCAATATGGATTCACATCTGGAATTCAAAACACGAATCCTGTGGGAGGTAACACTTGTAATAATTTATATAACACTAACCATGGCTTAATGCAGGATACAGGTATCAATCATGCTATGGCCAGGGAGTTACAGAAGCTCAAAGATATGATATCCAGTGTTCCAGGAGTGGTTAAACCCATTCCTGAAATTGCAGATGGTAGCCATAGGATATCTCGTTTTGCATCGCCCTTATGTGATGCTGAGATACCCAAAAGATTCTAGATACCATCCATGAAGCTATACGATGGTTCAACGGATCCAGAGGATCATGTAGCTCAATACAGGGAGAGGATGGAGATCAATCCAATCCTGGAGAGGTTAAAAGAAGCATGTCTATGCAAGGGGTTTGGATCCACGCTTACAGGATCTGCTCTTAAATGGCTGCTAAGTCTTCCCCCTTACTCTATTACTTCATTTGCTAATCTAGTTAATTTGTTTAATAGTCAATTCTCTTGTAGTAGAAAATTTGAACGGTTAACTAGTGATCTATATAGGGTAACTCAAGGTCAAAATGAATCACTTAGAGATTACATCACTAAGTTTAGCAAAGAATCCTTAGATATCCCTAATTTGGATATTGCTACGGCTGTAGAAGCCTTTAAAATGGGATTGCTTAGGCATTCATTATTCTATGATGATCTTGTGGTGACACCTTGCAGGAACCTTGATGAAGTAAGAACCAGGGCCCTTAGGTTCATCCGCCTAGAGGATGACAAAAGGATCCAGGATAGATTAACAGGATCCTCAAAGCAGGAGAAACAAGGATCCTACTTCAGGAACAACAAATCAAAGCCCTACAACAGATCTGACAACCAGAATGTGCATGCAGTGGAACAAGAAGAGGATGATGAGGATTATCCTCCTATTTCTGAATACTGTTTTTCTGTTGATAACAATGAACTAATCATTGCAATGCAGAATCTAGGTGAGAAAGCTAGGTGGCCAAGAAAAAGTGATAAACCAGCTGCTACAAAGGATAAGTCCAAGTGGTGTGCATATCATGAGGATTTCGGGCATCTCACTGAAGAGTGTATTGCGCTAAGAAAGGAAATTGGTTACTTGTTGAGCAAGGGGCATTTGAAGGAACTCTTAGGACGGAAGAAGTCAAGGATCCAGGATCCTGAAAGGATCCCGGAAAAGGCTCCTGCTCCCCCAGCAGATGCACAAGTTATAAACTTCATATCCGGTGGATCAGACATTTGTGGTACTTCCTTTTCAGCAACAAAAAGACATGCTAAGTGTTAGGGGAGGATTTTCTAACAATTAGTGATCCTTATTTGTTATCCTAACTAGTGATCCTTACTTCTGTGACAGGTGGTGATCCTCAGAAGGGCTTTAGGATCAGGATCATGGATCACTTCAAGGATCCTCATACTGACGATTGTTTACTTAAGTTTTATAACATATCGCAGGTGTAACAAGCTTGACCAGGTCTTAGCGGCATTCTTGGAGAATATTCCTGAAGTATTCTGCACGTGCTAGATTAAAACTAGACGTTATGGAGAACGTGGAGGCTTGGCTTGAAAGTCGGAAAGTTTGTTAACTAGATATTTTTCTTATTTGAAAGGGGCAACGAGCTAGTTAGTAACACTTAGTCATTTTTGGCAGTCACACACACTCGCAAACACTCTCATACAAGCTCTCGTTCAAACACTTAACAATTACTTACACTTTATACACATTTCACAGTAGTGATCCTTGTACCTAGCTCGTTGCTATCCGAAGTTGTAAACGTTATTTCATTTATTTGAGCTTGGTGATCGGTAGTTTCCATCACCCGGGGTTTTTTGTGCCGGAGATCAACTCTTGATCAAGGGCTTTTTCCCCGTATAAATCTTTGTGTTGTTTGTGCATTCCACATTGAAGTGATCCTCATTGTTGTTAAACCTTTTGAGCATCATACCCCGTAATCTAGAGTTTGGTTGCAATATTCTCAACAGATTTTCTGACCAAAACAGTTTGGCGCCCACCGTGGGGCAATTGGTGCTTCAATTCTGAGAAATTTTGTTCATTTCATTCATTTCGGTTCATTACCTTCAACCACATGGCTTCCTCAGCGAAGAATGCTTCAAACTTGATGCCTTCGTTCACTTCTTCACAAGGCGTTCCCCCTTTGCCTCCAGCACCTACTGGATCCCAGAAGAACACAGAAAATGCTGCGAAGAAACCGACTCCCATTTTCTCAAAACCACCTGCTTCTTCTGTTTCAACTAATCCTACTACTAATGACCTCTATACCTTGATTTTGCAGATGAGGAATCATGCACAAGAGCAGGATAAGACCAACGAAAGGATCCTCCGGGAGATTGATGAGATTAAGAAACAGAAGAAAACGGCAGAGGATCATTCTCCACTGATGTCCAGATCTTTGAATTTTGACACTCCGGTGGTTACTTCTCAGCCGTCAGTGGTCCCAAACATTCAATATGCGGGTGGACCAAAAGGAGTGCACTATGGAACAACAGCTATGACCCAGGCACTAGGTTCATACTTCCAGCCAGCAGGATCCTATCCCCAGCATATGGGATCCCTTACGAGTACAGGAGGATATTCAGGATTGCACCAGGTTCAAGGATCCTCCTTCGTTCCAGGATCATCCCAGGTTCAAGGATCCTCCTTCGTTCCAGGATCATCCCAGGTTCAAGGATCCTCCTTCGTTCCAGGATCATCCCAGGTTCAAGGATCCTCCTTCGTTCCAGGATCATCCCAGGTTCAAGGATCCTCCTTCGTTCCAGGATCATCCCAGGTTCAAGGATCCTCCTTCGTTCCAGGATCATCCCAGGTTCAAGGATCCTCCTTCGTTCCAGGATCATCCCAGGTTCAAGGATCCTCCTTCGTTCCAGGATCATCCCAGGTTCAAGGATCCTCCTTCGTTCCAGGATCATCCCAGGTTCAAGGATCCTCCTTCGTTCCAGGATCATCCCAGGTTCAAGGATCCTCCTTCGTTCCAGGATCATCCCAGGTTCAAGGATCCTCCTTTGTTCCAGGATCATCCCAGTTTCAGGGATCCTTCCAGATGCCAGGATCCTTGAGGAGTTTGCAAACAGGGAGTTCAGATGTCCATCAAGGAGATTTTATTCCAATGCAGACCAATGCCTCTGCTGGCCCCTCGATCATTCCAGAATCTCAACAATATGGATTAACCTCCATATTTCCTAACTTGAATCCAATGGGAGGTAACACTTTTAATAATTCTCATACTACTAACCATGGTCTTATGCAGGATCCAGGTATCAATCATGCCATGGCCAGAGAATTACAAAAGCTAAAGGATATGATCTCGAGTATTCCGGGAGTAGTCAAACCTATTCCAGAGATTGCAGACGGGAGCCACAGGATATCTCGCTTTGCACCACCAATCTGTGATGCTGAGATACCCAAGAGGTTCCATGTGCCTACAATGAAACTGTATGACGGTTCGACGGATCCTGAAGAACACATAGCACAATACAGGGAGAGGATGGAGATCAATCCAATCCCAGAAAAGTTAAAGGAAGCATGCCTATGCAAAGGATTCGGATCCACTCTCACTGGATCAGCTCTCAAATGGCTGCTAAGTCTTCCTCCCTATTCTATTACCTCATTTGCAAACCTAGTTAACTTGTTTAATACTCAGTTTTCTTGTAGTAGAAAGTTTGAACGACTAACTAGTGATTTATATAGGATAACCCAGGGTCATAATGAATCATTAAGGGATTACATTACCAAATTTAGTAAAGAATCCTTAGACATTCCCAACTTAGATATAGCCACAGCTGTTGAGGCCTTCAAAATGGGATTACTTAGGGATTCCTTATTTTATGATGATCTTGTTATGACACCGGGCAGGAACCTAGATGAGGTAAGAACCCGGGCCCTCAGGTTCATCCGACTAGAGGATGACAAGAGGATTCAGGAGAGGATAACAGGATCCTCAAAGCAGGATAAGCAAGGATCCTCATTCAGAAACAACAAGTTCAGATCCTACAACAAATCTGATAATCAGAACGTGCATTCTATTGATCAAGAAGAGGATGATGAGGACTATCCTCCAATCTCTGAATATTGCTTTAGTGTTGATAACAATGAACTAATCCTTGCCTTGCAGAACCTAGGTGATAAAGCTAGATGGCCAAGAAAGAATGAAAGGTCAGCTGCAACAAAGGATAAATCAAAGTGGTGTGCATATCATGAAGATTTTGGGCACCTCACAGAAGAATGCATTGCATTAAGAAAGGAGATTGGATACTTGTTGAGCAAAGGGCATCTAAAAGAGTTGTTGGGTAGGAAAAAGTCAAGGACTCAGGATCCTGAAAGGATCCCTGAGAAGGCTCCAGCCCCTCCAGCAGATGCACAAGTGATAAACTTTATTTCTGGGGGATCCGACATTTGTGGCACATCCTTCTCAGCAGCTAAGAGGCATGCAAAGGAAACTAAAATGGATAATGGAGAAAGACCAGTTCGAACATCGAGTGTCTCCGAAGGAAAAGTTATAACCTTTGATGAAGAGGATCGTACTGATATCCAGGATCCTCATCATGATGGTTTAGTAATTACTCTTTTTATATCTAACTGTTTTGTCCGCAGGATCTTAATAGACGGAGGAAGTTCAGTGAACATTATCCAACTTGATGTTCTAAAGAAGATGGGTATCCCTGAATCAGAGATCATACCAAGATCCTCCGTGCTCGTGGGATTTAGTGGCGAAACTAAGAACACCCTGGGGGACATTAAACTCCCAATATATATTGAAGGCTTACACTCTTATCAAAAATTTTGTGTTATTGACTGTTTATCTTGTTGTAATGTTATCCTTGGCAGGCCCTGGATACACGATATGAAAGCAGTCCCGTCCACTTACCATCAATGTGTGAAGCTCCCTAGTCCTTGGGGAATAGTAAAGATCGATAGTGATCAGCAGGAAGCTAAGAATTGCTACACTTCATCGATGAAACCAGCTTCGAAGTCAAGGGAGCAATAGCAATCAAGGTATCCTCCAAGAAATGTCTTGGAGGCCAGAGAGCAGGATGTGGTAGAAATCCTCATGGATCCTGATGATCCTGAATCCAAAATCTATATCGGGTCAGGGATCCTCGGCGAAATGAAAGAAGACCTCATATCCTTCCTCAAAAGGAGAAAGACTACCTTTGCATGGAAACATGAAGACATGACTGGTATATCCAAAGATGTTATTACCCATAAGCTCGGCATCGACAGATCTTTCAAACCAATCCATCAAAGGAGAAGGAAGTTTGCTCCAGAAAGGAATGCCATTATCCAGGAAGAGGTAGAAAAATTGCTCCGGGCAGGTATGATAAGAGAAGTCAAGTATCCAAGATGGTTGGCCAATGTGGTAGTTGTTCAAAAGAAAAATGGAAAGTGGAGGGTATGTGTCGATTTTACCGATTTAAATAAGGCATGTCCCAAGGATCCTTTCCCTTTACCCCACATTGACTCCATGGTGGATGCAACTGCGGGTCATGAACTGTTAACTTTTATGGATGCTTCATCTGGATTTCAACAAATCCAAATGGAACCATCCGACCAAGAGGATACAGCCTTCATGACTCCAACTGGTATATATTGCTATATTGCTATGCCGTTTGGATTGAGGAATGCAGGTGCAACGTACCAAAGGCTGGTGAATATGATGTTCAAGGATCAGATTGGACAAACTATGGAGGTTTACATAGATGATATGGTGGTGAAATCCTTAAAGGCTGAGGATCACCTACGAGACTTGGAGGAAGCATTTGATATCCTTGACAAATATAATATGAAGCTTAATCCTTCAAAATGTCATTTTGGTGTTAAAGCAGGTAAATTCTTAGGATACATGGTGACTAAGAGAGGCATTGAAGCTAGCCCGGAACAAATCAAAGCAATAGTGAACATCAAATCTCCGGCCAATGCTAAGGATGTTCAAAGGTTAACAGGAAGGATAGCAGCCTTGAACAGATTCATATCCAAGTCCTCCGAAAAATGTAAAGAATTCTATGATATCCTAAGGAAGAACAAGAAATTTGAGTGGACGGAGAAGCATGAAAATGCCCTAAAGGCCCTCAAAGATTACCTATCTTCGGCCCCGGCTTTAATGAAACCAGAAAAAGGTGAAGTGTTATCCTTGTATCTCGCGGTATCCTCAAAAGCAGTAAGTGCGGTCCTTGTTAAGGATCATCAAGGTACACAACATCCCGTCTATTATGTAAGTAAAAGTTTACTTGATGCCGAATCCAGGTACTCACACCTTGAAAAGCTTATCCTTGCATTAATAATGGCATCTACTAAGTTAAGACATTATTTTGAAACTCATGTTATCATTGTTAAAACTAATTTTCCAATTAAGAATGTCCTCAGGAAACCAGAGATGTCAGGAAGAATGGCTAAGTGGGCAGTGAAATTGAGTGCATATGATATAAGATATGAGCCTAGGACAGCTATCAAATCCCAAGCATTAGCTGACTTTGTGGCTGATTTCAGTAGTGATTTACAAGAAGAAGCTGAGTTAGAAGTCCAGCAGCTAGAGGAGACCAAGGATCCTTGGATACTTCACACTGATGGATCCTCAAATGTCAAAGGCACAGGGCTTGGAATACTACTAAAATCGCCACAGGGGAACATAATACCCCATTCTATAGCTTGTGAGTTCCAAACCACTAATAATGAGGCTGAATATGAAGCCTTAATTGCTGGTTTGCAAATTGCAAAGCATATGGGGATCAGGTATCTTGAGGTACACGTAGATTCTTTGTTAATTACAAATCACTTTAATGGATCATATGCTGTTAAAGGTGAAAAACTAACCAAATATTTGGAGATAGTCAAAAGTTTGGCACTCTCTTTTGTTTCCTTTAGTTTGTCACAGGTACCAAGGGAAGAAAATACAGAAGCTGATGCATTGGCTAACTTAGGATCATCTTTGAAGATCCCAGAGGATATCAGGATTCCTATTATCCATATCCTGACCCCGGCTATCGAGGATCACCAGACTATGGAGATAGGAGACGATTCTGCAGTTATCCCTAGTGAGGATATTCAATCCTATTCAGGATCCAGATCATGGATCTCACCAATTATGAGATACTTACAACATGGAGAGATTCCTACAGGAGAAAACCCTAGGGCTTTCAAATCTAAGGTATCTCAATTCACAATTATGAATAATATGTTGTATAGACGATCTCTTGCAGGACCATACTTGAGATGCATTGAGGATCCTGAAGTTCAGGAAGTTTTAAAAGACTTCCATGAAGGAGATTGTGGAAACCATACTGGGGGCAGGGCTCTATTTTCAAGGATCCTGAGGACAGGATATTATTGGCCAACCATGAAAAAAGATGCTGTGGAGTATGCCAGAAGATGCGATCCTTGCCAGAGACACAGCAATATCCTTCATCAGCCAGCCGAATTATTGCATCCTATATCCTCCTCTTGGCCATTTATGAGATGGGGTATGGACATAGTTGGCAAGCTCCCTAAGGCACCTGGTGGAAAAGTATTCATGCTAGCTATGACTGGTTACTTCTCCAAGTGGATAGAGGCTGAAGCTTTTGCCCAAGTTAGAGAAAAGGAAGTTATATCCTTCATTAAACGAAATATTATAACTAGATTTGGAATACCCTCTGAGATTATATGTGATAATGGTTCCCAATTTATTGGGGGCAGAACCACTAACTTTTGTGACAGCTGGGGGATTCGGATGATAACATCAACACCAGTCCACCCACAAGCTAATGGTCAAGCAGAATCATCCAACAAGATCATCATCAATAACTTGAAGAAGAAGCTTGGATCCAAGAAAGGAAAATGGGCAGAAGAGCTACCCTATGTGCTCTGGGCTGACAGGACAACCCCTAAGAATGCTACTGGTCAAACACCATTCTCTTTGGTGTTTGGGGCAGAATCAGTGATCCCAACAGAAATGGTGGTTCCTACTGCTAGAACAAGTGCCCGTGATCCTGAGGAAAATGATGAAAATTTGACTCAAGACCTGGATACTATTGAAGAAATCAGGGATATGGCTAGGATCAGGATGGCCAGTTATCAACAAAGAATGGCTGGTGCTTACAACAAAAATGTCAGGATCAGAAGGTTTCAAGTTGGAGACATGGTGTTAAGGAAAGCATTTCAAAATACCACCAATCCTGCTGATGGAAAATTGGCTCCAAAATGGGAAGGCCCTTATTTGATTGAAGCTGAAGCAGGAAAGGGGGCATATAGATTGCTAACCATGGAAGGTGATTTGCTACCAAGAGCTTGGAATGCTGTTCACTTGAAGAAATATTTCATGTGACAAGGATCCTCGTGGTAGAGGTGATCCTAGTGGAAGGGATATCCTTAAAGGATCCTCAAAGTATCGGTGATCCTTATTCAGGTAATCTCCTAATCTTGAACTATTTCATTTCTTAATTTTCTCATCTAAGGATAAGGATCATGTATCCTTTATCCATCTCTCACGTAAGTTTAAGTGTTGAAAGTTCAGGTATCCTTAGCATAACGATGGTTATCCACAGAAGCAATCCGTCATATGGGTCTAACCCCAGTTATTTGGGCTTGTCCCCAGATTCCGCCTGTAGCGCACGATGATCCTGGTATAGTTCAAGGCTTTGGGACCAGTACTCATTATAGGGGCTGATAATTCCATTGTTCTGGCTATGCTTAGGATCCTACGTATAATGGTAGACGTACCATACATCCGTTCATAAGGTTTCTAACGTTTTCACGTTAGCTAAGGTTTTGACATCTTCATGTCACTAAGTTTGGATAGTCGCCAGTTAGGGCCATACTCCAGTTTACACACGATCCTTGGGCTTGTCCCCAGTTATCCTTGGGCTTGTCCCCAGTTATCCTTGGGCTTGTCCCCAGTTATCCTTGGGCTTGTCCCCAGTTGCTAACTCTTCTCTTATATTGGCTTAGTCCCAAGTAATGCTCTATTTCAGGTCTTTGAGGATAGACAGCTAGGGATCCGTGATCCTTATTTCACTCTAAGGTTTATCTTATAGTTATCCTTATTATGGTTAGGATCCTAACTTGGATCTTCAGGTATGATCCTTAACTATTTTTGATTCTATTCAATTATTTATTTGAATAACCCTTATACTTGACAACTGAAATTGTGATTCTTAAACTGTATCACTTTTTAGAACTTATCGATTATGGGATATATGATCCTTAATCATATCCTAAACTTTTTGGATATCTTTTTTAATTTTTCAAAGCTTGATAAGTATAAACAAAATGAACATTACAACAGTTGGAAAGTAAGATATAAAAAAGGATAACAACATATGATAAGCGACAAAAGGTTAAGTTTTTATTTATTAACATAAGGCTAACCCTTTAAAAGTTGTCAAAATTACCTACCCGAGCATCTACCAGCAAAACGTGGCCCGTCCGCTGGGGTAGGTAAAGGGTGTCCATGATAATAAGTTCAAAAGTAGTGCAGGAAATAAAGACGGAAGGATAACAAGTGGCTTCATCCCCCAAACAGAGGATCCATCCACCACCTATTATCCTGCCTATTGTCCAAAGGATCATACATGATCCTTAATCCTAAAACCTATTGTTCGAAGTACAGCCCATGAAATTGTCTTAAACATCACAACCACAAAAAACAACCATCAAACTAAAAAATTGGGCTCCGGCCTTGGCACGTATATCCATCATCGCCCAATTGTGCAGCTCACACCTTGGCTGCATCACCACCAGCATCATCACCACCGGCCTGATCCTTCCCGCTGCCACTTGCCTCAATTGCCAGGACATCAGCTGCCTCCTCCTCATCATCCTCAAGATCTGCCAACCTTGCCTTCCAACCTTCAACGTCCCAGCTGCTTTTGTCAAAGTTAGGATCTTGAGCTTCCTGGGCCATCTTCAACTTAGTCTGATACATTGTGATGGCAGCAGAAAGCTTGGTATTTTCGATGAGGTCATGCTTTTCATAATCAAAGTTGACCAGCGCCTTGGCCATTTCCTGCTTGGTATCCTGGAGTTCCTTCCGAGCATCAGCAAGTGCAAGATCTTTGAGCACGGCAACTTGTTGGAGATCAGCTATTTTCCTGTCTTGATCCTCTACATGGCCCACATAATCCTCGATCTCAGCAAATTTCTGCAGAAAGAAGATAAGGCAGTTTAAGGTCAAGTGATCCTCATACGAGTAGGATACAAAGGCAGAGTTAAGGATCCTTACATCATTGAAGTATTCGAGAAACTGGTGGCGGATCAGTGCTAGCCCTTGAAGATCCTCAGCATCAGAAGTTTTCCTCTTCTTAACGGCCTTTCCTTTGGTGGGTGCCCTTGGAATGGAGATGCTAGGACTGGTAGTGGACTTCTTCCTCCTGGGTCGTACGAGATCAAGATCGGCTGCGTTGAATTGAGAAACAGGCTTGACAGGTTTTCCAGCGCCTACGCATTCAAAGCAAGATGAGTATCCTTATCCTATTTCAATTTATCTATTTATTTTAATATTTAAAAGACAGGATACTTACTCGACATGGTAATGGAACCTGAGGATACTTCTTGTGAGTCTTGGGTGTCTATCTTGAATGTCCTTGTTTCAGGATCAAGCTTCCAGAAAGCAGCGAGCTTATCCTTGGTTTCAGGTGATGTGCGGATACGTGAAATGGTGATAGCTGCAAAACAAAAAAGCAAAAATATAAGTTATCCTTGCAAACAAAGAAAGTTCCCGGTGATCCTTATCAGGATCCTCCATCCTACCATGGGTAGCCCAATTTTTAGGAAGATCCTTTCCATCCTGGATAGAATCTCTCTTGACAAAGAAAAAGCGACGTTTCCAGTCTTTGTCATTCTTGGTGACTTTCAGAAGAGGATGATCTGCACCGGATTTTCGTTTAAGCAAATAACGATGGGAACCAAAAGTAGTGAGATCATATAGCTCCGCCAATTCTGACATGCACAAAGCAATGCCTTCTTGTTCGATGATCCTCTCCAGGGTATACAAGACCCTCCAAATCATCGGCATGGCTTGTATATAAGAGATGCCGGTAAGAGAAAAGAAGGATTGTGTAAACTCCGGGAAAGGATAGGTGTATCCTATGGTGAATGGAGTGGCTGGAAATGCAACCCATGTTTCTGAAACATAGTCGCTAAGGGTAGTAGGATCAAAGGGTCTGATGACGGCATCCGCCGGAAAACAGCAACGGATTTTGTCTATTTGTGCTTCGTTAAAACAACACTTTTCATTCGCGGAGTCCTTGATGATTTTCTGACTTTCCAGAGGGCTATCTTTCTTGTGATCTTTGCCCGGAGAACTTCGGAGCAACATCTTGAAGAAAAGATAAAAACAGAGCAAGAGAGGGAAGAGGATAGAGAGAGAGAATACCTGATCGTCTTCGGAATGAGGGTTATAAAGGGAGTTTTTCTGAAAATTTAAATGCATTTGATCCTATCTATATCTCTATTTATAATCATGATCTTGCAGGTTGTCACTTCCGTGACATCATCATCGCAACGGCTAGTTTAAAATTAACGGCTATATATCCGTTAGTTTGTTACGGATAAGATCGAGAAAACATAACTCGCTAATTTTACAATTTCACTCCTTATATTTTGGGGGCAATTGTTAGGGGAGGATTTTCTAACAATTAGTGATCCTTATTTGTTATCCTAACTAGTGATCCTTACTTCTGTGACAGGTGGTGATCCTCAGAAGGGCTTTAGGATCAGGATCATGGATCACTTCAAGGATCCTCATACTGACGATTGTTTACTTAAGTTTTATAACATATCGCAGGTGTAACAAGCTTGACCAGGTCTTAGCGGCATTCTTGGAGAATATTCCTGAAGTATTCTGCACGTGCTAGATTAAAACTAGACGTTATGGAGAACGTGGAGGCTTGGCTTGAAAGTCGGAAAGTTTGTTAACTAGATATTTTTCTTATTTGAAAGGGGCAACGAGCTAGTTAGTAACACTTAGTCATTTTTGGCAGTCACACACACTCGCAAACACTCTCATACAAGCTCTCGTTCAAACACTTAACAATTACTTACACTTTATACACATTTCACAGTAGTGATCCTTGTACCTAGCTCGTTGCTATCCGAAGTTGTAAACGTTATTTCATTTATTTGAGCTTGGTGATCGGTAGTTTCCATCACCCGGGGTTTTTTGTGCCGGAGATCAACTCTTGATCAAGGGCTTTTTCCCCGTATAAATCTTTGTGTTGTTTGTGCATTCCACATTGAAGTGATCCTCATTGTTGTTAAACCTTTTGAGCATCATACCCCGTAATCTAGAGTTTGGTTGCAATATTCTCAACAGATTTTCTGACCAAAACACTAAGGAAACCAAGATGGACAATGGAGACAGACCCGTCCGGACCTCCGTTGTTACCCAGGATAAAGTCATAACTTTTGATGAGGATGATCGTGTTGATGTCCAGGATCCTCATCATGATGGTCTTGTAATCACATTGTTTATTTCTAACCACTTTGTTCGCAGGATCCTTATAGACGGAGGGAGTTTCGTGAACATCATTCAGCTTGATGTCCTCAAGAAGATGAATATCCCAGAGTCTGATATTGTCCCAAGATCCTCAGTACTTGTGGGATTCAGTGGGGAAACCAAGAACACATTGGGGGACATCAAACTCCCAATCTATATTGAAGGATTGCATTCTTATCAAAAATTTTGTGTTATAGATTGCTTATCTTGTTGCAACGTTATCCTTGGCAGGCCATGGATACATGATATGAAGGCAGTCCCATCCACCTATCATCAGTGTGTAAAGCTTCCAAGTCCATGGGGAGTGGTGAAAATTGAAAGTGATTAACAAGAGGCTAAGAATTGTTATACCTCATCAATGAAGCCAGTCTCAAGACCAAGGGAGCAATAGCAATTAAAGTATCCTTCGAGAGATATCTTGGAGGCAAGAGAACAGGATTTGAAAGAAATCCTCATGGATCCTGAATCCAAGATCTTCATAGGATCAGGGATCCTTAGCGATATTGAACATGAGCTAGTATCCTTCCTTAAGAGGAGGAAATCCACCTTTGCCTAGAAACATGAAGACATGACAGGTATATCTAAGGATATAATTACTCATAAACTTGGCATTGACAGGTCATTCAAGCCAATTCATCAAAAGAGGAGGAAGTTTGCACCTGAAAGGAATGCTATTATCCAGGAAGAAGTAGATAAACTACTTCGGGCAGGTATGATAAGAGAGGTTAAGTATCCAAGATGGTTGGCCAATGTGGTTGTTGTTCAAAAGAAAAATGGAAAGTGGAGGGTATGTGTCGATTTTACTGATTTAAACAAGGCATGTCCCAAGGATCCTTTCCCATTACCCCACATTGACTCCATGGTGGAT
Source organism: Helianthus tuberosus (assembly GCA_030545235.1). Taxonomy (NCBI): domain Eukaryota; kingdom Viridiplantae; phylum Streptophyta; class Magnoliopsida; order Asterales; family Asteraceae; genus Helianthus; species Helianthus tuberosus. The sequence goes on along the minus strand of CM060399.1, from coordinate 212,506,289 downwards.
GCTACCGCGGGTCATGAGTTGTTGACTTTTATGGATGCTTCCTCTGGATTTCAACAAATTCAGATGGAACCATCTGATCAAGAGGATACAGCCTTTATGACCCCAACTGGTATATACTGTTATATTGCTATGCCGTTTGGACTAAGGAATGCAGGTGCTACTTATCAAAGGCTAGTCAATATGATGTTCAAGGAACAAATTGGACACACTATGGAAGTCTATATTGATGACATGGTGGTTAAGTCCAAGAAAGCTGAGGATCACCTTAAAGACTTGGAGGAAGCATTCAATATCCTTGATAAGTTTAATATGAAACTAAATCCTTCCAAGTGTCATTTTGGTGTTAAGGCAGGTAAATTCTTAGGCTATATGGTGACAAAGAGGGGCATTGAAGCAAGTCCAGAGTAAATCAAGGCTATTGTGAATATCAAATCTCCTGCCAATGCTAAGGATGTGCAAAGATTAACGGGCAGGATTGCAGCCTTGAATAGATTCATATCCAAATACTCAGAAAAGTGCAAGGAATTCTATGACATCCTGAGGAAGAACAAGAAATTTGAATGGACTGAGAAGCATGAAAGTGCCCTTAAAGCTCTTAAGGATTACCTATCCTCAGCCCCAGCCTTGATGAAACCAGAAAAAGGGGATATATTATCCTTATACTTGGCGGTATCCTCAAAAGCAGTAAGTGCGGTCCTTGTTAAGGATCACCAAGGTACACAACATCCTGTTTATTATGTAAGTAAGAGATTACTTGATGCTGAATCCAGGTATTCACACTTAGAAAAACTTATCCTTGCATTAATTATGGCATCTACTAAATTGAGACATTATTTTGAGACTCATGCCATTATTGTTAAGACTAATTTTCCAATTAATGTTCTCAGGAAACCTGAAATGTCAGGAAGGATGGCTAAGTGGGCAGTGAAGCTTAGTGCATACGATATAAGATATGAGCCTAGAACTGTCATCAAATCCCAAGCTTTAGCTGACTTTGTGGCAGATTTCAGTAGTGACTTGCAAAAGGAAGCTGAGTTAGAAGTCCAACAACTTGAAGAGACTAAAGATCCTTGGATTCTCTTCACTGATGGAGCCTCTAATGTAAAAGGAACAGGGCTTGGAATACTACTAAAATCGCCACAGGGGGACATAATACCCCACTCCATAGCTTGTGAATTTCAAACTACCAACAATGAGGCTGAGTATGAAGCCTTGATAACTGGTTTGCAAATTGCTAAGCATATGAGGATCAGGTATCTTGAGGTACATGTAGATTCATTATTAATCACTAATCACTTTAATGGATCCTATGCTGTTAAAGGTGAAAATCTAATCAAATATTTAGAGATAGTCAAAGAATTGGCACTCTCTTTTGTTTCCTTTAGTTTGACACAGGTACCAAGGGAAGAGAATGCAGAGGCTGATGCATTAGCCAATCTAGGATCATCGTTGAAGATCCCGAAAGATATAAGGATCCCTATTATCCACATCCTTGCCCCTACTATTGAGGATCATGTAGCTATGGAGATAGGAGAAGATTCTGCAATCATCCCTAGTGATGATACTCAATCTCATTCAGGATCATGGATCCTCCCAATCATGAGATACATACAACATGGAGAGATCCCTACAGGAGAAAATCCCAGGGCTTTCAAAATTAAGGTATCTCAATTTACAATATTGAATAATATGTTGTATAAACGATCTTTTGCAGGACCATATCTAAGATGCATTGAGGATCCTGAAATCCAAGAAGTCCTGAAGGATTTCCATGAAGGAGATTGTGGAAACCACACTGGGGGCAGGGCATTATTCTCAAGGATCCTGAGGACAGGATACTATTGGCCTACTATGAAGAAGGATGCTGTGGAATATGCCAAGAAGTGTGATCCTTGTCAGAGACATAGTAATATCCTTCACCAACCAGCAGAGCTTTTGCATCCTATATCCTCTACTTGGCCATTTATGAGATGGGGAATAGATATAGTTGGTAAGCTTCCTAAGGCACCTGGTGGAAAAGTATTCATGCTTGCTATGACTGATTACTTCTCCAAGTGGATAGAGGCTGAAGCCTTTGCTCAAGTCAGAGAAAAGGAAGTTATATCCTTTATTAAAAGGAACATTATTACTAGATTTGGTATTCCTTCTGAAATTGTTTGTGATAATGGATCCCAATTTATTAGGAATAGAACTACTAACTTTTGTGACAGCCGGGGGATTAAGATGATAACATCAACACCAGTCCACCCACAAGCTAATGGTCAGGCAGAATCATCCAACAAGATCATCATCAACAACTTGAAAAAGAAGCTTGGATCCAAGAAAGGGAAATGGGCAGAAGAACTACCTTATGTGCTTTGGGCTGATAGGACAACTCCCAAGAATGCTACTGGCCAAACTCCATTCTCTTTGGTATTTGGAGCAGAATCAGTGATCCCTACAGAGATGGTGGTTCCAACTGCAAGAACAAGCATTCGTGATCCTGAAGAAAATGCTGAAAACTTGGTTCAAGACTTGGACACTATAGAAGAAATCAGGGATTTGGCAAGGATAAGGATGGCCAGTTATCAACAAAGGATGGCTGGAGCTTACAACAAAAATGTCAGGATCAGGAAATTCCAAGTTGGTGATATGGTATTAAGGAAAGCATTTCAAAATACCACCAATCCTACTGATGGAAAGCTAGCACCAAAGTGGGAAGGCCCCTATTTGATTGAAGCTGAAGTAGGAAAGGGGGCATATTGATTGCTAACAATGGAAGGTGATTTGCTGCCAAGAGCTTGGAATGCTGTCCATTTGAAGAAATATTTCATGTGATCAGGATCCATGATCCTTACCTGACAAGTATCCTTGAAGGATCCTTACAGGGCAGAGGATCCTCATTTTGGTAATGATCTAATCTCAAACTATTTCATTTTTTAATTATCCTATATAAGGATAAGGATCATGTATCCTTTATCCTCCTTTCACTTGATTCTGAGTTTTGAAGGTTCAGGTATCCTTAACTAAGGATTGAGTATCCACGGAAGTATCCAGTTATTTGGGCTTGACCCCAGTTATTTGGGCTTGACCCCAGTTTGGGCATGTCCCCAGTTTCGCCAGTAGCGCACGATGATCCTGGTATAGTTCATGGCAATGGGACCAGTACTCGCTTTAGGGGCTGACAATTTCATTGTACTGGCTATATTCGGGATCCTACGTATAATGGTAGACGTACCATACATCCGTTCCTATGGTTTCTAACGTTTTCACGTTAGCTAAGGTTTTGGCATTTTCATGTCACTAAGTTTGGATAGTCGCCAGTGAGGGCCATACTCCAGTTTACACACGATCCTTTGGGCTTGTCCCCAATTATCCTTTGGGCTTGTCCCCAGTTATCCTTTGGGCTTGTCCCCAGCTATCCTTTGGGCTTATCCCCAATTATCCTTTGGGCTTGTCCCCAGTTATCCTTTGGGCTTGTCCCCAGTATATTGGGCTTGTCCCCAGAATTGTTGGGCTTGTCCCCAGTTACTAACTCTTATCTTATATTGGCTTAGTCCCAAGTTGTATCTTATTTCAGGTTTTTGGAGATAAACGACCAAGGATCCTTGATCCTTACCTTCTACTAAGGTTTGTCTTTTGGTTATCCTGATTATAAGTGTTAAAGGTTAGGATCCTAACTTGGATTCTCAGGTATGATCCTTAACTATTTTAATTTTATTCATTATTCATTTGAGTGACCCTTATCCTTTGACAACTGAACTTATGATCCATAAACTATATTACTTTTCAGAACTTGTCGACTATAGGATATGTGATCCTTGATCATATCCTAAACTTTTTGAGGATATTTATTAAATTTTTTCTTTACTTGATAAATTTAGACAAAATGAATATCACAACAATTGAACAGTAAAGTACTAACAAGGATAGTAACACGGGAGATAGCCAAAAACTTAAAGTTATTTTATTCACAAAAGATTAAACCCTTTAAGGTTGTCAAAATTGCCAACCCACGTTTCTACCAGCAAAACGTGGCCCGTCCACATGGGTTGGCAAAGGGTGTCCATTGTTTACGGGTCTTGGTAGTGCAGGAAATAAAAGACGGAAGGATAACGAGTGACTTCATCCCCCAAACGGAGGATCCATCCACCACCCATTATCCTGCCTATTGTTCAAGGATCCATGATCCTTCACCCTAGAAACTATTGTCTAAAGGTGTTACAACCTATCATTGTTCGACAAAAACATCATAACCAAAATACCAAATTCTAAAAAAAAATGGGCTCCGGCTACGTCTAGAAATGTCCTTCATCGCCCATTCCTGAAGCTTACACCTTCGCTGCATCACCATCTCCTCCAGCTCCGGTATCCTTCATATGACCCTTGCCACTGCCACCAGCCTCGATTGCCAGAACCTCATCAGCCTCTTCTTCGTCCTCCAACTCAGCCAGCCTAGCCTTCCAGCCCTCCATGTCCCAGTTGCTCCTGTCAAAATTAGGATCCTGAGCTTCTTGGGCCATCTGCAACTTGGTCTTGTACATGGCAATGGCAGCAGAGACTTTAGCATCCTCCGTGATCTCGTGCTTCTCATAGTCAGCATTGATCTGAGCTGCAACCGCCTGAGTTTTGGCATCATTGAGATCCTTTTCGAGGGAGGCAATCTTGTGATCCTTGAGCACCGCCACTTTTTGGAGATCAGAGTATTTCTCCTCAAGCTCTTCGACGTTCCCAACATAGTTCTCGATTTCAGCAAATTTCTGCAAAGAAGACAATGTAAAGTTCAGGATCACGTGATCCTCAAATGGGCAGGATAATCAAGTTAAGTCAGTGATCCTTACATCAGCAAAGTACTCGAGGAACTGATGGCGGATCAGAGGCAAGCCTTCTAGGTTGTCAGCTTCAGAGGTCTTCCTTTTCTTTCCACCTCTTCCCTTTGAAGTGGTTGCCTTGGGGACTATGATGGAGGGGCTAGCAGCAGACTTTTTCTTTGAGGATCTGACAGTGTCAAGATCAGTGACACTGAATTTGGAGGCAGATCTTGAAGGTTTTCCAGCGCCTACACACCCAAAACAGATAAGTATCCTTATCCTATTTCTATTTAACTATTTATTTAAACATTTAATCATGCAAAAAACAGGATACTTACTTGACATAGTGACAGAACCTGAGGATACTTCTTGAGAATCCTGGGTATTTGTTTTAAATGATCTTCTTGCAGGATCAAGTCTCCGGAAAGCGGCAAGCCTTTCCTTTGTTGCAGATGTTGTGATGAGGTGTGCGACAGTAATAGCTGCAAGAAAGAAACAAAAGGACGTTAGTGATCCTAAGACGAAAGCAAGGTCATCTGGTGATCCTTCTCAGGATCCTCTATCCTACCATGGGTGCTCCACTTCCTTGGCAGATCCTTTCCATCAGGGATAGAATCCCTCCTGACAAAGAAGAATCGCCGTTTCCAGTTGGTGTCATTCTTAGTGGCTTTGAAGATGGGGTGTTCTTCACCAGGTTTATGTTTGAGTAGATACCGATGGGATCCATGGCTAACAAGGTCATACATCTCTGCAAACTCTGACATTCCCAGAGCAATTCCTTCATGTTCAATGATCCTTTCAAGGGTATATAAGACCCTCCAGACCATTGGCATCGCTTGAATGTAGGAGATGCCGGTGAGAGAGAAGAAGGATTGGGTGAAATCTGGAAAAGGATATGAGTATCCTATTGTGAATGGTGTAACCGGAAAAGCTACCCAGGTTTCAGAAACATAATCACTTAGAACGGTGGGGTCAAATGGTTTGAATTCGGTGTTTGCCGGAAAACAATGGCGGATTCTGTCTATTTGTGGATCAGTGAAGCAGCATCTTTCTTTCGCTGAATCTTTGATGATCCCCTGGCTCTTAAGAGGACTGTCTTTTATGTGATCCTTAGCCAGAGAGGATCTTAACATCATCTTGGTCATGAGGGTAGAGAAGAAGATGAACAGAGAAAGAAAACGTAAAGGGAGAAGAGGAAGAGAGATACCTGCTTGATCTTCGGATGTGGATTTAAAGGGAGTTTCTCTTGAATTTAAATGCGAATTGATCCCTATCTCTAACTCCAATTTATAATGATGGTCTTGCAGGATAGTCACTTCAGTGACGTCAGGATGGTAACGGCTAGTCCGATTACAACGGCTAGTTATCCATTGATTCATTACGGATAAGGATAAGGACAGAAAATATAACTCGTTTATTTACATAATTACTCCTTATATTTTGGGGGCAATTGTTAGGGGAGGATTTCCAAATGATCAGTGATCCTCATTTACTGTTGGGTTTAGTGATCCTCACTTCTGATTGAATTGGTGATCCTCAGAAGTATTGCAGGATCAGGATCATGGATCATCTTAAGGATCCTTATACTAACGATTGTCTACTTTGAATATGATGTTGTTTTGCTGGAGTACCAGCTTGGACTTGGTCTTGGCGATATTCCTGGAGCATATTCCATGACTTATTCCGCACGTGCTTAACTGAAGTGGACGTTATGGAGTTCGTGGAGGACTTGCATGAAATGCGGAATGTTTGTTAGCTTAGATATTTTCCATTTTTAAAAGGGGTAGTGAGCTAAATAGAAAACACTTGGCTATTTTTAGCTTAACACACACTCTCGCAACTGCTCTCACCAGCTCTCGATGATTCACTTGGCGATTACACACTTTTTTACACAATACACTCTAGTGATCCTTGTAATTAGCCCGCTATCATCCGAAGTTGTAATACATTTCTTGTTTAATCTGAGTTGGTGATCGGTAGTTTCCATCACCCGAGGTTTTTTATGCCGGAGATCATTCATTGATCAAGGGCTTTTTCCTCGTATAAATCTTTGTGTCACTTATTCATTTAATTTCTGAGTGATCCTTAGTGTTATTCATTGATTCAAGCATCATACCTCACAACAGAAAGTTTGGTTGCATTGTCATTGCTTGATTTTTGACCAAAACAATAACTATACTATTTATCATAATAAACTATTGGTTTTACATATTACGTAATTTTTTTTTGAATGGCTAACGTTACTCTCCCAGACTATTATATTTACAAATAACTCACCCTTGCTTGGGATTGAACCCAAGACCTCCCACTAAGAGGCAAGAGCCTCTACCAAGTGAGCTAGCCCCACATTTATACATATTACGTAAATAGATATAATTAACTATGTTTTATAAAACCATAAAACATACTATAAATACTATAGAACTTTAGAATTTTATAAAAAATTATTAGATGATTATAATTTTTTTAAAAAGTTTATATTTGTTACAAATTCTTAAAAACATGTATAAATTCTTATAAATATAAAAAAATGCAATTCTCAACAATTTTGAAAAAGTTAAACATAACTTCAATTTTGACGAAAACAAAAAATTAAAAAGATGATATTGTTAGTCGTCTTCACGCATATAACAACCATAAACATCCCAGATGAACCCGAACAACCCAACGTTCATGGGACTTTCATCCGTTGTCATCCACCGGAAGTTATTCCACATATATAAAACCCGCATTGCAGGTGCTCTAGCCTTTAAAATGTCATGTACATACCGTTGTCAATTTTATAGTCATAATTTTAACAAACTAAGTATTTGGGTTTATGATTAAAAGTTTAATTTATGAATTTCATTTTCATTATTATTTTTTATTTTTATTCTTGTTAATGTAATGTAATTAAATGGAAAAAAGGACGGATTAGCATATGATCTACTAGGTTATAACCCCGTGTATTACACGGATTGAATAAATAAATTTTAAATACTAAATAATAAAACAATATATCTTTAAAAAACCTCATTTATTGCATGGTTTGAATAAATTTAATTTTATATATATTAAGTAATAAAAAGTTATATCTATAAAAACCATCTGTATTTTACGGGTTGTGTAACACCCCGAAAACGAGTTTGGTAATCAAACCACGTTAATACTAAAAGACGAGTAAAGTATCGTTAGTGGTAAAATTAATCCGGTGAATATTAGGATTTTTAAATTAATAAACCTAATATTAAATAAAAATAGTATAAAGGCTTTTGATGAAATAAAGTTTGTAGAAGGCCCGAGTTAACGGGACTCAAAATAAACTTAGTCATAATTTCCCTAGACCCACTGAGTTAACTAGGAATGTTTAACCTAGTTAATAAATGAGAACATTGCTATTAAAATAAATAGGTTGTGGCCTACTTAATAATGAACCAAACACGAGGGGTTAAAGTGGGATAACCTGAAAGATTATTTAAACAAATCAAAACACAAACACACACATACGTATGTTTTAGATCGAGCAGGGGAAGCTCCCCATGGAGCCAAACCCTAACCTTCAACAAATCCATCTGATTGAAGGGCCAAACGAAGCTCAAATTCACAACCGAACGTGAATTAACGATCACCCGAACAATAGGATCACAAGGTATGTAAAATCTTGATGATTCGTGAAGTTTTAAAATTTTGATAATCATCCTAATCATGAATTAGGCATGGATTAGAGAAGCTATGGCTAGATTAGTGATGTATATTTGATTAGGAACAAAACCCTAAGTGAAAATCATACATAACATGCTATGAATTGAAGGATTGGATGATTTACCACACTAGGTTAAGTGGGTTTTAACCGTAGGAAGAACTTGATGATATAATTGTGTTTAGGATCATCATATACGATTGTAATCAAGAAATACTTGAACAAAATAGTGTGTTCAAGTGCATGATCATACTTACTATGTAACACCTCGTAAAATCACGACCAATATAATGAAGACAAATGTCATGAGCTTTAAACGTGTAATAGATCGAATATGAGGGACTAAAGTTGACAAACAAAGAAAGTATGTGTGTAAAAGGATTCAAAGTGTCAACATTGGATAATTATACCTTTCAACAACCCTACACAATGTTTATACCCTTAAACGAATGAATTATGAATCGTATGAAGCCGTTTGTGGAAGAAAGTGAAAGTTTACAAACCGCAAGGGTTAAAAGTGTCAACATGTTTAATTTATACCTCTGAGTGACCTTTTAGCGAACCTGAAGCTTTGTAACGATTAATTATGCTCACTAGAATAAGTGATCAAAGTTTCACAAGGTTTCGATATTGTATGAGAAAGATACGCTAACATTCGTAAGTGAGGGGTTAAAAGCGTCAACGTTGAAATTAGGACTTTTCGGTGATGGTGTAAACTAACCGGGGACTTAACAAAGTTTGTTTATGATTTGGAGTCCTTAAAAGTCAGGTTGGAGGGTTAAAAGTGTAATAAAACAAGTTAAAATGAAGATTTGAAGGACCAGGGACCAAATATGCAAATCTGGGAAACTTGGTGACCGGATTTGGGAGCCATACCGGCCACGTAAGACCTCCCAGGACTCTTACGCGGGCCGCCTAAGAACCACCAGCAACCAAAATGCATGACATGTGCCTGTGCAGCCTGTTAAACCGACTTATTTGCATGGTTTTTGGATCCAGGAGCTTGGCCAACAGTTTTTCATGCATAGGGAGCACTTGGACTCATCTGGGATCAATCTTAGACTTGTGTGTAAGGATCTCATGCAATCAAAATCACTATATAAGAACACTTGTTGCAAACATTGGACTTACACTTTGAAAATCACTCTAGCTTATTTCCTGGAGCCTCCTGGAGCTCAAGATCATTCCCTAGGGATCATTAGTCGTGCTAAGAACTTCAGTAAGCTTCCTTAACCTTTCTAATTTGTGTTTTATTAGTTTAATAGCCTAAAGTCAAAACCGTCGTAATTAAGGTTTGACTTAGTGATTAATCACTAATGGTCCAATCATTTTTCGAATTGAAAGTAGCTTATGTGGGTAATAAACCCTTAAAAGGGCACCCTCATATTCCCACTCTAACTAGGTCAATTGTCGGGTCAAACTTAATTGTAAAAAGTCAACAGAAAGCTAATTTTCAAATAAACACATAATTAACAATGTAGAAGCCATGAAACCTGTTTTATCACTTGTGTAACTTGGTAATTAATGTAAGAACATGTCTAAGCATGTTCAACCCGATAATTTTCAGTTTAGGCTCGGTTCGGGACCGAAAGTCGCAAAAGTAGACTTTTGCTTTGACTTTCAGTTCTGACCCAATGTAGCATATTTTAGAAATGCCTTAGAGCTCTATTAGAACCATGTTATAGGATAGTGTAACCCTCTGAGGTTATACAACTTGGTTCCTTAGTTATATGATTCATGTGCATGTTTCCGTTATATGCCTAAATGTTAACCATTATGCCCTTTTGACCTTAAAACGAGATTTTTGAAAATGTGAGAGGACAAAAACCTTTATTACTGATTTATAAACTTGTCCTAAAAATTTGACATCAGTTTGAGGTCTAGATTAGGAGTTATGCTCAATATCGTAATTAAGGAACTTTTTATTAATTAAACGGCGTAATTAGCATAAAGCCTATCTAAACACAAATTTTGACACCAAAATTTTTACCCACTGATGTAGAATAATATTTAGGGATTTTTGAAGATTTTTATTTATTTTTAAGCTGAGCATAACATAGCGTACTTGCTTCAATTCGGTAATTGTCGGTTATACCCTTTTCTTGGATAAAATGAGTTTACATAACATATTGATACCCAACTTTTTGCTACTCATTTTATATCATAAATAAAACATTTTGAACTTTATAAACTGATCAAAAACTCAGATTTCCTATTTTAAACCGAAAATCGCTTAAAACCGACTTTTACGCGTTTTAAGCGCATAGTATGGGTCAAAACCATTTTTAACATATAAAACTTAATACCTACTGATGTTTTAAGTAAATTTTTATAATTAAACAGTAAGCAAAAGTTTTGAACTCAGAATTCTAATTTTGACCTTTAAAGCTTATGTGAAATTACCAAAATACTCCTACGGTGCATAGTTTGGTTATAAAAGATAAATTTCACATATATGCAATACCCTACTGTTATGACTTATAAAAATAAATATTTTTACTGATTATATCAGACCCGAAACTCAGATTAATATTTAAACTCCTTTATAAGCTTAAAATGACCAAAATACCCCTACAGGGCATAATTTGAGTTTAAAACCATTTTGGGCATAATGGAAGGTATCTTACTGATATCACAACATATTTAAGGCATATTAACTTAGGAAACCTATTCATGACTCATTTGGTTACCCGTTATGCATTTATTGCGTTCGGTACGGTTTATGTAACTAGTTTGCATAAATTAACCGAAACGGGTCAAACCTTATCATTTTCACTTCAAAATCCAGAATGTGTTTAGTTTACCCATATTATACATGTCTTCGTACTTGTCAGGTCTAAACCACACTCTAATCTGGTCTTCGCTTAATCTTGCGTTTGTACCGTATACCTTTCTTTAAAACTAACCGGTCAAAAGTAAGACTGTTAGGAAATCTAATAGGTTAATTAAAACCTTCGTTCCAGATTTAGGAGCCCAGTAAAAGATACTTGAACTTGCTAATTTGTACGGCTGAGATAAATTTATATAATTTGCTCAGGTAAATACTTTTAACTTATTTTCCCTTATACGGGCTTGGGGTATGGTATATAAAATACCGCTTGGTCGGGCATTGAATTGTTAATCATATGAAGGCTAATTTATTGAGATGACCCGTTTAATCTGTTTTGTTTGCTTAAAGCCTTTGGGGGTTAATGACCATGTCCCGGATATCCTTGGCATCATTCATTGAAATGGCCATGACCTAAGCACGGGGTGTAGGCATACACCTGCCGGTGCGTTTATAAAAAGAAATAACCTCCTGTTCGGGAATAACTCGTTGCGGGATTATATTATGTGGTGTGTCATTTAATCTTTAACCCGGTATTCAGCCCGGGCTACTGAACGTATAACAAACATGTAATTCTTTTACAAGTTTATATTTAAATAATTATCCCAAGTTATAAAAGATATTTTGTGCCTTGTGCATTCAAACCAATTTTCTTAAACATTTTCAAAATGAGTCGGTTAATTGTATTTACCAGTGAAAACTGACGTATTTTCCAAAAAGAGTCTTGCAAGCTTAGATGTTTATAAATCTGCTGAACAATGTTTCTTTTAACTTTGATCCGCCTGTGGATCCTTCACAACCGTTTTCGTAATAAATGATATTACTTTCATTCGGTTTGTAATGATTTTATCTTTCGACTTCCGCTGTGTATATAAACTGTGATAAATTGTCTATGATAATATCAACTACGTCACGATACTCCCCACCGGTAATACGTGGAAATATCGGGGGTGTGACATACTAGGATACGGGTTGTATGGTAAAATGAAAATGATGATATATTCTTGATTAGAATGATGTTTAATATCATCATGTGTTAAAATGATTAAACCGATAACATAAGAATGATGCTTATCGGATAATTGATAAAGTATATGATTGAATGATAAATTCGATGTGAAAACTGTGCTCTGTAATCGACGTACAATGTAAAACAATATCAATTATCAATAAAACAATTTTTTTTGATGTTATTATGTGTGTATTTGTGTTTGATGATTTTTCGATTTGATTCGAGACCGATTTCAAGCTTTAAATCGCTTTCTGGAAAGTTATACGCAAACTGGTGCGTAAACGCAGTCAGATTAATGCGACAAACACTCCAGAATAGTGACATAGGCTTAACATACCTTAAATAACCTTTACATAACTTAGAAATAAGTTTTGGAGGGTTTGGTGTGTCGAAATCAATCAAGTTTGTTCGATCGCAGGGACTATTTGTGTCAAACTGCGAAACTATACCGATTTGTATAGTAACAAACATTTCGGAACTTGATCATAAGTTAAACATGTCCTAAATATCCTTTACATAGCTTAGAAATAGGCTTTGAGGTGTTTGGTGCGCAAAAATAAACTTATTTGATCAATAGGGACTAAAAGCGTCAAAAAGTGAATAAGTTTGCATTTTCGCGCATATCTTACGTTCTGAGTATATCCGGACACCCAAAAATTTTTGTAATCATTAAAATATCTTATTTTAGTGATTGGAATGCAAAAATACCATTTGTCGCGCAATTTGGATCGTTTTTGCGTTCGTTACGATTTCCGTCGTAATTAACCAAATAACGCAACCGTACGACCAAACGAACCATCATCCGAGATGTTTTTGAGCATATTTTAAGTTCCCTATACTTTAACTTCATTTTAGTGCCTTAAAATGGGGTTAACGGGGCTTAAACGTGTCAAAAATGTATCGAAAACCAAGTTTTAGGACTGGAGGGGCTAAAATTGCAAATCTGCCAAAGTTTGCTAGGGCTGGGGCGTAAGCCTAAGCTTATTCTTACGCGGCCCGCGTCAAACCTTCAGCACAAAAACATTGAATCTGGACTTTGAGCTGGTTTTGATGGTTTTTAACCACTGATTTGGGATACCATCTGCTGGATTTTGATAGTATTTCATGTCCCATGGTATTCTAAAACCTTGTGCCCACTTGGATGGCCAAGATCGAAGCCTCTTTTGCAAGAAATGATCCTAACGGTTTACCGAAAACTATATATACCCAAGTCCTCATTCCATTTTCTGCACACTTGATCTGAAAAACTCTAAGTTGAAGTTCTAAAACTTCATACCTGAGTATTTTGGATCAAGATCTCCCTAGCTTGGACCCTTTGTAAGCTTCTTTCATGCTTTAATGCTTTCCAAGCGCGAAAGTCAAACAGTGTTTGACTTTCTGCTTTGACCAGTCTTTGGTCAACACAAAGTTCGTTTGAACTTTGAAACGTGAGCGTAATCACGATGGTTATAGTCCCTTGTGACTATACCTCCTGATTACCACGTTGATTAGGCGTAGTGACGAGTCATAGTTTCGGTCAAAATGCGTATTTATGTGTATTTTGTAACCAAACTATCCTTGGGTATCAAAACACTTTGTTTTGATATCAAAACTTTTTTTCTAACTTAGGTAAACATGTTCCAACATGTTTAGCTCGTCACTTTTAGTTTAGTGCTTGTATAGAGTCATAAGTCAAGCGGTCTAAACCACCGCTTAGACTTTCGAACTCGACCCGTTTGGTCGATCTTTAGGATCCGACCAAGCATGTTTAGTGACCATAATTGTATAGGGAATAACCTTCCGAGGTTATACCTTATGGTCACTTAGTTTAAGTAGTTGTATGATAGGTAGTTTATATACCTTAGGAAAATGACCAAAATGCCTTTTTCATGCATAATTGGATTTTAAGCATATGTAACTTAAAATTTTGTCACTTAACTGATTATGCAACATATTTAAACATGTTAGGGCATATAATACTTGTCATAGGACTAGTTAGACGTCTCGAACGCGCATTTACGCGAACGACGCGTTAAAGCAGCGTAAGCTACCTTAATGGGTCGAAAGCATTTAGGTTAGGTTCCGATTTAGAATGTAGATTTTGTTAAACCATATCACATGAGTTCCAATACTCATTTGGTTAAAAGACCTCATTCTATCCGATCTTCCGATATTAGGTATCGATTATTTGACTAGTGATTCGATTACTACGTGCTACTTGAATTTCCTTGGTTTGCCTGAGCTTGTTGAATTCCTTAGATTGAGGATACTTTGCACTTCGATGTGAGTACATAGTTCTCCTATTTTACTGTTTTCAATGGTTTTGGGGTGATTCATATGTATTAAAATGATTTCGATAATTTAACGATGTTTTCAAAAACGATTAATATGGTTTATATTAAACTAATAACGATTTCAATAATGTGAACAAACTTGTTGGACGTAGTTACATAATGAATAACATTCATTAATTTTGGCCGAACCTACCAGTATTAGGTTATGGTACCATAGTGTCACACCCCGATATTTCCACATATTACCGGTGGGCCCGGTGGGGAGTATCGTGACGTAATTGATATCGTCATAGTCAAACAACAGAAATTTAAATGCACAGTGAAAGCAAAAGATAGATTCATTTCAACTGAATAAATTGTAATATTAAGTATCACAAAATAGTTGAAACAGATCCACAGGCGGATCGAAAAAAAAGGAAATTGTTCAACAGACTTTAACATCTAGAGCTTGCGAGACTTGATTATTGATGCCTGGAGTAGCCAGCCTATTACGTATAGTACCTGCACTTAGCCTTTTTTGAAAAATACGTCAGTTTACACTAGTAAATACAACTTAACTGACTCATTTTGAAAAGGTTTAGAAAATTGATTTGAATGCACTTAGGCAAAAATATCTTTTATAACTTGGGACAATTATTCAAAAATAATCTTGTATACAGTTTTACTTATTTGTCGTCCATTAGGGCCGGTTTGTAGGGCCGGACAAGATTAACTGACACACCACAGGTATAATGCCCCCAAGGTTGATTCCTTTAAGTGGATTACCAGTTTTTACATAATGCAACTGTCAGGTGTACGCCTACACCCCGTGCTTAGGTCATGGCCATTTCTTTGAATGATGCCAAGGATATCCGGGACATGGTCATTTAACCCCCAAAGGCCATACACCAAATAATACAGATTAAAACGAGTTATGTAAATACATCAATCACAATCCGATATAAATTACTACACACCCGACCAAGCGGTACTTTTATAGTACCGTATCCCAAGCCCGTATAGGGAAAATAAGTTAAGAGTATTTACCTGAGCAAAGTATAAATCAAATACAACAAGTGCACGTAGCTTTTACTGGGCTCCTAATCTGGAACGAAGGTTTTTAATAACCTATTAGAATCCTAACGGGTCTTTAATTAAGCTTAGACTTAGACCGGTTAGTTTTCAAAAGGAAGACACGGTTCAAACGCATGATAAAGCGAAGACCGGTTTAGAATGTGGTTTTGACCCGACAAGCTTGGACACTTGTTTAATATGGGTAAACTAAACACATTCTGGATTTTGAGATGAAAAACGATATGGTTTGACCCGTTTCGGCTAATATATGCAAACTAGTTACATACGCCGATCCGAACGCGAAAAGTGCGTAACGGGTAACCAAAAGAGTCATATACAAGTTTCCTGAGTTAATATGCCTTAAATATGTTGTGACATCAGTAAGATATCTTCTATTATGCCCAAAACGGATTTAAACTCAAATTACGCCCCGTAGGGGTATTTTGGTCATTTTAAAGGTTATAAAAGAGTTTAAATATAAATATGAGTTTCGGGTCTGATGTAATCAGTAAAAATACCTAATTTACTAAGTTATATCAGTAGGGTATAACATATATGTGAAATATATCATTTCTAACCATACTATGCACCGAAGGGGCATTTTGGTAATTTCACCTAAGGTTTAAAGGTCAAATCTGGAAATCTGAGTTTAAAACTTTTGCTTACTGCTAAATTATAAAAATGTATTTAAAACATCAGTAGGTATCAAGTCTTATATATCTAAAATGGTTTTAATACATACTATGTGCTTAAAACGCGTAAAAATGCGTTTTTAAGCGATTTTCGGGTTTTATAAGAAAAGCTGATATTTTTATTATTCCAGAAGGCTTAAAATATTCTATCTATCATATTGGATCAGTAGAAAAAGGTTTGGTATCAAAAGGATTGGTAAAACTCATTTTATAGTCTAAAAGGGCAAAACCGACAATTACCGGATCAAGCTTAGAACTCTATGTTATGCTTAGCCTAAAAATAAATAAAAATCTCCAAAAATCCCAAAATATTATTTTATATCTGTGGGTAAGAATTTTGGTATCAAAAATCGGGTTTAGATAGTCTATACGCTAATTACACCGTTTAATTGCTAAAAAGCTTTCTAATTACGCTAATGAGCATAACTCTTAATCTAGACCTCACACTGATGTCAAATATTAGGTACAAGTTTATAAATCAGTAACTAAGATTTCTACTCTTTTACATTTTCAAAATTCATCTTTTAAGGTCATATGGTCATAATAGTCAACATTTAGGCATTTAACGGAAATATGCATATGAATCGGATAACTATTGGACCAAGTTGTATAATCACAAAGGGTTATACTAACATGAAACCTGGTCCAAATAAATCTCTAAAGCATTTCTAAACTAAGCTCGAACGGGTCAGAACTGAAAGTCAAAGCAGAAGTCAAATTATGCGACTTTCGGTCCCGAACCGAGCCTAAACTGAAAATTGTCGGGTTGAACATGTTTAGACATGTTCTTACGTTAATTACCAAGTTATATTAGTGATAAAACTGGTTGCATAGCTTCTACATTGCTAATTATGCATTAATTTGAAAATAAGCTTTCTGTTGACTTTTTGAGATTAACTTTGACCCGACAATTGACCTAGTTAGAGTGGGAATCAGAGGGTGCCCTTTTAAGGGTTTATTGCCCACATAATTACCCACTCATAGGTACTTTCAATTTGGAATTTGACTGGACAAATTAAGATTAATGACGAAGTCAAATCTTAATTACGACGGTTTGACCTTAATCTAATAAACTAAGCAAAACTGAATTAAAGAAGGTTAATAACACTTACCAAGGTCCTATGCACGACTAAAGATCACTAGGAAAAGGTCTTGAGCTCCAGGAACCTCCAGAAAGTGAGTTGTGAAAGTTTGTAAGTGGGTGTCAAAATGTTTGCAACATTGGGTCCTTATATAGTGAGTTTAACTCATCAAGATCATGCCACAATAGTCTATGGGATAATTCCTGATCATCCCAAGTGTCCCTCGGTCCTTCTAAACCATCAAACAAGCCCCTGGTATCAAAATCCATGCTCAAAAGTTGGTTAAACAGGCTGGACAGGCAGCCGTGATGTTTTTCTGATGCTGGCATGCTGAGGCGGCCCACGTAAGAGACCAGCCTGGTCTTACGCGGCTCGTGTGAGGGTCATGTCCGGTCAACAAACTTTCAACAATTGCAATTTAGGTCCCTCCAAACGTGGTTTTAACTTCTTTTCTTGCAATTTCAACCCTCTAACTTGACTTTTAAGGGCTCCAAGGCATAACTAAACTTTGTTAAGTCCTTGGTTAACTTTGTGATCACCCATAAGGCCTTAAATTTCAACGTTAACGCTTTTAACCCCTCGTATATGAATATTGTCATAACTTTCTCATACTTTAACGAAACCTTGTGAAATTTTTATCACTTATTCTCGTGAGTATAATTAATCATTACAAAGCTTCGGGTTTGCTAAAAGGTCACTCAGAGGTATACTTTAAATATGTTGACACATTTAACCCCTGTAGTTTGTAATTCCTCACTTTCTTTCACAATTAGCTTCGTATGATCCATGATTTATTCGTTTAAGGGTACAAACATCATGTGGGGATATTGTGAAGTATATTTATTCATTGTTGACACTTTGAACCCTTATATTCACATAGTTTCTTTGTTTGTCAACTTTAGTCCCTCTAAAGTAATTTTTACACGTTTAAAGCGCATGACATGTGTCGATATATTATTGGACATGAATTTTTGAGGTGTTACATCCTCACCCCCTTAAAAGAAATCTCGACCTCGAGATTTACTGAAATAAATGAGGGTACTTTTCTTTCATTGTGGACTCTACCTCCCACGTGTACTCGGGACCTCTGCGGGCATCCCATTTGACCTTTACAATAGGCACATGTTTCCTCCGAAGCTTTTTAACCCCGTCGATCCTCGATCGACAAAGGTTTTTCCACAAATTTCAATATCTCATCTATGTGCACATCTGTATGTGGTATGACTAGTGATTCATCTGCTAGGCATTTCTTTAGATTGCAGATGTGGAATACATTGTGAATACCACTGAGCTCTTCAGGTAAGTTTAACTTATAAGCCACTGTTCCTACACATTAGATGATCTCGAATGGTCCTATATACCTTGGGCTTAACTTACCTTTCTTACCAAATCGCATCACCCCCTTCCAAGGTGATACTTTAAGCAAGACCTTATCACCAACCTCAAACTTTAGAGGTTTTCGCCTTTTATCAGCATAACTTTTATGCCTATCCCTGGCAGCTTTCAGGCGGTCACGAATCTGGACAATCTTGTCCGTCATTTCAAAGACTATGTCAGGTCCTGATAACTGCGCTTCTCCTACTTCTGCCCAACAAATAGGCGTTCTGCATTTTCTACCATATAATGCTTCAGAAGGCGCAACCTGAATGCTTGTATGGTAGCTATTGTTATAGGAGAACTCGATCAATGGCAGGTGGTTATCCCAACTACCACCTAAGTCAATCACACATGCACGAAGCATGTCTTCCAAAGTTTGGATGATACGCTCACTCTGCCCGTCCGTCTGAGGATGGTAAGTCGTACTAAAATTTAAGCGCGTGCCCAAAGATTGTTGGAAACTTTTCCAAAAATGTGATGTGTATCTAGTATCTCTATCAGAGATAATAAACACCGGTATGCCATGTAGAGATACAATCTTATCTACGTACAATTGGGCTAACATGTCGGAGCTATAAGTCTCCTTAATGGGTAGGAAATGTGCTGACTTAGTCAGTCTATCTACTATCACCCATATAGTATCATTTCCTTTCTTTGTCTTTGGCAACTTGGTGATAAAATCCATTGTCACTATCTCCCACTTCCAGGTGGGAAGCTCAGGCTGTTGTAGCAAACCTGACGGCTTTTGGTGTTCAGCTTTAACTTGCGCGCACGTCAAACATTTGGCTACATAGGTAGCTATAGACTTCTTTAAGCCTATCCACCAAAAATTTGCCTTCAGATCCTGGTGCATATTATCAGCTCCAGGATGAACGGAATATTTAGAACTGTGGGCTTCCTGGAGGATAACATCCCGAAGTCCTCCATAAACTGGAACCCATATTCGTCCATTTAATCTTAGAATTCCATCCTTGCCATAAGATAACTGCTCTTCAGTTACTCCTAGCTTTTCATCAGGATAGTTAGCTTCTAGTACAGCTTCCTTCTGCGCAGCTAACAACCTTTCATTCAAACTATTCTTCAATTCAATGCTCTTGGCATTGATTCTTATGGGCTTCACCCTTTCCTTTCTACTTAAGGCATCTGCGACTACATTTGCTTTACCTGGATGGTATCGGATTTCACAATCATAGTCATTTAAAGTTTCCATCCAACATCGCTGCCTCATGTTCAAGTCCTTCTGATTGAACAGATGCTGAAGGCTTTTGTGATCAGAATAGATCACACATTTAGTTCCATACAAGTAATGCCTCCAAAGTTTCAGTGCAAATACAACGGCACCCAACTCCAAGTCATGGGTGATGTAGTTCTTCTCGTGCACCTTTAACTGTCAAGAAGCATAGGAAATAACCTTGCCTTTCTGCATAAGCACACATCCCAACCCTGTGTGCGATGCATCACAATATACTATAAATTCCTCTATTCCATTAGGCAATGTCAATATTGGAGCGTTGCTCAACTTCTGCTTAAGAATGTCAAAGGATTCCTGCTGCTTAGGACCCCAGTCAAACTTAATATTCTTACGTGTCAACGAAGTTAGGGGTGCAGCAATCCTTGAGAAGTTTTCTATAAATCGCCTATAATATCCTGCTAAACCTAGAAAGCTACGAATCTTTGTAGGCGTCTTTGGCTCTTGCCAATTCATAACAGCTTCAACCTTAGCGGGATCTACTTGGATACCATGCTCACTAACAACATGTCCATAGAATTGGACTTCACGAAGCCAGAATTCACACTTAGAAAATTTGGCATAGAGCTTTTCCTGTTGAAGTAGCTTAAGAATGCAACGGAGATGCTTCTCATGATCGGTCTGATTCTTTGAATAAATAAGAATGTCATCAATGAATACAGTGACAAACTTGTCCAAGTAGGGTTTGCAAACGCGATTCATGAGGTCCATGAACGCTGCTGGTGCATTAGTGAGTCCAAAAGGCATCACTAGGAACTCGTAATGACCATAACGAGTCCTAAATGCAGTCTTGTGCACATCTCCATCTCTAACCTTCAGTTGATGATAGCCTGACCTTAAATCGATCTTAGAGAAGTAGCTTGCCCCTTGTAACTGATCGAACAGATCGTCGATCCTGGGCAAAGGATACCTATTCTTGATAGTGACCTTGTTAAGCTCGCGGTAATCGATACATAAACGCATCGATCCATCCTTCTTTTTCACAAAAAAGATAGGTGCTCCCCATGGAGACGAACTAGGTCTAATAAAACCTTTGGCTAACAAATCATCTAGTTGTGTCCTCAATTCCTTCATCTCTGTTGGTGCCAATCTATAAGGCGCTCTCGCGACAAGCGCTGCTCTAGGGATGATGTCAATTCTGAATTCTACTTGCCTATCTGGTGGTAAACCAGGTAGTTCTTCAGGAAATACTTCACGGTACTCAGAAATGACGGGAATATCTTCGACCTTGGGCTTCTGCTCATCAATAGTCACCTGTGCCATATAAATGACACAACCCTTCTTCAAACATCTAGATGCCATGAGCATAGACACTTGTTCAGGCAGTCCATACTGGGTATCTCCCTAAATGGTAAGTGACTCACCAGACGGAGTCTTAATCACCACTTGCTTCTTACTGCAGATGATCTGGGCTTGGTTATGCAATAACCAGTCCATGCCTATAACTATATCAAAACCGGCTAACTTCAAAGGAAGTAAGGACAATGGAAAAGAGTGGTTCCTAATGGATATAACACATCCATCTAACACGGTTGATGCGGTTTCTCTAGTTCCATCAGCTAATTCAACCTCATATTTCACACTTAAGGTTTTAACATGCAATTTTAACAACTCACAAAACTTATTATCTACGAACGACTTATCAGCTCCTGAGTCAAATAGCACTCTTGCATAGACATCATTTATGAGGAAGGTACCTGTGATCACATTGTCGTCCTGAACAGCTTCCTTTGCATCCATCCGGAAGACCCTTGCATTGGTCTTCTTGACCTCATCAGGCTTCTTGGCGTATTTAGGGCAGTTGGTTTTGATGTGCCCTTTCTCATTGCAGTTGTAGCATGTGGCATCTTTAATATTCTTGCAATCAACAGTCTTGTGCTCCTTAGACTTGCATAACCCATATGCAGATGGTCCTGACTGAGACTTGGACTCAAGTCTGCATTTTCCAAAGTGGCATTTTTGGCAAGTCTTGCACTTTGGTTTTTCCTCTGTCTGCTGATTACCATTGTTGGACCCAGATTCCTACTTGTGGTCCGTATTACCTTTGTGCTTTTTCTCAGATCTTCGTGAGGCATCATCCTCACGCTTTCTCTTACTTTCTTCCGAACTCTTAAGCGATCTCAATCTGACTGCATCTAAAGTAAGAGACAGAGATAGGTCCGCTGCCGATCTAAAAGTAGCAGGTCTAAATCCCCCAATGAAGCGAGCAATTCGCTTGGGTTCCGGTGTTATTAGATACGGAACTAGCCTAGACAGGGTATTGAAACTGGTGAGGTAAGCTTGACAATCTAGATTCTTCATTACCAAAGATAAGAAATCTGACTCAATTCTTTCAACCTCATGCTGAGGGCAATAATTCTCCTTAATGAGAGCAACAAACTGATCCCATGACAAATTGTAGAGTGGGATCTTCCCAGCAGCTTGAATGAGAGACTTCCACCACGCTAATGCCTCTCCTTTGAATGATTGGGATACATACTTCATTACATCCCTTTCAGCACAACCGCTGATGTCAACTACTATGTCCATCTCATCCAACCAGGTCATACAATGAATTGCCCCTTTCTCCCCAGTGAAATCCCGGGGTTTGCAGGAAACAAAGTACTTATAGGTACAAGACTTGGTACGTGGTTCATTATCGAACACCATCCTCTTGGTTGGAACACTGTGTTAGTTTGAGGAATGTTGAACATCCTCTTTCTTGGGTTCATCTTTCTTAGAGGGTGGCTTGCTGTGAGCTTCTGAATGAGTTTTAGGGACATATTTAGAGTGGGGTACCGATGAGGTTCTACTATGCGTCCCACTAGATTCATTATACTGCCACTCTATAGCTTTTGTAACAGCATTATCTATTAATGCTTGCAGCTCCGCACCAGTCACATGTATCTTAGCATTTTCATGGTTTTCCACCGGATGACTGTTTACCTCTTCTGACCTAGTCATGTAGCTTTAATTGCTACATAAAAGAAAATAAGGGCAAGGTTTATATAGAAGCTTATACAGTTCAATCGTTCTTGATGATTTATTAACCATGGTCTTTAATAACTATTTTTGGTTAATTTGCTAAGTATATACATATTTAGGATCTTTATTACAATCCCTAGTTATAATTTAATAATAGCACAAAAGCCTAGTCACATGGACAGATTTAGTTTATAAACCCGGATTTTATGGAATCGAGTCATTAAGGTTTGAATCAAAGTTCGTTACCTTTTCTTGACAGGGAGTTGTAGGCTACCACTGTCTTTAGTCTCAGAAGACGTTAATTATAGCCCGTAGGCACTTCATCTTTAGAGGGATGATTATTTTAATAAGGAAAATTGGAGTAATCCAATTTAAGGATGACTTATGTGATTTTATCGAATCACATTTTTGCCACCAATGTTAACATGTCTTCAGATGTTAACAAGGATTGGAATCTTTTGAATAGGTTTTACCATCTTGGTCATGTCTGCAACCACATATAGACTAGGTTTTTCCTTTAAGATTCTTTTTAATATTTAACGCAGAACAATCCTAAATTAAGATGTTAACAAGGATCTGAATCTAATTGAGGAACTACCATCTTGGCCCTGTCTTAAGATGACACACGAGCTAGGTCTTGTCCCTTTTTTTTTAGATTTTGCCATTTTATTATAATGGTAGATCTTATAAAAGGAATGATATTTTAAATCTAACCGTTCCACTAAAATTTAAACAAGTACATGGTTGCCCTAAACGGGACTTCTAATTGAAATGACTTGCCCATGCTGGGGCTAATAAGAAAATAGCAAAGGAAACAAATAAGGACAAAATAAAACGAATTAGGATTAGTCCTATGTTCTTTGTCTAGACTCGAGAATGTGCAACTGTGTAACTGAGATTAAACACAGAAGGCTAGTGTTTAATTCACTCGGTGTTAGCTCTGATACCAACCTGTCACACCCCGATATTTCCACATATTACCGGTGGGCCCGGTTTGGAGTATCGTGACGTAATTGATATCGTCATAGTCAAACAACACAAATTTAAATGCACAGCGGAAGCAAAAGATAGATTCATTTCAACTTAATAAATTGTAATATTAAGTATCACAAAATAATTGAAACAGATCCACAGGCGGATCGAAAGAAAAAGGAAATTGTTCAACAGACTTTAACATCTAGAGCTTGCGAGACTTGATTATTGATGCCTGGAGTAGCCAGCCTATTACGTATAGTACCTGCACTTAGCCTTTTTTGGAAAATACGTCAGTTTACACTGGTAAATACAACTTAACTGACTCGTTTTGAAAAGGTTTAGAAAATTGATTTGAATGCACTTAGGCAAAAATATCTTTTATAACTTGGGACAATTATTCAAAAATAATCTTGTATACAGTTTTACTTATTTGTCGTCCATTAGGGCCGGTTTGTAGGGCCGGACAAGATTAACTGACAAGCCATAGGTATAATGCCCACAAGGTTGATTCCTTTAAGTGGATTACCAGTTTTTACATAATGCAACTGTCAGGTGTACACCTATACCCCGTGCTTAGGTCGTGGCCATTTCTTTGAATGATGCCAAGGATATCTGGGACATGGTCATTTAACCCCCAAAGGCCATACACCAAATAATACAGATTAAAACGAGTTATGTAAATACATCAATCACAATCCGATATAAATGACTACACACCCGACCAAGCGGTACTTTTATAGTACCGTATCCCAAGCCCGTATAGGGAAAATAAGTTAAAAGTATTTACCTGAGTAAAGTATAAATCAAATACAGTAAGTGCACGTAGCTTTTACTGGGCTCCTAATCTGGAACGAAGGTTTTTAATAACCTATTAGAATCCTAACGGGTCTTTAATTAAGCTTAGACTTAGACCGGTTAGTTTTCAAAAGGAAGACACGGTTCAAACGCATGATAAAGCGAAGACCGGTTTAGAATGTGGTTTTGACCCGACAAGCTTGGACACTTGTTTAATATGGGTAAACTAAACACATTCTGGATTTTGAGATGAAAACGATATGGTTTGACCTGTTTCGGCTAATATATGCAAACTAGTTACATACGTCGATCCGAACGCGAACCAAAAGATTCCTATACAAGTTTCCTAAGTTAATATGCCTTAAATATGTTGTGACATCAGTAAGATATCTTCTATTATGCCCAAAACGGATTTAAACTCAAATTACGCCCCGTAGGGGTATTTTGGTCATTTTAAAGGTTATAAAAGAGTTTAAATATAAATCTGAGTTTCGGGTCTGATGTAATCAGTAAAAATACTTAATTTACTAAGTTATATCAGTTGGGTATAACCTATATGTGAAATTTATCATTTCTAACCATACTATGCACCGAAGGGGCATTTTGGTAATTTCACCTAAGGTTTAAAGGTCAAATCTGGAAATCTGAGTTTAAAACTTTTGCTTACTACTAAAGTATAAAAATGTATTTAAAACATCAGTAGGTATCAAGTCTTATATATCTAAAATGGTTTTAATACATACTATGTGCTTAAAACGCGTAAAAATGCGTTTTTAAGCGATTTTCGGGTTTTATAAGAAAAGCTGATATTTTTATTATTCCAGAAGGCTTAAAATATTCTATCTATCATATTGGATCAGTAGAAAAAGGTTTGGTATCAAAAGGATTGGTAAAACTCATTTTATAGTCTAAAAGGGCAAAACCGACAATTACCGGATCAAGCTTAGAACTCTATGTTATGCTTAGCCTAAAAATAAATAAAAATCTCCAAAAATCCCAAAATATTATTTTATATCAGTGGGTAAGAATTTTGGTATCAAAAATCGGGTTTAGATAGTCTATACGCTAATTACACCGTTTAATTGCTAAAAAGCTTTCTAATTACGCTAATGAGCATAACTCTTAATCTAGACCTCACACTGATGTCAAATATTAGGTACAAGTTTATAAATCAGTAACTAAGATTTCTACTCTTTTACATTTTCAAAATTCATCTTTTAAGGTCATATGGTCATAATAGTCAACATTTAGGCATTTAACGGAAATATGCATATGAATCGGATAACTATTGGACCAAGTTGTATAATCACAAAGGGTTATACTAACATGAAACCTGGTCCAAATAAATCTCTAAATCATTTCTAAACTAAGCTCGAACGGGTCAGAACTGAAAGTCAAAGCAGAAGTCAAATTATGCGACTTTCGGTCCCGAACCGAGCCTAAACTGAAAATTATCGGGTTGAACATGTTTAGACATGTTCTTACATTAATTACCAAGTTATATTAGTGATAAAACAGGTTGCATAGCTTCTACATTGCTAATTATGCATTAATTTCAAAATAAGCTTTCTGTTGACTTTTTGAGATTAAATTTGACCCGACAATTGACCTAGTTAGAGTGGGAATCAGAGGGTGCCCTTTTAAGGGTTTATTGCCCACATAATTACCCACTCATAGGTACTTTCAATTTGGAATTTGACTGGACAAATTAAGATTAATGACGAAGTCAAATCTTAATTACGATGGTTTGACCTTAAGCTAATAAACTAAGCAAAACTGAATTAAAGAAGGTTAATAACACTTACCAAGGTCCTATGCACGACTAAAGATCACTAGGGAAAGGTCTTGAGATCCAAGAACCTCCAGAAAGTGAGTTGTGAAAGTTTGTAAGTGGGTGTCAAAATGTTTGCAACATTGGGTCCTTATATAGTGAGTTTAACTCATCAAGATCATGCCACAATAGTCTTTGGGATGATTCCTGATCATCCCAAGTGTCCCTAGGTCCTTCTAAACCATCAAACAAGCCCCTGGTATCAAAATCCATGCTCATAAGTCGGTTAAACAGGCTGGACAGGCAGCTGTGATGTTTTTCTGATGCTGGCATGCTGAGGCGGCCCGCGTAAGAGACTAGTCTGGTCTTACGCGGCCCGTGTGAGGGTCGTGTCCGGTCAACAAACTTTCAACAATTGCAACTTAGGTCCCTCCAAACGTGGTTTAACTTCTTTTCTTGCAATTTCAACCCTCTAACTTGACTTTTAAGGGCTCCAAGGCATAACTAAACTTTGTTAAGTCCTTGGTAAACTTTGTGATCACCCATAAGGCCTTAAATTTCAACGTTAACGCTTTTAACCCCTCTTATACGAATATTGTCATAACTTTCTCATACTTTAACGAAACCTTGTGAAATTTTTATCACTTATTCTCGTGAGTATAATTAATCATTACAAAGCTTCGGGTTTGCTAAAAGGTCACTTAGAGGTATACTTTAAACATGTTGACACATTTAACCCCTGTAGTTTGTAATTCCTCACTTTCTTTCACAATTAGCTTCGTATGATCCATGATTTATTCGTTTAAGGGTACAAACATCATGTGGGGCTATTGTGAAGTATATTTATTCATTGTTGACACTTTGAACCCTTATATTCACATAGTTTCTTTGTTTGTCAACTTTAGTCCCTCTAAAGTAATCTTTTACACGTTTAAAGCGCATGACACGTGTCGATATATTATTGGACATGAATTTTCGAGGTGTTACACATAGGATCTGACAAATCTCGTTATCAGACTGCACCCATTAGGGTTGCAAACGAACCGAACGAACACGAACAAGACCTTGTTCGTGTTCGTTTGTTAAGAAATATATATGTTCGTGAACCGTTCACGAACACTTATCAAACGAGATTTTATGTTCATGTTTTTTTGTTAAGGAAATGAAATTGTTCGTGTTCATTTGTGTTTGTTTGTTAATTTTAGGCAACGAACAAAAAACGAACGTTGACGAACACAAATAAGCACAAACCAATGTTCATGAACACAAATGGAAACAAACGAACACAAACAATCGTTTCATGAACAGAATATATAATACACTAACACTTATTAGATATTTAATTTGTCGGAATTTGAAGTATTTAAATAGATATAAAAACTAAAAACACTAATGAACTATTGAACACAAACGGACACGTTACCAAACGTTCACGAACATAAACGAACGAACACGACCTCTGTTGATGTTTCTTCATTTAACTAAACGAACGAAATTTCTTGTTCGTGTTCGTTTGTTTAATAAACAAACGAACACAAACGAACTTCCCGCCGAACGGTTCACGAACTGTTCGCCGAACGTTTGGTTCGTTTGCACCCATGGTTATGTGTGGGGGTTATGTGGGTAACGACCGAATCTGTGATTGTTAACTTACCCTTTGGTGGTTTGTTAATGCGAGTTTAACGATGGACGAGTTGCGAAAGTTTGGATGTTATTAGCGAGACGACCAAAAGTAGTTTCACAATTAAAATGAGAACGATTTTGGGACAATTTAAACGATTTGAAACGATTTGAACAAACGATTGGTTTTGGGTTGTGATTAGATAATGGGATGGGTGTAACATGATAAAAGCATGGTAGATACGCCGCTGGTACATCTTATATATAAGTGCTTTTATCATATTACATTCCGTGGCATTATTTAGTTCACTTGGATAAACAATTTTGAAATGATATCACATAACGATGTTTTCAAAATGATATAAACCATACGAGTTTTGTAACGAGAACAATTTACGATTTGGTTTACTTAAACAAATGTTTTTGGGTTAAGAATCATGGCTGCGAGATTTTATAAATTATAACCAACTTGATGTGAGTAGGTTAATTATGTTGCAATACACTTTTCAAAACGAGGTTTGTAACTTTTGACTCTTGTAGTCTATTAAGGTACTACAACATGTAAACGAGCCATGAATCCGATACTCTCATAAAACCTATGTGCTCGCCAGCATTTTCTTGCTGACTTTGTTTTTACATATGTTTCAGGTGCTGTTGCATGATGTTGATTGCTAGGATGCATGTTCACATAGGATTTGGACGAGGCCTTAGTGACATAATAATAATGATAGACGATGTGTAACTTGTTTGTTTTGTATTAAGACAATGTAAATTACTTAATGAATCAATAAAATAAAACTTTTGTATCCATGGTTATGAAACAATGATTCTGCCACTCCACTCCCCGACGTTTCCTCCGCGGTTTCGTTGTTTTAACGCGGTCGGGGTGTGACATTCGACATAAGAAACGTAGGATGGAATAGTCATAAATGATTACGATTAATCTAACCATCTTACAATTACAATGATAGTTTGACGCTTGGCAAGCTAGGTGGAAGCTTGGGAAGGAAGCGAATCAAACGAATCAAATAAGAAGAAAAAGCATAATCCGGATGCAATGTAAGTATAGCTTACACTAGTCTTATATTCTAGAGTATTCTCTTATCGTATTAACTACAGATAAGATAAATACATAATTGAGAAATGATGTTCCGGCGTGTAGTCGTACGGAACAAGATAACTGAATAAGAAAAGAAACCATATTGATGGTTAAAAAGTAGGTAAATCAGTAATTCGATCATAACATGATCGAATGGAAAATGAACTTTTAATGGTTACCTAATACGGTAAATCAAAACAAACAATAAGGGTAAAACGGTAATTTGGTCACTCGTTTACAATAACCGTTAGTTTTTTTAAAGACACTTATGACGTAAGCCATAATAGGCCAAAAAGTGTTAAGAAATGAATTACAAGTAAAATGACTGCACGATGTAAATCGGAGCGAGTCACATAGTCGAGATGAAAATACATGTCATCTCGCTAATATAATCGGTCATTTAGACCAAACGGGTGAAGATACCACCTTTTGATAATATCGACTAATGATTTTGTCGAGTTATATGATTGCAGGAATAAATGTCGAAATGATATTTGCATCGTTATTACTTAGCAATTATTATAGCAAGGCATTAAAACGGGTCAATACATTGACCCGAAACAGGTATGTGTAATAAGAGTAATTACTCATTTAGAACGTAAGGTTCAATGAGTATTAAATGAAGTCTTAGATAGACCATGGGTTACTTGAATGGGTAAACCGAATGTTTTAAATGATGGTTGTTGCGTTTTGAAAAGCTTAGAGACTTTTCAAACAAATCATAACTAAAAAGAAGGATCATGGGTCAAACATGCTTTCAAAAGTCCTTAATCGTAAATGAAAGGCTAAAACGGACTAAAACGCCCTCGTAAGTTAAATTAGGCAAACAACCCTTAAATTAGGCAAACAACCCTTAGAGGTTGTTTGGAAACGAGTTTTATGACCAAGTAAATACTTAGGATAAGTATAAAAAGAGAAAGATGTGAATCTTTGATCAAATGACTCGATATGAGTCTTTGCCGTAAATTAATGATCCGAGGGGTAAAACTCGGATTATATAGATCACCGCATTAAATCCACCACAGATATAGTTGTGGTGGAAGATCACGCGATAAGAAATGCGGAAATGTTAAGCTAGAAACGAATGAATGCAATTTGTGCTTAAAATATGCTTAAAGGCCCTTAACGGGTCAAAATAAGCATATACGCAAAAATGGGTTTAAGAGTGTATATAAACCCGTGATTCGAACCTAATATGATAGACAATATAGAAATTATGAGGTTCATGAGAAATAGGGATCAAACAAACATGTTTGTTCGATAAAATTATGAATGGGTCTAAACTTTGTAAAAGAGTATTAAGCCGAAGGCTTAAAAGTCTAGAATTTTGTTAATCCGGATGTCGGATGTTAACTCCATATGTGATGGAGAATTAAATTACGATCACGTAGGAAAAATAATCGTGTAAAACGGACAAATAACGACAGAGTTATGCTCGTTTCCGTAAACTTAAGGTTGGCTGGGAATATGCAGCTGCAGATCAAAACATTCTGTCGAAATGGAGACGTGGCGTCGCGCGACGCCCAAAGGGGTTTACCGTCGCACGCGGCGACGACGTAAAAACTTGAAATTTTTGTTTATTTTGATTATTTGACCCATTTACCTTGTTGTACTTGTTATTTAACCATCAAAACTAATTTTTAAGTTGGTTTTGATCATAGGTGAAAGTCGAGAGTCCCGGATGAAAATCAAGCGACGAACAAGAACCGAACACACGTTAAATGAAGCTTCCGCGTTAAACCTTGTTTTGTTTTGTTATAAATGAATTATGTAAACACTTACAACTATGTCTTTAAATGTTTTTAAAACATATGGGAATGTTGGCATGACAAGTTTTTGTAAAGTCGCATTTTTAGTATTAAAATGCGTATTTTAAAGTTGTAATCGTTTAAATTTCCAATGTGGGTCTTACAGGTTGAATAAATGTAATTTTATATACCAAATAAAAACAGTTATATATTTAAAACCATGTGTATTTCACGGGTTGAATAAATGTAATATTGTTTAACAAATAATAAAAAAGTTATATATTTAAAAACACTCGTGTATTACACTACACGAGTTGAATAAATATTATTTTATATACCAAATAATAAGAAAATTATATTTAAAAAACTAATAGATATACTCGGTACGCTATAGATATGGTGATTACGGAGATGTTTATTGAAAATAATATACAGTGGTCAAACATGTTATTCAAGAAGCAAATAAGTAGCTATTTGAGTGATAAAATATAAAATAGATTATATTTTAAAAACACTCGTAATAAATCTAAGTTTATATATAAAGTAATATTACAAGTTATACACAATTTGTTTAAAAATTATGTAATAAAATCAATATAATAATTTTTCTAATAATGAAAATAAAAATAAATAATATATTATCACAAAGATTGGTTTTGGTGATTAAATTAAATAATATTTAGTAGAGGAGTTATCTATAATTAATTAGAATATATTAAACTAAATAATAATTATTAATAAGAAATTAAACTAAATAATAATTATCCATAAGACATGGCCTAATATGATGACAAGTGTCCCAAAAATGGTTTCTTTTATTATATAGTACTAGCGGTAAGACACGTATGCAAACACGGGTCGTTTCTTATAAAACCATGCATAACATATTTTATTAAACAATGAATGATTATACATTTTTTAAGGTTTAATTAAATATGGATTATAAAGCCATGAAAACGGCATACTAAACCAAAATGAGATGGTACCAAAACTTGTTATCTATTATAGACAACTATAAATATACTATAGATTCGGTTATTCAAAACCAGAGATAAATAAAGAAAAAGAGTCGGTATGGTGAGGCAAGCAAATGCATAATAAACAGGAATTGTGGATAAAGTTGGTGAAAAGATATAAAAGAGAATTTCTATATAAGTAACATATATGATATCAAATAAATAAAATAACCATTATTTATTTAAAAAGATGGATGAGCATATCATCTATTCAATTATTCACTAATGGGGGTTGGTGGCCCATTGGCAAAAGCGAAATCTTTATGAACATCTAGCTGTGAAGGTCTTGGGTACAAGTCGTATAGACGACACGATTAAAGAAAATTTTTTTTTGAACGGCTAATTTCTTTAATCCCCTGTCGTCGGTGAGACTTGAACTCAAGACCTCCCCTTTTTCAACCTTGGTGTTTTAAAGACTTTGTCTTTGCCAATGGACCATCACCCCATTAGCGGATTAAAAAAATTTAACGTCAAAAAAATATATTCAATTATTTAAAGCCAAAGATAAATACAGAAAACAAAGTCGGTGTGATGAGGCAAGCTAATGCATAATAACGTATACGGGAATTGTAGATAAAGTTAGTGAAAAGATATAAACTAGTAAAGATTATTTCTACATAACTAGCATATATGAAATATGAAATCAAATAATATATAAAACAACCATAATTTATTAAAAAAAATGAATGAGCATATGATCTATTTAATTATTCATCAATGAGGTTGGTGGTTCATTACCAAGAGACAGAACCATTAGAAACATCTAGTTTTGGAGGTCTTGAATTCAATTCCTATAGACAACAAGATTAAAGAAATTTGACATTACAAAATCTATTCAATTATTCGAAGGAAAAATTACAAGTTTTGTCATTTATCTTTATACCACTTTTCAGACAGTGTCCTCTTTAACGAATGTTGACAAGCGGTGTCCTTTACTAGGTATTTTGTTGCAAGTTTAGTCATTTACACCCAACCCAGTTAAAAAACCTCGTTAATTGTTGGGTGTAAAGGACTAAACTTGCAACAAAATACCTAGGTAAAGGACTAAATTTGCAACAAAATACTTAGTAAATGACACCGCATGTCAACAATTACCAGGGTATTTTAACTGTGTTGGGTGTAAAGGACTAAACTTGCAACAAAATACCTAGTAAAGGACACCACTTGTCAACATTCGTTAAAAAAGACACCGCCTAAAAAGTAGTATAAAGATAAAGGACAAAACTTGTAACTTTTCCCAAATACAGAAAAAGAAGTCGGTGTGGGGAGGCAAACAAATGCATAATAACGTATATGGGAATTGTGGATAAAGTTGGTGAAAAGATATAGAAGATTATTTCGATATAAGGGGGTGGGGGTGATCTATAGTGATAGAATTCCATCACTCACAATATCCAATTAAGTTCTGCCATGTCAGCAACCATTTTTTCATCACTCACAACTTTTTTAGTGGCAATGGTCATCACTCACCACCACACCCAACAATTCCCCCCCCCCCCCCCCAACCAAGAATTCCTCTCACAAAATTTGGCCATCACGCGTTGAATTTTACACGCGTTATACTTTTGCAGCATTTCCACGCGTTATAAACTTATGGTGGCAGTGGGAGTATTTTGTTTATCACTCGTTGAAAATGCCATCACGGAAGTTCAACGGAACCGCCCCGTGTGGCCTAAGTAACATGTTTGATATCAGATAGACAGATATATAAAATAACCATCATTTATTTAAAAAAAACAATTGTTGGTGCACGGAATGTCTGTTGACTACGTCTACAACAAGTCTTAAGTCAAGATAGTCAACATAGGGTCTTGAGAGTTAAATTAGGGTTTTATATTGTTAATTTCGCTTTTGTGAACATAGGATTAGAGGTGATTCCGCTTTTATGTACACTAGGGATTTCGCTTTTATGTCACTTAGTGATTTCACTTATATGTCACTTGGTGATTCCACTTTTGTGTCACTGACATATAAGCGAAATCAGAACAAGTATAAATACCCTCACAAGTGACTTCATTATGTACGGATGAGCGGAATCTGGTCATTGCTTAGGTGTTGGAACTCTGTCAAATTGAACTCAGAAAGCAATAAAAGTGAAGAAAATTGAAAGGATAAGTTGTGTAACTTCGTGTATACTGATTCCGCTTTTATACATGAAGATGAACGTTCTCAACTGACTTTTCGGGGTCGCAAAACGGTCCAACAAGTGGTATCAGAGCTTCAGGACGAGGAGTTCATACTACTACAGCTGATTCGACTGAATTTTCTTACTTCTACTCATTTTCTTTCATATTTTTTCGATTTGAGATAGTTCCTACGGTTAAAATTGTCTAAAATTCAAGTATAACGTGTAAAACCTACTAATAACAAACCCTACAGAGTTTCAGGTTGAAATACGGACTAAAACATGGTGAAAATTAGTTAAAACCTGATTCCGCTTTTTCGGACATCGAGAGATATTCGCCTAATTTCGCTTTTACGGACATTAGTTGTCTGATTTCGCTGATAGAGACATTGAGTGATTTCGCTCATTCGGACAAGTCTGATTTCGTTTATTTGACACTACAAGAAAACTGGGTTTTTAGTACGCGCAAAAGCGTCCTAAAATGCAATTTTATAGGACCTTTCATTTAATAGGACCAACGGTAAAAGCGTTTCATGTAAAGGGGTCGTAATAAGTCCCGGAACTAAAAAAGCGTCCTAACATCTCAAATAAAATTATGAAACCAATTTTATGGTCGCGTAATATGTCTTTCAATAGCCAAAATAGTGTCCTAATAAAAACATATTAGGACACTTTTACGATGTTCTAACACGTGCTTACATACTTTTAATCTTTTGAAGCACTTACAAGCGTCCTTATAAATTAATTGATAGGACCCTTATGATGTAACATCATAGCTAATTTAGTACCAAGAAAAGGGTCCTAATATACCAAATAAGATTATGAAACAAATTTTATGGTCGCATAATATGTCTATAGACAACTTAAATAGTGTCCTAAAAAGAACATATTAGGACACTTTTACAATGTTCTAATATGTGATTACCTAGTATTAATCTTTTGATACACATACAAGTGTCCTTAAAAATCAATTTATAGGACCCTTATGATGTAACGTTATAGCTACTTTAATATCAAGAAGATGGTCCTAATATTCCAAATAAGATTATAAAATCAATTTTATAAGAAGACCATTGACATATAACATCCTAATAGTTATTGTATAACATCAATTAATGAAAGAAATAAAACTTCATTATATTTCAAATAAGCATGTTCATAACAAAAACACTAACCATAATAAGTTATAACATTATCTAACATAACGTCTTATCATTTAACAAATAAATTAAAAGCAATCAAAGAAATAAGAAGCATAAAATCTTGAGTCATCATGCGTCCTCAATCCTCATGGACTACCTACAAATAAACCATCCATGTATAAGCATTAAGTTCCACGATATTAAAATATTTGTATCACAAGTTTAAAAAATACATACCGAGATGAATGGATAGAGTCATGCGATAGATGCACCAATACAATCTTGAATTGTAGAAAATAAACCATATGGTCTTACCAAGTTTTCATCTTTTTTTATTTGTACATGAACGTTTACCTCACACCATTCTGGTCCAATCTCTGTACCACCAACTAGATAATTTGGGTTCAAGTTCTGGACCCTTCCTCTTGCTACAGTCTCGGTAGAGTTTAGAATGCTTTTGAGGAAAACTTCATCTCCGACCTAGATTTTAGTTTTCAACAAATATTTATTAAACTCTAGTCATAATAGTGCAAAAAATCATTTTACAAAAAAAATTAATAAAGTTTTACACTAGCAGGCTAACATTTTTTTATAGAAAAACAAAGGAAAAATGGTTTTTAATAATCCCACGTTCCAACCCATTTCTCTTCCCCTTGGGCCTAGATTGCCAGGCATAATTTTACTAACTTAGTTTATTTATAAGACGGGTTAATAAACAAACTATGATATATAGTTGATATGGGTGGCAAAGTGGGTAAGTTAGGTGGGTTTGGGTAATGACTCAAGATGGGTTTAGGTTAAGATTGGTTTGGGTCAAGATGGGTATATTAAAAAAAAAGGTTAGGATGGGCTAGGGTCAGGATGAGTTTGAGTAAGGATGGGTTCGGGTTAGGATGGGATGACAAAAATATATATTAATAATAAAAACGGAAAAATAATAAAATATATAAATATAAAAAAAAATAATTAAAAAGGAAAAAAAATCAAAAATCAAAAGAATAAAAGTTAAAAAAAATTAAAAAAATTTAAAAAATATTAAAAACCATATAAAACAAAAATAAGAAGAAATAAAAATAAAAAAATAAAACAAGTAGACCATAAAGTCCATGTTCAAGGACAAGAATGGAGCTACATTAAGTTCAATTTTGACAAAGAATTCAAAGCTAACACTTTCAGCCATGAGACATGAGATAACCTCTGAATACCGTATATGCCAAACATGTGCACTCACAAGAGGCATATAGCCAGCATGATTACTTTCACAATGAAGCTAATGAACTTGTTATAGGTTTGTCACTAAAATTTAAAAGCTGCTATCGGGGGCTATTACTAGAAATTTTTTGTGCAAGCTATATGGGTCTTCATAGTTGATAATGTCCATATAGTGGAAGCATTTTCACTACACATATTCTTTTTGTATGACATCATACATCTTTTTGTAAATGGTAGACATGTATATATCAGAGGGGTGACATAACATAATTTCAAAGGAAGAGCAGCAGGAATTCAGCAACGGTTAAAAATTAAGATGG
Organism: Helianthus tuberosus; assembly: GCA_030545235.1. Lineage (NCBI taxonomy): Eukaryota > Viridiplantae > Streptophyta > Magnoliopsida > Asterales > Asteraceae > Helianthus > Helianthus tuberosus. Next base: position 212,469,468 of record CM060399.1, on the reverse strand, counting down.
GAGGCCAGGAGATGAGATGTTCACTAGGTCAAAACTCAGATTGGGAACTTAACGGTACAAAACTAACCCCAATAAATTTACATTATAGCTCAATCTTATGGTCGGTTTTCATCACAAACTAAACCACTTGTTATAGTTTCAAATAATATAAAAAAACGGACTGCAAAACCACATTGGGGACGATTTCACGGTTGTAAACCAAACCATGAACTCCCCTAAATCAATTACTAATATAAACATTCTTTCGTTCCTCCGATACAAATATAAATCAAGTATATACTAAACATGTAAATAACTACCAACACTGATTAAGTAATGCTTTGAAATGGGTTGTTAGATTTATAAGAAACATTTTGTCAAACAGTTTGGTGTGCAAACCCCATACTTCAAGAACTAACACATCTTCTCAGTTATACTAGACCATGTGTAGTGGTTAAGAAAAATAATGCCCCCACCATGGGGCATTATCCGACACGTGTCATCCCAGTCAGCATGGGGCGTTATTGCAAAAGTGGTGTAGTGGGAATAATGCCGCTTCCAATCATTAAAAAAAAAAACAAAGATAGTGCTCATTGGTTAGTCAAACAGTTGACCACTCCCCATTGGCCACCCTTTGATCTCTTAAGCGTTATAATTAAAACGCTTGTATGCAAATTTTCAAAAAAATAACGCCATATAACGCCTAGTGTAGTGGGGGAGGGGGCGTTTTGGGGCGTTTTTTTTCAATTTTTTTTAAAAATAACGGGTGGTCTGGAAATTTCAAAGTTATCAATCCCCATTCATGTTCAATAATTATTTTATAAAGGGGAAGAAGATTGGGGACTAGGGTTTCATAGATTACTAACAGATGAAATTTATACGATTTAAACCCTAGGCTAACATAAACATTTCATATAAGATTGACCAGAAGCAGGATATCTAGATGCGCAATTACCTCATGGTGATTCAAGAGGATACGGTGGCGATGGACGGAGGAAGGTGGATCTTGCAAGATCGGATACGATTTTCCGGCAGATGATGAGATCGTGAATAGGTTTTCAGAAACTCTCCGCCATTCAATTGATGATGCAATTAGGAAACTGGACGAAACGATGTTTTGTACCGATTTACAAATGTTTCAATTTGGTCCCTACTCTATAATATTATTCAGAATACTCCCCTGATTTATAACATCCATTGCTTGGAAACAACAATAACTTCAGCTGCACCTAGGGCTGCAAAAGAACTGAACGAACACGAACAAGACTTTGTTCTTGTTCGTTTGTTAAGAAATATATGTGTTCGCGAACACTTATCGAACATGATTTTATGTTCGTGTTCGTTTGTTAAGGAAATAAACTTGTTCGCATTCGTTTGTTAATTTTAGGCAACGAACAAAAACGAACGTTGACGAACACAAATGAGCACAAACTAATGTTCGTGAACATAGATGGAAACAAATGAACACAAACAATCGTTCATAAACATAAATATAAAAACTAAAAGCATTAATAAAATATCGAACACAAACGAATACATTTCTGAACGTTCACGAACATAAACGAACGAACACGACCTCTGTTCATGTTTGTTCATTTAACTAAACGAACGAAATTTCTTGTTCGTGTTCGTTTGTTTAATAAACAAACAAATACAAGCGAACGTCGAACGGTTCACGAACTACTCGCCGAACGCTTGGTTCATTTGCAGCCCTAGCCACACCTAGTAAATCGACACGTTATCCACACCACCACCACCACTAGCCGCACCTAGTTATGTTATAATAGAACTCTAGCGAATAAGCGTCCTATAAAACTGATGTTTTATGACTCAAATATCAGGTGTCCTATTACAGTGTATTATAATAACACCACAATGATTAAGCGTCCTATAAAGGGTAAATTTATAAGACCCAAGTGTCAAGTGTGTTTTTAAGTTATATTATAATAAAACTCTAACGAATAAGCATCCTATAAAACTAATGTTTTATGACTCAAATATCAAGTGTCCTATTACGGTGTATTATAATAACACCACAATGATTAAGCGTCCTATAAAGTTTAAAGTTATAAGACCCAAGTGTCAAGTGTCCTATTAAGTTAAGTTCTAATATGACTTCGACCAGAAAGGGTCCTATAACACTGAACATGTATGACTTAACTACAACGTGTCCTATTAAGTTATGTTATAATAGGACCCCAAATGATCAACTGTCCTAATACAGTACCACATAATGGGACATTAACAATTAAATGTCTTATAAAGTACTTTATTAGGATCTACATTTTAAGTGTCCTATTAAATTATATGATAATAGGACCCCCAAAAAATCATCCGTCCTATTAAATAGTTTTTTAGGACACCGGTTTAGTAGAGTATATTATAAAAGGACCCCAAAAGTTCATTAGTCCTATTAAATAGTTTTTTAGGACCCTCTTTTACAAGCGTCCCACAGAAAATGTCCTAAAAAGTCATTTTTGTTGTAGTGTGAACATACCTAATTTCGCTTATTCGGACACTTGATTTCGCTTTTACGGACATTGAGTGATTTCACTCTTACGGACATAAATTGGGTGATTTCGCTCATAGTGACATTCTTGATTCCACTTATTCGTACAATTGTGATTCCACTTATTCGTACAATTGTGATTCCACTTATTCATACATTGCTATTCCACTTATCTGTCAAATTGCTATTCCACTTACACATAAGTGACACAATCAGATTTAATAAACTTTTGAAAGTATTGGATTTAGTGGATTCTACGGCTGTTGGATTTAGTGGTTTCTACGGCCCAATCATAGAGTTTGTGGTGTTAAGAATTTGTTAGCTTAAGTGAAAGTGCGGCCCAATCTGTGTTGACAAAATTAATTGATTTGATAAGTGTTTGGTTTTCAAAGGTCATCGGCCCAACAGTAGTTGAATAATTTGTCTAAGTGTCCTCGGTAATTCACTGTTACGTATTCAGTCTGTTTGAACTGATTGTTTGTTTGTTTGTTTGCAGGTGATTCGAGGTGTTTTACAAGGCACAAATACCAAGAAATCAAAATGTTTGACGAAAAGGAAAACAAGAATCTTGAAAATCTAAATGATTGGCTGTGTGAATCTTGGTGTGGGAGATTAAGTAATAAGGATGTTTATGTTAAAAGATTCAAAAATTTGTTGTGTATGAAGAATGAATCAGTGGAGAAGTTGGTAAAACGGTTTGATGAGTTAGTTTATAAGTTAGAAAGACATGGGATATATTTTTCAAAGGATGAACAAATTTCAAGATTTGATAATGCTTTACCTTTGGAATGGGATAAATTCGTGAATGAACTGAAACGGGATTCTAGTTTATCACGCTTTGATTTAAGAAGTTTCATCAATACAATAACAAATCATAGGCATCATGAAGATTCAAGAAAAAGGAAGTTATTGGATGAAATAAAAGAAGAATCAGAAAAGATAAATTTGGATGTTATCATTGAAATGAGGAAACGAATCAATGTGTGTCTTGCAGCAAAAAATGTTATGAGATACGATATTAAGAGGGGCTGTTATATTGATGAAAATATGAATCCTCTTGATTTTGTTAAAATTTTCTGTGCAGGAACATACAAGATGGAAACAAAGAAAGAAGCTGATGATGGAGAGATGAATGGAAAATGTGAAAAATGTGAAAAATCAGAAACAGACAATGTCAAACTTCTGAAGAATGTAGAGAGTTTAACATTGGAAATCAAAAGCTTGAAGGATGAGAAAGAATTTGATAATAAACATATTCTTGAAATGAGAGAAAATTGTGAGAAATTGACGTCTGAAAATGTTAAACTGTTGAGTAGTTTGGACAGTCTGAAATTGGAAAATGAAGCGTTAAAAGAAAAAGAAAAAGATTTTCAAAGTCAAATGAAGGTTTTAGAAGATGAAAAGTCTGTTATTTTTAACAATAATCTTGAAAAACAGATTGAAATAAATTCTCATCTTCAGAAAATCATTCGACTTGAAAATGAAGCTGAAATTGCTCGGAACAAAATTGCTGAGTTAGAGAATAAATTGAAAGGTTTTGTGACTTCGGCACCATATGAGTGTCCAAAACCGATCAATTCTGTTCCAATAAGTGACAATGTCACAAATTTTGACAAAGTCAAAATTGAAGATTGTGATGATAAATCTGATGATGAAAAAGAAGAAAAAAGAAAAACATTTTTGAAATTAAATGAAATGTTTAAAAATACTGTTTTACATTCTACTGAGAAAGGTGAATGCTCAACGCAAAAACCTGTAAAGAAGAATGTGGAACAGAAACAAAACGATAAAAAATCGAAAAATTTTCAAAAAGAAAATAAAAGCTCATCAGATCAATCATCCAATCACAATAAAAAATCACAAAAATTTAAAAATCAAAACTCAAAAATAGTTGATAATATGTGGTGCAGGTTTAACCACAGTGCTCAAAAGCCAAATCCAGCTTACAAGAGAAGATGGGATGAAGATTCTTCAAGGACAAATCATTACAATGATAGAAAACAAAGAAATGGTGATTACCACAAGGCAAATCAATGCTTTGATCTAAGTGTGTGGTATGAAGACGGTATGTGGTATGAAAGTAGTGAAAGGTATGATAACAGAGTGTGTTATACTTGTGGATTTCAAGGACACATTGCTGTTAACTGCCAAAGTCAGAGATTCGAAACAAGAAGGTGCTATGAATGCCACATCAGAGGACATATTGCAAGAGACTGCCCAAGGAGATCAATGGGAAGATCGAGGGTTGAATATCAGAAAATGGCAAAGAAATCAGTCAGTGTCAAGCCCAAAGAACAGAAAGTTCAAGAACAGAAAGTTCACGAACCAAAAGTGAAGCTTTCACAGGGGCAGAAAGACAGACTGAGGAAGAAGAGAAAGAAGGCAAGAGAATACTTGGAGAAAATTTTGTCCTCGGATAAAACTGGTAATCCGAGAAAAAGTTCTGATGAATTGCTTTCCCCAACTGCAAAGGCAAGCAAAACGAATTCATCAGATACAAATCTGAGGACAAATGGGAAAGAGAAAAGGAAGTTAAAGAAAGAAAAATTAACTAAGCAAAATGATAACCAATCAAAGAAAGTTAATTTTTCTGACAAAATCTTGATCAAGGTTTTCGAATATAAAAGAGACCGTGAAAGTTTATTCATTTCACAGGCTAATAAATTTGGAAAACCTAGATCTAGTAAAAATTGGGTACCAATGAAGGTTGGCGATGAATTTGACTTGTCAAAGTCAAAAGAGCCACATTCTGGCAATGATTCTGACTTATCAAAGTTAGAGGAGCCACGATCAGGCAATGATTCTGGTTCGTCAAAACCAGAAGAGCCATTTGTTGAGGTAAAAACTGTCAAACCCAAGGCTGGTCAGGCTTGGGTGAATCTTTTCAAATAGAAAAACCTGACTTGCCGGAGTTCCCAGGTTGGTAAGCGTGGAACATGAATCGGCACATTTCTTGAGAAATTTCACTCTGGTGATTTTTCGCCTTACATGTGGTAAATCAGGGACATTAAGTTGTACTTGATTTCCTACAAGTGTTTGTGTTGATAGAATCTTGAACTGTTAAATCTTTCAAAATGGTTAAAGGAGAACAAAGTGATGAAGTAATCCCCTAACCAACAAGTGGTTTGTTAATTCAACAAAACTAATTTTCCGGAAAAACCATTTTTATTAAAACAAACTTAAGTGTTTTGAAATCTAAATGGGAAAATAGTTTGTTGTCAGGGGGAGTTCTGATTGTTTATGCCAAGTGGATGGCGAATTGAAGTAATTCGATATCGGTTGTCAGTTTGTTTTCAAATTTTCCTTGAAAATCAAAATTGAAACATATTTTGATTTTAGGGGGAGAAAAATTTTAAAAAAAATAGAAAATTTGAAAATGCCAAAAACATTAAAAAAACAAAAATGAGTTTTGTTGTGAAAAAGAGGAAATGATGGTAAATCAGTGAACTATCACAGCATGCTAAGGATATGAAATGTCAAATGTGATAAACGGCTTCACTGATGATGTGTCAGTAGGTTTTTGCACATTTAGTAGATTGTGACGAGATATAAATCTAAATTCAAACTTGCTTATATCGTGGGTAACATCTCTCGGATATATGGGTAACCCCCGAAATCTCGTTTGAAAGATTCCTTTTTCTGATATACTAGGTCTTTATACTCAGTGATATCTGGGGTATTATTCCGGGACTTCTGCTGAACGGTAGTTCTGACCTAGTCCTCGAATAATACTTTCTGCAAATGCTTGAAACATAGCATCACCCTCAGCATATATGATAAGACAATAAAATTGCTTAGCAATGCTGTTGTAAAAAAGATCCTCTAAAGGGGACACACTCAAAAGTTGAGTCATGATCTCTCTGCTGAACGGTAGTTCTGACCTGAGCTCTCATGATTCTTCATAAATTATTAACCCCTTACAGATATCATTTGTGTTATATTTGCCTGTAAGACTGAATATCGGGATCTGGATACGGGAGTATATTTTGAGGTGGGACACGTGATTAAGTTTAAGTATCTAAGACATTAAACTCGTATCTCGAAGCAGTTGAACTTTGTGTGAAAATTTAAGTGGACCAGTATACTGACAATCAAGGTGAATCATTTAGAACTTAAAATGATTAAAGCTTAACGGTGCTAGTGATTTGTTTCATAAACTGATATGATCCTCTTACACAAACTCACAAAAAATATTGTTTGTACATATTTCTTTACTGCATTTCTCTAAAACAAAAATCCAAAAAGATTTTCGGAGTGTTTTAGCATAAAGTTTTGAAAAATACAAAAAGATTTTCGACAACTGATGTTGAAGAGCTGATATTCAAAATTCGAGTGCTAAACATGATGAACATGATTGGGAGAATATGTTGAAAACTTTGAATGTCATATACAAATGTTTTGAAAGACTGTGTGGTTAGTTTATCAAGATCATTCATTTGAACTTGATGTAACTAGTATGATTGATTGTATATATGATGTCTACCAGTAAGTTTATTAAATTCAAATGTTATAAATTTGTGAAACTTATGGTGAGGTAGAGGATGTGCAGGGTAACAGGTTTTGGACTTCATCATTCCCATGGGAGCTAATTGTCAAAGATTGAACCAGATAAAGACCTCAAATTCTAGCATATTAAGAGGGGGAGTCTGTGAAAGGGGGAGTCTGGATCAACAGTCAAAGGGAATGCTGAAGATGAAGCTAGGTTGTGATCCTAAACCTGTGAAGAGAGAGTGCTTATGATGAAAAGATAGAGTTGGAGAAAAGACCAAGACTGAAGACTTGGAGCTGAAGACTTTGTCAACATCCAAGGGGGAGTCTGTTGGTGCACGGAATGTCTGTTGACTACGTCTACAACAAGTCTTAAGTCAAGATAGTCAACATAGGGTCTTGAGAGTTAAATTAGGGTTTTATATTGTTAATTTCGCTTTTGTGAACATAGGATTAGAGGTGATTCCGCTTTTATGTACACTAGGGATTTCGCTTTTATGTCACTTAGTGATTTCACTTATATGTCACTTGGTGATTCCACTTTTGTGTCACTGACATATAAGCGAAATCAGAACAAGTATAAATACCCTCACAAGTGACTTCATTATGTACGGATGAGCGGAATCTGGTCATTGCTTAGGTGTTGGAACTCTGTCAAATTGAACTCAGAAAGCAATAAAAGTGAAGAAAATTGAAAGGATAAGCTGTGTAACTTCGTGTATACTGATTCCGCCTTTATACATGAAGATGAACGTTCTCAACTGACTTTTCGGGGTCGCAAAACGGTCCAACAACAACTTTAACAATTTTAGTAATGATCCGTGCTTGATGACGGAACCGTTAAACCAAACAAAAAGTAGACTTAAAAACGTTGAACCATCGATAAATTAATAACATGAAAACAACTTTAATATGTTATTAACTCAAGAAAATGAGAGAAAGTATGATAAAGTTATTTAGGCATAAGGATAAGAATATTTAACCCCCTTGTAAGGTCGTAACACTAAGACGACGTAGTTTTATTATTTAAAGTGACAAGGAGACTCAACCCTTGTAAACAAGCACCAACCTTGTTCGCTTCATTGTTCATGTTCGATCGTCTGTTCAACTAAACTTAAACAAACAAACCCAACCATACTCCGTTTACATACGTTTGATTCGTATACAACCTTAGATCCACATACCACAGCCATATACATAAGTATTCTTAGACAAGCTCAAAGACGTAACAATTTTTCGAAAATTAACAAAATTTCGTGATTTTCAAAAATTAAAAATCTCAATACTTTTAGATAAAAAAAAAAAACTTTTATTAAAGTAGGCATATATTTGACTTGAGCATTCTCATCCAAACCATCAAAATATGTGAGGGGTAGTTTTTATATTACAAAGGGTATAAAAAATGGTTGTGAGTGGAGGAGAGAGAAAATGTTACTGTTCATCTGTATATTTGGGGGGACACTGTTCACTCAGTATAATTTTTTTAATATATATTGAAAGTGGTTGTGAGTGAAGGAGAGAGAAAAATGTAATGATAATATTATTTAATTGAAAAGGAGAGAGAAAAAATATTTGTTTTTAGTGAAAATATATTGATATAGGAGTTGTTTTTTAGTGGAATGTATGTATAATTTGATGGATTGGATGAGAATGCTCTAAATTTCGTTCCTTTATCGTTATAAAATTACAAAGTATTCTAATATTTAGAGAGAGAGAGAGATAAGGGTAGTGGTGAGTTGGCTGGCTGGTATATATATAGAGACTGTTGTGGTGTATAACATCTCTTCCTCCAACTACACATCTTCTTCCATCATCACAGCCAGTGGTCAAATTCATGGGCAACTGTCAAGCCGTTGATAATGCAAGCCTCATCTTACAGACCCAAAATGGTAGAGCTGAAAGATACTATGCTCCCATCTCCGCCGCTGAGATCATGAAGCTCCACCCTGGTCACTATGTTGCACTCCTCCTTACCACCACCTTCTACTCCGACCACCACCACCATAAACAACCACCCAACAACCACCCTACAACCGCCAATCAACCTCTTCGTGTTACCCGCATCAAGCTTCTCCGCCCGACCGATAATCTTGCTCTTGGTCATGCTTATAGACTCATCACCACCCAAGGTTTGTTGATGTTCCTCCATTTTTTTTATTTTTATAAATGGTTAACTCGCGTACCCTTAAAACTTACTCCAAAAATTATGTTAGTCTTTGTCACGAGACTAAAACCCTCAAAAACTCTCTAATACACAATTAAACTTAGCTTTTACACTATGTGATTTTTCACTTTTTAAAAGATAATTAAAATTAGAAGATTAGAATCCATCATTTTTCTTTTCTGTTACATAAAACATAAAACTGTGCTATAGACATTAGATATAAAGTAGTTAAACGGGTCGTATTCATGTTTAAAACTTGTGTTGTTCGCGTCTTCAGACACCTCTTAAACCTGTTATGAGATAAACACTAACCACTTGAAAAGTCAAAACATTATCAGATAAACACCTTGGTACCGCTAAACCAAAGGTCCTTTGGTACTATCAACCACTTGGAAGAAACACCTTTACTATTTACCTGTTAAAGCCCTTTGGTAAATAATAAATAATAGTAATATCTTTTTTTTTTGTTTGGCAGAGGTGATGAAAGGATTAAAGGCAAAGAAGAACGGAAAAGCCAATAACTATAAGGATTTTCTGGCACCGGAGTCCGCCGAAGCAAAATCAAATGTAGAGGCATCAGTCACAAGATCAAACCAATTGGAGAAAACCCATCATCAGGTATGAATTTATTTTTATTAATTCTTATAAAAAATTCTGTAGTTATAATTAACTTTGTTAATAACGGAATCCAATTGGTATATGTGCAGCAGATGAGGAAAGCAGATAAACACAGAGGTCCGGCGAACTCGAAATCAAGAGGATGGCATCCATCGTTGAACAGTATCTCGGAGACATGAAGCTAGTTAATTTAGTTCTGTTGATATATTATTATGGATTTTTTTTTTTTTTTTTTTTTAGAATTTTTGTGGGTAGATGGGGATGGAGATTGAATAATGCAATTTCTTGAAAAACGAGATATTATTCCATAATGATTTTGTGATGTTCAAGAAATGCTTTCTTCCTTCTTTCCGTTGAATAGGTTGACTACATGCAATCCATTCCTCCCTTTGTAATCATGACTTCCTCGTGTTGTTTTACCAATAATTTAATTCAAAAGATATGTTTATATTTTAAAATTAAATATGTAATTGGGTAAATAAATAAATTTATTCTTTTATAAAATCAGAATAAGAAAATTCATGAATCCAAATAAATATATATATTCCTAAGGATTACAAAGGATCCTAAGTGTAAGAAGGTTGGGGTGGAGGTTTAGGTTTTTGGGTGGTGGTGGGGTGGGGTGGTGGTGGGTGTTTAGGTTTTTGGTGGTGATGTAGTGAGTTTAGTTTTAGGTTATTGGACACTTGCCACTCTATAAATCCTTCTTACATTTCTTACAATTAGAAACCTTTGTAGAATAACTTGACCCATATTCCTAATACTATCTTTAATTGAATAAATAAATTATTATTTTTCTTTTATAGATCAGAATAAGAAAATTCATGAATCTAAGTTATTAGCTATTGTAATTTGATTTTTTTTTTTGTCTTTTTGTAAATTTCATCTATCGACTTCAATTTGATTTTTTTTGGTCTTTTGTTAATTTATGAACTCTCAACTTTTAATTTTGACATTTAAACGCTCTAAAGTTTCAAAAAACATTGAACGTATCATTTTGGCATCCTCTTGAGTTTTACATGTTTATTTTTATGTACATGTCGGGCATAAATTGACGTTTTACGTTTCAATGTAATTTTTATGAAAAACGAGTCATGTCAAATATAATACATTTGGTGTTTATTTTTGTCAACGCTTTTAGTTGGCCTACATTTTGACGTAAATTTTGTTCGGAAATCAATCGGGTCAATTAGACTTACTTTACGTTTTAAGTTGACCTACATTTTGACGTACATTTTCTTTAACTTTCATATATTAGAGTAACTTTCCGTTTCATGAGTAATCAAGGGCAGACCTACCTAGTAATAAGGGGTAACCTCCGTTGCCAATTGACGCCCATGCGGTAGTGTAAATTTTAGAAAATTTGAAGTTTTTTTTTTATTTCGTTACCCTTTTTTTGAAACGTTGCCCATATAAGGATTTTCTAGATCCGCCACCGTGTAATGTCAAATATAATTCATTTTCACACTTATTTTTATGGTCTTTGATCGTTAAGCAATTACAAAAAAAAAATCAGTATGCTCTAATCACGTTAAAAAACCGACCCCACAACGTGAGGAATCAATTCTAGTTATTTACAAAAATATGTGATTTTTTTGTTTTTGTTTTCTTACATGGGTTTTGACCATTGTGTGAACTTGATTTAGTTCTACTTTTAATTACATTTAATTGCTATTTCACCATGTATAACATTCTAACTAATAATATCAGTCGATATTATTTATTTTGCTTACAAAAGCTTGTTGTTTTATGTATGTGCGGAGACTTCTCATAAAGTCATTTATGTTTGGGTTACGCTTAACTAAAATGCTTCTTATGTCTATAACTACTGCATTCAAAACGTGTTAGTGATATTTACGATCAAATATTCTTTTATAAACGCAACATCTGTTCATAATCGATGCCTAACTCTGTTGATAAACTACATCATATGTTATATCTTTTAGTCACTTTACAATATGATATTTAATGTTATAACTTTTAACGGGTATATCATGTGTAGTTAATAATTAATATTTGTTATAATTCAAAAGATTTTTGAAATAATAATCAAAGGAACATATAAGATAATTGAGAGTTTAATAAGGAGGAGCGCGTGACTCGTGAGCATGGTGGGATCAAAGAATATTTGATGATGAAGGCGATGTAATATCACACTCCATCGTTGTAATCATTCGTTGCCCCACAAATAAATATGAATCCCTTTTTGGGCAATGCTAGATTTTACTATATATTTTTTTTTCAACATAAATAAATTTATAATAAAAAGTCATTATTTTTATCATTTTTACTAATAACACCCTTACCTTTTTTACTTCCCTCAAGCACTATAAGGGGCTGTTTGGTAGCCTATTAATGACCATTCAGATGCTACCTCTTAATGGTTTAAAACCTCTGAATGAATAAGAGGTAATCTCAAGTCTGAATGGTTAAGAGGTAACCTCTGAATGGTAAATCATCATATGTCACATTCTTCTACCTTCTCATTAGTAAAATTCTTAATGGTTCCATTAAGAGGTGGCCTCTTAATGACCATTCAGAGGCTACCAAACAGCCCCTAAGTCTATAATGCATGGTTATATGATATTTGTTAAAGTTTTTTATTAGAGAAAGATAGTGATGTATAATTTTAATTTATAAGTCACTTCCCATTTTTAATGCATGAATAACTTTGTTTTCTATAAAAAAAAATGCAAAACAACAAAGGGAGAGGGGCTTTGGAGAAAAGTAATCAAGTGGTATTGTCTTTATGGAGGAAGATAATAATGAAAATTGTGCTACACCATTTGCATGCTTCTAAACACGTTAAAGGACCCATACAAACAAAACTTGTTCAAAGACCCACCAAAAAAACATTTAAAAAAAATTAAAGAACAAACTTATTGAACTAGTTATTAACGGTAACAAGGAGTAAACTTGAGACTTAATTTTAAAGGAGTGTTTGGTATCGTGTTTTAGAAATATCATGTAATCATTTTCACCATACTCAAATACTAGAAACCAAATTCTAATGATTTTCATTTCAACAACATTAATCAGATAATCACTTGCAAAACTCGATTTCAGACATCTCGTCTAACATTAGTCTTTTCAATACATCGTTTAACTTTTCAATATGCGGGTGCAACTGATCATCGACACGAAACTCGTGAACAGCACCATTCACGTCGATCCAACTGCATCCGATGCTTGATTCTGATCGCGGTCTTGATTCATTCTTTCTTTGGCTCATTACTTTACGTATTTCACCAACTCTTTCCCATTTGCATAAAGAAGCATATAAGTTTGAAAGAAGCACTTCATTTCCACTGAGTTGACTACAATACCCCTGCTCGACGTATGCAACGATCTTGTCTGCAAGACTCGCATCCTTGTAAATTCTACAACCACTTAACAACGCCCTCCATATAACTATATCGGGATCTAAAGGCATTTTTATTGCAATCACTAACGCCGGTTTCAAATATCCAGCACGACCTAGTAAATCTACAAAACAACCATAGTGTTCGACTTTGGGTTCAATGTTCCAATACCGACCCATATTGTAGAAAATGAAAGAACCCTCTTCTACTAGACCCGAATGGCTGCATCCTTTTAAGACACCAAGAAGTGTTATCTCATTGGGAGTGGCGTTTTGAGCTATCATTTGGTGAAAAACTCGTAGGGCGTTGCTACCCAATCCATGATCCGAGAACCCTGAAATCATGCTTGTGTAGTTGCAAACATCTGGTTCAGAAATGCTGTTGAAAACTTGATATGCATCGTTTAAGATCCCGCATTTTGAGTACATATCAATAAGAGCAGTCGAGATGTTAGACCTTTTAGTGAAACCGTTCTTGTATATGTATGCATGAATCCGCTTTCCTTGATATAAAGCCTCAAGGTTAGCGCAAGCAGATAAAGCACAAACAAGAACGGCTTCATTTGGCTTAAAACAACCATGTGATTCCCTTAGCATATCATGGAAGTATATAAGCGCATCGGTGTACCTACCCTGATCAAGAAATCCTGAAATAATAACAGCCCATGATACCATGTTACGTATCGGCATCATTGCAAAGATTTCACAGGCTCGTGTTATTTTCCCCTGCTTGGCGTGCCCACCTAGCAGACTGGTCCATGAAAAGACGTCTCTTTCAGGCATTTCATCGAACATCTTGCAGGCATCATCTAGTATGCAAAACACAGCATACAAATTTATCAATGAATTACCTACGTATAGATTACTTACATGCCCATTTTTAATGACAATCCCATGAATAGTCATGCCAGGTAACTCTGAGTTTTGGTGTGTGCACGACGTGATCAAGAAAGTGAATGTGTAATGGTCTGGGGCAACCGAAGAATCTTGGTCTAAGGCGTTCAATCGGCGAAAAAGATTGATTGGTTCTCGAGAATTCTGGAGCTTGGAATATGATCTGATCATTATATTCCATAGCAATATTGATGGGGGATAATTTGGGTATTGATCAAATAGAGTTCTTGCAAAGTTTAGACTATTAGTTGAGAGATAGCAATGAATTAAAGAGTCAATCAAAATGGAATGTGATGAGAGTGATTGGGTGATAACTTGAGCGTGTACTTGCTTGATTTGCAACAATGGTGGTCGCTGATTAAGTAGCTGATTGAGTGTTTTTGGAATATTGACTCTTGATGAACAAAAGCTATGAGAGGTTGTAAACTTGAAGAAGTGCTTAAAGATTTTAACTTTGAGCCGTAAAGTTGCAGGCATTTTGTGGCAAATAAGATCTTTTAGTGTGTGCAATTTATCATAGAGCTACCGTTACCCTTTATGAAGTTGGTCCAGGTGATCGTTTCTCATTGAAGCATTTCATCAAACACCTTTTGAGTCACATACTAATATCAAATCTATGCTCCGCAAAGAAACGGTGATGGTAAATGTAAAGAGATGATCATTTGGAGCTGTACATGCTTATCGTTTCTCAGTCACAAATGTTGCTTCAAATCAAAGGCGAAGCTTACCCAAATGATGGGGGGTCGAAAACGTATATATCCAAAAATTTCTTTAGAACCGGGGGTCGAAAACGTATATACCAAAAAATTTCTATACGAAAACTACATATATAACACTGCTGAGCAAAAAGTTCGGGGGTCGAGTGCCCCCTCCCGCCCCTTCTATACTTCGCCCCTGCTTCAAATATTGACTCCAAGTGATCGGGTTCGGGGCTTATATGTTCTAGTAAAATGATTTGGTCAGGAAGGTGTTTGATAAAATGCGTAAAAGATGAGTTCGTCAAATATAACGAAAAAAACAAAGAAATCGTTATTTTTGCTTGTAAAAGTTGGTGTGATTTTGAAAATGATTTGTAAAAGTACTTGTATCTATTTATTAAGACTTTTATTATTAATGCATGATTTAGTATAACAACTTGTAAGGAGTTTAATAGAATTCTAAATATATAATATATTTTTTTAGTATCCTTTTGTTTTTAATTTTAACATAAAGCTTATAAACTTCATTGAAAACAAAGTTGTGTTCAGATTGAAGTATTATTGTAAAGTTGCATTATAGAACGTGTACGACGACTTCTTGGGACTTTAATCCCGCTTAGTTTTGTTGCAAACAAAATGAAATTATATTGTCCATAGAACTTAAAAGTTGTCTTCGAAGTATGACACACATTATATGATTATCGTGAAAACGCAAACAAGAAGCTGCATTTTACAAGAATGAAGAATCTTAAACAAAAGATACCATAAATAATAGCATGAGAAGGAAAAGAAAAATCAAAAAGCAACACACTAAAGCTTTCAGTAATCAGGCCAGGCTGATGGTTTGAGTTTGAGAGTTTCTACATCCATAGCACTCATTTATGCATAAGAAGATTATATTTCTTGAAACATGAACAATTCTGCCTAATCATAGATTATTGACAATCTTTAGGTTGCTCAAATGGAATAATAATTACCAACAACCACCTTATGGGGCTGCTACTTCGACTTGAGAGCTTTACGAGCTTCTTCTCGTGTGACAGCCCGGACATAGATCTCATAGCAACATCCTGGAACAAATTTCAAAGTACTCAGCATAATTATATTCATGACGAAAGAATATATGGTTAAATGATAAGCAAACTGATTTAGCCATATGCAGCTACATAATTGCTTATTCTGATTATCTCCAACAGGTCAAACAGATAAAATTCACTTAAAGGTAAACTGGCTGAAAGACACCCAAAGTGGTACTTACAAAAGAAATTTACAGTGTGTTTCAGGTTAACCCAATATGTATCTACAAGATGAAAACATTTTTGTCAATTTAGGATTGACATACCAGCTACCACAGCAATAGTGAGGTAATCACCAACTCTTCTGATGCTTGAGGCACTTTTCCTATATGATTTGAAGCGCTCTAGTGCTGGATCCTTGGCCAAAAGCTGCAACGTAATAAGGTTATATTAATGAGAATATAAACCTAAGGGGGGATTCAATTTCATCTATCTGTACAAGCTTACTAAAGATTTTTAAGAAATAGTTAAGATCTGAAATAATAAACAAATGTGAATTGCAACACATAGTTTCACAAGTTTTTTGAAGCGTAGACTGCATATGAGTTTCCAAGAAGTTACAGTTACATAGGTGAAAAATATAAAGCTTCTTAACCACCCCGTGCAGATCAAAGATTAATTGGGGTGGTTTACACAATGGTATGGGATATGGAAGTGGAACAGTAAAAGAAGAGGTTTTACTCCTTGAAAACGGTGTTCGGTAGCTATAATGGCCAAACGGAAAACATCAGTTTAATCAAACAATTGAATCTTGATTGCATTTGATGAAATTACACATATATACTAAACCTTGCTAAATAACCTTGAAAGTTTCCTCTATAGACGCTAATTGTTGCCTACTCTGATTTACAACACATGTGATCGCCAAGAGAAATGGTAAGGAGTCCTTATAATCATAGTCACCAATATGGATTGTAGCTACTAGCAAAATCAAACAAGAAATTAAAGTAATTCTATACAGGGAATAGTGATATTACTCGTAACATGCAGCTTGCCATGATATAAGGCAGCGCAGGCATGGAGTGAATGACTCATTAAACCCTCTAAACTTCTATTACTTCAAGTGCTGAACCAACTACAACTAGCTCAGCAAGTTCTATCTCTTATACTTTGGCCATCAAAGCCTGTATTTTTGTAGGTAGCTAGCTTTCTACCATATATTTTGCTAAAGCTTTGGTTATTTGATGTTTATTACACTTGAGTGGATGGTTGTGTTATTAGAATTATGCAACATTCTCACATATTATGCCCAAAAAATAACCAAAATTGATTGGTCAAGAGCTTTCTAGTGTTGAAAGTAAGCAAATGAATGTAAATATACCAGAAGTTATGAACTAAATTAGGGCTCCTAATTCTATTGCATAACAAATTAAACTTCAGAAAAAAAAAAAAAAAAAAAACCACATCATCACCATCCTGATCTTAAACTAGCCACACACACACATGCATTCAACGCATCGACCGATCCATACGAATCATGACCAGATGAAATCATATAATGACTTACAGCTTTCTCTCTAACTCCAGGCTCTACATGAATCTGCCGTCTAGATTGCAAAATTAAACCCTCCGCCGCCTAATAAATCGAAATCAAATGTTCAATTGAAAAGTAAAACACACGTAATCGGCAACAAACGCATAAAACAAACACAGATTGATACCTGCTGATGAGCACGAAGGCTAGAAAGGGAAGTACGTTTGAGCAAAGAAGCCATTGAAAAGTGATCAGACGCTGGATCTTGGACTCGTAAATAAATTATGTTGTAAATGAATAATATTTCTATATAGTCCCCCTACTTGTTAAATTTCAATTTGGGGATTTTGACAATTAATGTTTGTGACAGGTTTTGTATTTTTAGTCTAGTACCCGACTAAATATTACGCTCGGTCTAGTACCTGTCGGGTATCTGATTAGTCAGGAATCTAAAGATATGAATAAATACAAATTCGAATTAACAAATTAACAGTAGCTGAACATACATTATATTCATATTTGGACATCAATCATATTTTACATATATACAAGAGGGGGGGGGGGGGGGGGGGGGGGGGGGGGGGGGTTATTGCACGGACCTCCCGGCCGCTGGAGTGATCCCACTCCACAAGCTAGCACCGTCCCAATGCTGCCTGGCGGTGAATACCCTGTCCCAAGTTGATTCCGTTTCCTCTGGGAAGAGGCGTGTGGCTTGTGACCATCACTGGAGTCGAACCCGGGTCTCTTGGGAGAGATAGGGTGGGACTGGCCAACTGGGCTACCCCAGTTGGTTAAAAAAAAGAAGAAACCTAAAATTTCCTCTTGTGATGGATGATACAACCAACAGGAAGCAATAAAAAAACTCATGCTACATTAACTACACTTTTGCTTTTTAAGGGGTTGCATCCCTTGTGAAAGACCAATCCTTTCTCTTACAGAATTCCGCCTTAGCAATTTCGACACTTTTCTCCATCTTGTCCCGGCAATAGTACACACAGAAACAGTTGAAAGGCATTCAACGTTAGGGCTCTCAGATAGAATGGCAGACACGTAGTTTATAATGTCACTGTATTCCGATTCTTCCCAAGCATAACTGCTGATGTCGGGTGTATTCACAAGCCCGAATGTATCAACGAGAGGCTCGGCAGCCTGAGAAGAAGTAGCAGACCAAAAGTTGACCCCGTTTGGACCGTTTAAAGTGGGTGGATGAAATGAAATATGCTCCTGGTAATAGTTTGTTGCATAGATCATTTCGTCATCGAAAGGGACCTTTTCTTTTCCCCGTTCAGATTGAGAGGTTTCAAATCGTGTCTGGTTTAAGTTATCTAAACAAGCTTCAGCGACCTGTGAAGAGGTTGATGGTGGTCCATCTGTTATAATTGCAGAGGGTAATAAGGTGAAATCAGGGTCCGACTGAAGATGTTTTTTAAGAGAAGTCTCATCTTCAAAATAGTCGAGCGCCTTTAAGTGTTCAAATGCAAACTTCACCAAATTTTGAGCTTCCGCCTGTTGACAGAATCAATTAGCACAAGCATAAAGTAAGGGTGTGTTTGTGTGTGTGGGAGGGGGGGCTTGCCTTTTGCTGGTCTGATAGGTGGTCAACTGGTGTGTACAGATGAGGTTCTACTATTAACGCTTTTAACTGTCGTCTGACATCAAGAACAACGCCACTTTTTCTGGGATTGAGGTACAAAAACATTCCATTGGATGCCTGAGCATTTCTTACAATTTCTCCCCAACGCTTGGAAGAAGCTTTTAGTTCAAGAAGCTACAAATGTCATAGGAAAAATGCATTATTATTAGCATAAAGTAAGTGATAATATGTGTGCAAAATGAAGCTTAGTAATTACATCTTCAAGTTGTTTTGGATCTGTGTAGAGTAGAATCAGCAAATCTCTCACAGTCTCCACTTTTTCATCTTGCAGACGTTTGTAGCGGGTACCTTTATATCTGATGTTCTCTAAGTGATAGACCTTATCAGATAAAAGCGGGTACGGATGATTTTCATAAACTGCACAACAAAAAACAAATAAAATAAATTATACCAGCGGATTCACGTATTAAACAGTCATAAAATACTTATATATTAGCTACACGTTTATGAAAATAACAATTTCGATTGCTGGAAATTGTTATTAGAATACTTACATTTAGAACGCTTATCCTTCACGATAAATGTTTCGGTACACGTTCCTTCCACTTGTTTCATCAAAGCAGCATCCACAACGATTGCCCCCAATCTATACGAACCATTTTTGGTATGTTTCGAATCATGAGTAAAACGAACCTCATGAACAAAACCAATGCCGTCTTTTAGCTGCAAGCAAGTATTTCCTTGAAGGATTCGTCTCCCTTTCCTTTCACTCATAACCCGTTCTTGAAACTTCTTAAACGTCCAACCACCGTCTTCATCATCATCAACCCGAAAACCCATTATTTCCAGTTTTGCATAAGATTCCGTCCCGGTATTAACTATCTGCTCTGTAAGAGCATCAACCAAAGCTATTTCAATGGGTGTTTGATCCTCTCCTAAAAGAGGAATTCCAGTGTAGACCGGTAGGCCAATCCTGTTTCTGAACTTTAGCTTTAGTCGTCTTAGAACTGAAGTACTGGCCCTTGTCTTCTTTGGAGGGTTCCTGGTAAAAAAAATATAATAATGAAATGTGTGAGCTACATGACAGTTACTGATTAGAGCTGTCAATTTATAATTTGGATAATGTGTTCATGTTTGTTTACTCTTTTAGGCTGGCCAGAAGCTCCTGCTTTGCCACCCCAATCCGCTCTTCTACCTGGAGATATACGGACTGTCAATTACTCCCTCCGTCCCAAAATAATTGTCGAGGAAAAATACAGTTCAAAAGTGTACAATTCATGACGTTTTTACTTAGCTAAATGATGATTTTACCCTTTGAAATACACAGGTCAAAGAATATGCAATTAATGTCCTTTTATTTTGGTAACCTTGTACCGGAAAACTCATGGGACTCAACTAATACCCTGCTAAGCAATGAGATCATGTAAAACCATAGTTGTTAAAAGCCATCGCCTCTTGCGCCTAGGCCCATTTTCCAGGCGAGGCGAGGCAATTGCGCTTTAATTCTCCAGGTGATGGTCCGGGCGTAGATTTCAACGAGATTCCTAGATTTCCGATATTTTCAGGCAAAATTCTAGCTAGGTTTCTACTTTTATCTAAGGCAAACTACTTTTCTACACCAGTACACTAAATATTTTAGAACTTTTGGTACAAAATATATGATATTAAATATTATATAATAGCTTTTGTTTATTTTTTTGAAGAATATTATTATTTTTCTAATACATGATCTATTTTTCATTTTTTTTTCATCGTAGCGCTTTTCTTTTCTCAGGCCCTCGCTTTTTTTGCGCCTTGCGCCTAGGCCCCAGGCGAGGCCTATGCGCCTTGAGTGCGCCTAGCGCCTTTAATAACTATGTGTAAAACGCAACTTGGATTGGGCAGGTGGCCTTCGGAAGGTAAAGGCACATAACCAGTGAAAGCTAGATTTGAACCTCAGACCTCGCCACCTCATTGAAGCTTAAAACAACTAGATTTCACCACCAATGAGAACTCCCAGGATTCCACCAATCATGCACTCTCACCTCACTTTTACCCTCAACTACCCTAAATCACCAGCAACACTCGTTAAGACTACCCTAAACCAAGGGCCCAACCCTTTACTCTCTCTCTCTCTCTGCTTTCTATATGCACACCCTGTGGCTTTTTCGCTCAGCGCCTAGAGTAATTACAAGAAGCCACAAAGAGGCGCGCTTTTTTGAGATTTTTCTGGGCTTTTTTGACCTGGGGCGCGCACTTCTCGTACTCGAGGCGTTTTTATGCATCTAACTGTTGTACCTGGGGTTTTTTGGCTTGTACATGCATCTAAAATCATACAAAAACCTTACTTATAGATATATTTTGGGTAGGGAAAGCTAAAAACCTATGGGATATATTAAAAATATATATAATTAGCGTGCACCGCGGGTACGAAAAGTCCGCCGCTTTTGCGCTTCGCGCCTCGGTTTTAGACTTGTCGCTTTTGTGCGCCTCTTGCTTTTTAAAACCAATTGACCTACCTGAAATAGGTGGTGTTCCCAAATCGGTAACCAGGGGTACCCGAGAACGCCCGTCCCACCCGTAAATTATGTTGGAATTGAACAATCATTTTGGACACAAACTAAAACAGGACAATAGTTTTGTGAGGGAGAGAGTATCTAAGCACCGTAAGTTTATGTAAATCGGATAATGGAGGCTTGTGTGAGGGAAGCAGAGTAAAGAAAACTTACAATTTGACGGATCAAAGGCCTAAAAAGTGGTACAAAAATAGGCTCCAAGTAACGCTGAAGTGTTCGAATTACCATTAACTCCCCTGCACCCCTACAATACAACAAGGCATACCATCATAATCAATCAAATCAACCATCTTAAACTCCAGATTACTATGTATTTACCTTGTTAAATTGGAGAGTGGATCGGAACAAGTTATGTTTGATTCTGATTCTGATTCATCTTCCGGCCTTTGTTCATTCAACGAC
This sequence comes from Helianthus tuberosus, assembly GCA_030545235.1. NCBI lineage: Eukaryota > Viridiplantae > Streptophyta > Magnoliopsida > Asterales > Asteraceae > Helianthus > Helianthus tuberosus. The sequence continues at coordinate 212,447,656 of CM060399.1, read as the reverse complement.
ATCTTGGATTTTGGTGCACAGACGGATTTTAATGGATTGGAGTTATAATAAGATTTGGTTTGGTGGGTTATTTATATGCAGCCGCAGCAGGCGAATAGGAGTGATGACCATCATCGCCCACACTTTTGAATGTGCAATGCTTGATTGAATATTCAAGTCACTTTTTGCTAAGCACAGGGTGGTGTTTACTAAATGCACCCTCAACTAAGGCGCATCATTCTAGTTCTAGTATATATTTATTTAACCATTACTTCTTTTATTTATTTTGTTGATACTTTTGGTAAATCTGCGTCAACTGGAAAACATAAATGAAATTAAAAAAAAAAAAAACAGTTTAGTCGGTGTTGACCGACTCTTGTCTAATAAAATATATTTTTCAGTTATAGTTTAGAGTAAAATATTATAAATTAGAAAAAGAAATGACTATGGCCTTAATTTTAATTGATTTTCCTATTTAAGTTCTTTTTATGCAAGCGCTAATAAGGATAACAAAAGTTTGGTGTATGTGAATCAAGGCTCAAGCCATGACCGACGACTACCGTCATATTATTTTGTTACATTTTTTAGATAGAAATAAAAAGGACAAAATCATCTAATAAAAATGTAGCACATGTAAGAAGTCGATTGGTCAACTCAAGCCACTTGTTAGTGAAAGAGACCAAATCATGAGTGCAAAGCCGTTTGATGTATAGATGGATGAGCCAAAAGCAGTTTGATGTTGAATTGTTGATGGGTGAGCCGTGATGCATACTCTAGCGGACAAGTTAGCGTTTTTTTATAGACTCTAATGACTCGGTGACTACCATGAAGCAATTAGCAATGTGGGGTTACACTACTAACCCACTTTGTAGAGACGCAGACCTCTCAGAGGGATGATCGGTTTTTAACCGAATCGATTAGTACCAGTTTGGGTTCCCATAATGTAAAACCGGTTAAAAAACCGAAAACACCGGTTTACCCCCCACAAAAAAAAAAAAAAAAAAAAAAACCCTGGTTGGGTTAAAACCCTGAACGGTTAAAATAACGATTTTTACACCTCTAGGCGCAGACCTCTTAGAGGGGATGTCACAGGTTCAAACTTGGGTAAAGGGAGTAGTTTAGAATGATGTTTAAAGTAGAGTATGAGTTACAATATAATTGTCGTTGAAAAAACCAGAAAAATAAAATCCCAACCTTGTATGCTAGTGTGGTGAATGAATGATACCAAAAGTACTCCGATGGTTAAGCTAAGGTATGTGCCATCAAATAATGTTAGCCTACAAATATGTTCTGGATGCTAATTGTATTGGAAATCATGGTTAATTATGAAAAGAAAAAGAAAAATATGATGATATATGTGTTGACCCTATTTAGCAAATTGGTGATTTTGTAAAAGTCAAACATAAATATGCTACGTTGGATATAAAAAATTCCGTATTTTGAAGGGTCCTAATATTAACACATGGAAAAACTTATTTACACATGGTGTATACGGGCCGTATACTGTTATACGGCCCGTATAGAATAAAAACAACTTGACAAAGTCTGTGCCAGCAGACTTTGTCAGTTGTTTTTATTCTATACGGGCCGTATAACAGTATACGGTCCGTATACACCATGTGTAAATAAGTTTGCCTAGTCGTATACAATGTATACGAACGTGTATACGGGCCGTATACTGTTATACGGCCCGTATGGAACGAAATTTTGATTTTTAAAATATTTTAGAGTGGTGAGGTGCTCAAAACTTTCTAAAAGTAGAAAAAAATAAAAATCAACAAGTAATAAAGATTGAAGAACAAGAAAACGTGTCGTATGACTGTAATAAAACGGAAGCTATCAACGCGGGATTACGGGCATGGTGTTATTCTTTATTTAATATTTATAGAATAAAAGGAAGGGTGAGGCATTTGATGAGAGTTGTAAGGAGTCTGAATAAAACGGAAGCTATCAACGCGGGATTACGGACATGCGTTTAATTCCCAACATATTTGTTTTGTCACGTACATTTCGTAAGAAACTTTTCGTGCACTGAACATTCACCTCCAATCATTTCCTGGTCAAATCACACACTATAAAGTTTAAACTTATCGTGTGTTGTAGTTTGGAAAGATGACCGAATAGAGATCTGAATAATAAACTGTGGAGAACTTGTTTGCGTTATCCACCAACAATCCGTTCATTATCTGTTCTTGTCTAAAACAATATCAATTAACGTTCAGTTGTGTATACAAATTCATCACCGGTTTCTACAGCACAAGCACATACACAGGGAGAATGTTCTCGAAATTGAAGGAAAAGAAAAAATGGTTTGTTTGAGAACCAGATTCCAATGTCCTGCTACTTCAATCCTTCCTACATTGATTGTGGATTTTCTTGAGTCGTCGGGAAAACTTTTCCTCGGGGGAGGGTGAGTAGTGTGAGTCTGAGTCCATTGTGGTTCTTGAATGTTGGAAGAACCCGACAGGCTCTTTGTCAGTTGTGGTTGATTTATAGGAGGAGGTTATGAAACGAATATATGTTTATGCGAACATCCTTATTTTGTCACGTACATCCTTATTGTATCAGACTCTCTCCCTTCCTTATTCACAGTGGTACCAATGTCCTACTAGTACAATCCTTCCAACGCCTGACTCATATACTCTCGGTTGGGTTAAAAAATGGTAAAAAAATGGTTTATTCTCTTTAATCTATTAGAACGATCCTTGTCTTAAGAACCTGATTCTGGTTTAGACACTTACTTGAACATGAGTCTGAGTCCATTGTGGTTCGTGAATGCTTCGATTTCAACAAATCTTTCAAGGTCTTAAGTGATGGACAACTGGTTAAAAGATGTAGAAGAGTTTGTGTAGAGATCTTTTACGTACAAATTCGCATCATCCTTACGGTTACAAATGAAGCGTTGGGATTCAAGGGTTTATGAGTAAAAGAATTGTGGATTTCGGTTGGGTCAGATCTCGGAAGTACTGAACAACAGAAATAACAATATACGGCCCTCACAAAGTTGTCATTTTCAAGTGTGAGATTAGCCAAACGAGGATGAAAGATACTCAAACCATCTGATCCCGTTGTTGCAAACTCTTTTAATGTGAGATTCTTCAAGTTTGCACATTTTGAGAAAATACCAATGTGTTTGTCAGCTTCGTCAATACACAAAGTGACAGAATTTGTGGATTTCGGTTGGGTCAGAAACTTAACAAGATAAGCAACTAAAAAAGTTAACATTCTGATTCTGATTCAGAAAGCATATGTTTAGTAGTGGTACAAATGTCCTACTACTACAATCCTTCCAACGCCTGACTCAATGTAATTTGTGGATCAACATAAATAACTGAAAATAACTCGCCATTCAATACAAACTCTTCTGAAAGACAAGAATACAACGTTCATGTATCACAAGGAATGACCGACTTTGGAAACCGGACGGAATCTACGAAGAAACTGTTGGAATTTGTGGATTTCGGTTGGTTCAGAAACTTAACAAGAGAAGCAACTAAAAGACAAGAATACAACGTTCATGTATCACAAGATAATGGTTTCTCGACAAATGAAGTATTATCTGACATCATCTGTTCATCATTGTTCTTGAAGATGAAGATGAAGAAACGAGACTTTGTTTTGAGAAATTAACAAGGTAAACCTTAAATTTACCATATGTATACGAGTCGTATACGGTTTATACGGCCGTATACCATTGGTAAAAAATATTTTTACCGATCGTATACAATGTATACGATGGTTGTATACGGGCCGTATATTATTATACGGCTCGTATACTATGGGTAAAAAATGGTAAAAAATGGGTTATTCTCTTTAATCTATTAGAACGATCCTTGTCTTTAATCTGCTAGTTAATATTCACTGTGATTCTGATTTTAAACAACGGAATTTTTGGATCATACTACTAGCAGTAGAACCCCACGCGTCTTCTGTGATGATTCGAAACATTCCGAATAACAAGCAGGATGGATGTGACACACATAGATAGATAAAAATGTCACAGTTGTCAAGACTGTTTGTCAGGTTTCCAATGCTCACACAGGGTGATAAACAACGCTGATACACGTAACATCTAGTTATATTCAGATTTAAACAATGCCCGCCTCAATCTTCTGTGATGATTCGAAACATTCCGAATAACTAGCAGAAAAACCCGTACTGGTGATTGTTTATCCATACTATTCTTCATAGCCATATTCCCACTCACAATTTGTTGATACATATCGTCCGTTCAAGTTGAGCTTCCTGATACATATCGTTCGTAAGAAACTGTTCGTGCACTGAACCTTCAGTTGTGTACCCTTCAATCTTTGTTGAGTATTTTTCTAACTTTATGCTTGCATCCACCACAGTGAATATTAACTTGGTGTGAAAGAGTTTGGAAACCGGACGGAATCTATGAAGAAACTGTTGGAATTTGTGGATTTCGGTTGGTTCAGAAACTTAACAAGAGAAGCAACTAAAAAAATACAATTGATTTCTCTTCCGGTTACCAGGCCTATCATCTCCGTCTACGTTTGGTTTCCTCAACGAAGAACCATCAGCCATTATCAGCCCTTTTTTCTTTTGGTTTCTGGTTGATTTTTGAGGGTGAGGGTTTTAAATTGATTCCTGCGCTCAAGTTTCAACTACTGGAGTGTTTGTTTGAGAACCTGATTCAGATACACAACGGTCTCTTTGCTTCGTTCACTAGAACTATTTGTGTATGCATTCTTTTGGTAGTTAACAACGCTAATTAGAAAAAATTCTGAAAAAATTAATCATATCGATTGCAATAACAGGATGGATGTGACACACATAGATAGATAAAAATGTCACAGTTGTCAAGACTGTTTGTCGGGTTTCCAATGCTCACACAGGGTGATAAACAACGCTGATACACGTAACATCTAGTTATATTCATATTTAAACAATGTCCGCCTCAATCTTCAATACTTCAGTAAAATACCACTAGTAGAAGAACCCGACACATCTTCATGTAACAGAGAATGTTTTAGAAATTGAAGGAAAATGAAAAGATTTGTTGAAATCGAATTTGACAACTATGACAGCTTATTAAAAGTATCGTGTGTTGTAGTTTGGAAAGATGACCGAACAGAGATCTGAATAACAAACTGTGGAGACCTTGTTTGTGTCAGGTTCTTCTGCTAGTTACTCGGAATCGATAAATAACCAACACGAAGATCTCTGCGATCGCTAAGGTTTTCATCAACGGACTGATGAAAACCTTAGGTGATGAAGAGTTTAGAAACCCTAGAATGATTGTGTTTTTACGGGAATAAAACGTGATACTTGGAAAAACGCCAATATATACGGCCCGTATATAGTTATACGGCCCGTATACATGTGCTAACATCAAAAACCCACAAAAATAAATCAATTGAGCCGTATACGTTTTACAAATCGTATACACATGTATACGACTCGTATAACTGTATACGGGCCGTATATAATAAAACAAAAAAAAACATTCTCTGCGCATTTTCCTATTCAAAAACATTCTATACAAGCCATATAATTGTATACGGCCCGTATACAATAGGGGATGTGTAAATAAGATATAGGGTATGTGGGAATAAGGCACCCCATTTTGAATGGATATCATATCTAGATGAGGTGGTCACAGACTCATAGGTAGCTTTCATGGGAAAATTGGTCGGCATGTCGGATGAACCTGGCGGCTTTAATTCTGTATACGGTAATTATACAAATTTTTATACGGTAGAATAGAGCAGTGTGTTAGGTTTTTAGGATAACAATACCATTGTTAGAAAATTAAAGAGTTAATTGCCATTTTCGCCCCTGAGGTTTGGGCACATTTGCCATTTTCGTCCAAAATGACAGTTTGATATTATTTAGCCCCCCACGTTTGTCACTTTTTGCCATTTTCATCCAAATGCCTAACCTAGTCAGTTTATACCATCAGATGGGGTATTTTTTGAAATTTGTTAATGGTAAGGGGATAACTTGTAAATAATATGTAACAAATGAAATTTAAATATGATCATCAAAACCCATAAATCAAGATCATCTTCAAGAAGTATTACAGATTATACCGTAACAAATGATCTGTAAAGTTTATGTAACAAATGAAATATAAATATTTTCAAATAATCTGTAACAAATGAAATATAAATATTTTCATTTGTAAGAAGTATTACAGATTATTTGCTATGATGTTCATCAAAACCCAGAAATAAAGATCATCTTCAAGAACATCATCATCAAAACCCAGACATCGTTCATCTTCAAACATCATCATCAAAACCCAGAAAATCAAGAACATCATCTTCAAGAACATCTAAAACCCAGAAAATCCCAAATCAATAACAAATTCCGAAACACCAGAAAATCCCTTCATAATCTACACCATCTTCATCATCTGCAAATCCGACAACCTCCTTCTCTGCACCATCTCCGGCAACGACGGCACAACCTGCAACTCCGACAACGACGGAAATGGCTTCAAATCTTTATGCGGTGGCCACATCTCTCACTCTAGATCTGAACAACGACGGCACAACCTGCAACTCCAGCCCATCTCTCTATCTTCTCTCTCTCTTCTGCGATCGTTTCAGATCTTGCCTGAAATCAACCCGGTCTTGCCTGAAATCGATGCCGCAAAACCCTCCACCGGTGAAGAAAGCGAGTGTAGTTTGGGTGTGCGTCCATTGTCCTTCGCCGGATAAGAAAGGGGTGTGGCCGGTGGCGCTGAACTCTCACACAGAGAGAGTGTGAAGAGGTTTAGAGAGAGAGAGAGGATTTATAATTAGTGGGCGTGGGGGTGGTGGCGGTGTAGTGGGGGCGGTGGAGGTGCGGTGGTGGGGATGGTGGCGGTAGTGGTGTGGTGGCGGTAGTGGTGCAGTGGGGGTGGGGGTGGTGGTGGGGGAGGTGAATGATATGTGAACGAGTGTATATAAGGGTATGTATGCATTGGCCACTTTACAATTTACCCCCTTATCATTTTCAAATTTCAAAAATACCCTAAATTGGGTAAAAAGTAACCTGGTTGGGTATTTGGGTAACTAGGTTAGGCATTTGGATGAAAATGGCAAAAAGTGACAAACGTGAGGGGCTAAATAATACCAAACTGTCATTTTGGACGAAAATGGCAAATGTGCCCAAACCTCAGGGGCGAAAATGACAATTAACTCGAAAATTAAAAGTTGTAGCTAGGATATACTATCCATTCTATTCCTCATGAAATTTGAGTTTTCACTAGGTATAAATTTTCTAAAAAAAATACTCATATTTCCTAGGGCCGGCAATTTTACACGAATACATGACACAAACCTACACGAAGTTAACAGGTATCGTGTATGCTCTTAACAGGCATCGTGTATAAACAGGTTAAATACCTGTTAATACCTGTTAGTACACGATAAGAAATTAAATTAAATAAAACTCATCAACCATGTGCGTGTGGGTTCCTTAATTCCTTTCTATTTTCATTCCACATTCAATTCAAAAAAAATAAAACCCTAAACTCCATCTGTAACTTTCAGATAGCATGTCGTGTTCGTGTTTTTGCTCGTGTTAACAGGTATTAACAGGTAATTTTCGTGTATAACAGTCGAATAGTCATGGTAACAGGTATTAACAGGTAATTTTCGTGTATATCGTGTCGTGTTCGTGTTTGAAAAAAAGGACAGATAAGTTATCGTGTCGTGTTCGTGTATGGGATTTCGTGTATCGTGTCTTATCGTGTACGAGTATACACGATATGCCAGCCCTAATATTTCCTCTCTTAATGTTTTTTATTTTTTCCTTATTTTCTCTCCACTTCGAGCAACTAAAGGTTTTTAAATGTACGAATTTAGAATTTATAATCAAATAAAACAATACGAACATTCAAATTCCTTTTTTTTAATTATAAATTCGTTTCATGATCTTATATTGTTTCTTCTATTTAGCATCCTTTAAACGACAGTGTCTACAAATTAAGTATCTATATTACTAGAAATTCTCTTGAAATTTAAATAATTATCACTTTATGATTGATAACGCTACAGAATATATATTTTTATAAACCACGAGACATTTCATAATATAACACAAACTTTCATAATATAACACTACCGTAGCTTTTAGCGTATTCTTTTATATCGATACTCCCTATAAAAAGTAATTCAAAACTATATAAATGCATTAAAAGAGTTCTTAATATTATATATTTGTACAAATATATAATATTAAGAACTCTTTTAATGCATATATATAGTTTTGAATTATTTTTTATAGGGAGTACCGATATAGAAGAATACGCTAAAAACTACGGTGCACAAAGAAATACTCAAATGTTGCATTTATCTTTAAAATAGCTAAAATATTATAGTTTTTCTGCTTTTTTTTCCATCTCTATAATCCTACATTTTTTCTGGCTAAAATAATTGTCGTACATTCCCAATCTTCTATACATATAATAAAGTAAATTATATATAGAACACATGGCGCTTTATGGAGTGATCTCATTTATATTTTCCCGTCTAAATAAAATAGATATTATAATATTTGTTAATAAAATTAAAAAAAATTAATTCATGAATTTTATCTTTTTATCCTTTACCCTAAATAAATAGATAAAGATAATGTTTGTTAATTAATAAGATTCAAATAAAAATATATTATTTTAATCCATTAATTTTATCGTTTTATCTTTTATCATTTTGTTTTTCATTTATATTTATCATGTTTTTGCTTTATAAAAGGGATTACTAAAATTGAATTATAATAAACTAAGCATAAATAACTCCTGGTTTCTTCTAACGTCAGAACTTTTAAGAAATAACCAGTTCATTTATACATTTTGTCTCTTTCTTATATTAAGCTAGGTTAGAACCCCGTGTATTACACGGGTTAAATAAATATAATTTTATATATTAAATAATTAAAAACCTTGTATATTTCACAAGTTGAATAAAACTAATTTTATACACCAAAACAATAATTATAAAAAGTTTTATGTTTAAAACCCCCATGTATTATAAGGGTTGAGTATATGTAATTTTGTATAGTAAATAATAAAAGAAGTTATATCTTTAAAAAAACCTTGTGCATTACACGTGTTGAATAAATCTATTTTTATATACCAGATAAGATAATAAAAAAAAGTTATATCTTTAAAAAAAAACTAACCAATATACTCGATACACGATAGATAGAATGATTGCAAGGACAGTTCTTGATTTTTTATATTTATATGTCATTACACTTTCTCAAAACTAAATTAATAATAATGAGGATACACAATGTTTATATTAACATGGGACTATGGTATTAATTTTTTTTATTTTATGGTTAATATTCATGTGTATGATGATAAAATTACACAATGATCTATGTTTAAATATTAGATTTATATTATATTATTTTAATAAAATATTAGATTTGATAATAATAATAATAATAATAACAATAATAATAATAACAACAACAATAATATCGAAGACCCGTTAATAAATAATATTTTATAATGTATATAGTTTAAACTGGGTTATACCATATGGAATAATACTTAAATTATAATGACTTAAAAATCTTAAAATGTATAATCTAAGTATAAATATCTAATAAAATTATTTGTTGTCCTCACCTCTCCTTGTGTGATACGCCTACAATAACAGTTATTCCTTTGTTGTCTTTGACTAATGGGGTCGTCATTATCTAATTGGTAAGCTCTCTCGTCATTGTAAAGATTGTGAAAGTACGTTTTCCACCTTAACTTAATGTCTTGTTCCTTGACTAAAATACACCCATCCTCTCCCTTTATAAACATTACTTTCCCTAGATCCCGCTGTGACAACTGGCACGAAACCGGTAATTTCCGTACACTTTAACTATTAGTTAATGACTGCAATTATGTGCTTAATTGTCAGCAATAGCTGAACACATACTAAACAAGTGAATTCATGCACGTTGTATACTACAAAATATTGCTTTATGCATAAACGAGAGCGTTGCGTCAAAAATACTAGTAAACTCACCGGTAAGACACACTGTGTCAACAGAACTGCAGAAAGCAGTCAGACAATAAAATTGGAGCCTAGGTGTAGGTCCAACAACAAGAATACATTAAAACCCAAGAGTATATACAAGGGTTTACATATATACCTTACGGAAGCAAAAATAAGCACTAAAAAGCACCCGAAACGCACTTTAAGTGCAGAATTTTATACAATTCAGCTCTAAACAGCTTTTAGACATATGAATATTATGTAGAAATGACGTTTTATTATCCAGAATACTTTCCCAAGTGTCGGGAACTGAAAAGGGTACAAAAAGGTACTTAAAAGACACTAAAAAGTGTAATTTAGCACTTTAACGAATCGGTATCTAACCGAACAACCGGATATTACCCGGAACACCAAAATAATGCTAGAAGCATTGTTTATATTTTTCTAAGCTAGTTGGGGTCCCCGAACACCCTAACACACTAAATATTACTAAACACACTTAACACTAAAATTAACACTTAACATGTAACTAGGAAAAGTAACTTGGAAATTGAAATGTAACCAAGACACCCCCCCCCCCCCCCTAACCATACGGTTATAAGGTGGTTTCCACCATGATTTATTTGATTAAATTAAGAGATATTGTCTAACCTTTTTGAGACATAATGCACATTAGACAAACTTGTGTTGGAAAGTTATTATAAATGACCAAGAGATCTCCATTCTCTCACTTCACACTCCATCCATCATCTTCAACAATTCTCTTCCTTCTCTCCCTCTCCACTTCACGGCTTCAACAACACACACACACACACACTTTCATTTTCGATCCACATCCATCCATTCCAAGGTGATATTAAGGTGTAAAAAGCAAAGTTAGGAAGTGTGGAAGCAACGGAACTTGAAGGACCTTCACCATTTGCTTTTATCCACCTCATTTGCACTCTTGAACTTCCCTAGCCTTGTGCTAGTAGTAAGTGCTTCAAATCTTCATCTTGTTCTTGTTTAAAGTGGTTAATAGGTGATTTAACGGTTAAAACTCAAGAACACACAAGATCATAACTTAAAGTCTTGAAAGTAAGATGAATATGTTGGATAAAAAGAAACTAGTTGTGTAAATCTTGTGAAACTTGTCTAGTTATGATTATTTGATGTTGTTTGTTACTAAAAGTGGGATGGATCATCATCTAACCATACTAGATCATGTACAAGAACATGAACTAGTAGTGTGTTAGTGTAAAAATTATAAACGATGGTGAACCCTTCCACTCATGAAACATGAACTTGAGTAAAAGTAAATTTTCTTGTAAAATAAGACTCTAAACATGTAGATCTAAAGATCTACAAGTGGTTTTTCGGAAGAACCAAGCGGAAAATGCTAGTTTTGTTAAAACCTGGACCTTACATAAACTAAAAGCATTTTAGTGAATAAACAAGTGTGTAAACATTTGTGTCACAAGAAAAATTTAACAAGAAATATGGTTGGTAAATCATGACTAGAAGTTGTGAAACTTCAAGATCTTTAAAAATAAAGTTTTTAAGAAACTAAACTTATTTTTAAAGATAACGAGACCCACTAAATATGTTAGTAACTTACTACATATTTTTACAAACTTTCAAGTTCATAAGTGTGTGATATACAAGTTTGGAAAATAAAGATGGTGTTGTTGATATTGTTGATGATTTTAAAAGAAAATAAACACATGTTTTGAAAACATGGGAAACCTCCATTTTTAGGGGAAACTCTGTCAAAATTTTTATAAATTTTGACACTTAGAAAAATATAAGTTTTTGAGAAACTTATTCCCTAAAAATGTATCTAAAAATATTACCAAGGTTTCCCTAATTTTTTGTGATAAGAAATGATGATTTCTTCAAGATTAAAAATTATGTTAAGTATGTATATTTTTGAGAGAAAAATATATATTATTCGATCACCAACTTTTGTGCTAAGTGTATATAGTATGTGTTATACGTGCTAGTGTATTAAGACTTAAAAATACACTAAATACTCATGAGAAGTATAAACACAAAATACACATACAACATACAAGATACATAATTCGGGTGCAAAAGTGCAAAACACGAGATACTTATATTAATTTTTGAGAAAATAATATAAGTAAGACACTTAGTTAAAAATATAAAATATTTTTAACACAAGAATATATACAAAAGAGAGTGACTGTACTTGTGCGACACAAGTCTAGTGACTAACGTTAAGAAAACGCGTATAGGTTACGACGTTAATTAAGCAAATCCGGTGAAGTTTACGACGCAAGGAACGCAAAGTTGTGAGTTCATGCTCCCCCTTTTCTTTTAACTGTTTTCACTTTTATAACTTCGGGGGTGAAATACATGTATAAATATTACTATGTTTACAAATGGTATGATAATAAGAAGCACACTTGGTGAGGACGAGTACCAAGTGTGATGAGATATAAAAATACAAGAAGCACACTTGGTGAGGACGAGTACCAAGTGTGATGAGATATAAGAATACGAGAAGCGCACTTGGTGAGGACGAGTACCAAGTATGATGCGTTATGAGAAATGATACGAGAAATCGTGTCACGAATAGGGTACATAAGCACCATTAATCAACAATATACCTAGACCGCAGAACAAAATGTTAGATCTAACGGGTGCCGGGCAGCCACACTCTAGGTGAGGGCGAGAATCGAGTAGTGCTTTTGTGTCTCAGAATATGCCAACTAAATGCCTAAGGTTTGGTGACTTCCTATGTCGTGTCACATGTTAATGGCCTTGCAACCCATTAACAATCCTGATACTTACAGGAATACTTTATTTACATAAAATTCATACCATACTAAAACTTGATTAATACTTGAAGTACGTGGGGTACTCAAGAAATATTTGAATAATACTTGAAGTACGTGGGGTACTCAAGAAAAAAACTTGAATTATACTTGAGTACGTGGGGTACTCAAGAAAACGGGAATTATACTTGAGTACGTGGGGTACTCAAGAAAAACTTGAATCATACATGGGTACGTGGTGTACACCAGAATACTTGATTTATATATGAAAACTTGATTTTACATGACACAAACTATGTTTTCATACAAAGTATACAAACGTGAAATACAAAAACTGCATGAATTCACACCAACATTATGTTGACGTTTTTCCAAAACTCACATGTATTTCAGGTAACTAGGATGGATGTGCGCGCGGTCTTGCTTATGCTCTTGGATGTCGCTTATGTTTATCTTTAAATAAGTTGTAAACTTATAAAACAATGTTTTATGCGACTTAGCGATGTAAACGCTAAACTTATGTTTTCAAATTATGGTATTTGAAGTTATTTTTACGAGCATGTAGCATGTTTACCTTTCGTATGCAATGAGAACCTTTCATGATCACACCTCGTGCTTCCGCCGCAGAAAGGGGTGTGACACCCGCCTTCTACGCTCCCTAGATTTGGCAATCTAGTTTATTGTAAATCCTATATGATATATCATTTATCTATTATTGTTTTTAGAGTAAATTGCCATTTTCGCCCCTGAGGTTTGGGCACATTTGCCATTTTAGTCCAAAATGACACTTTGGTACCATTTTGCCCCCCACGTTTGTAACTTTTTGCCATTTTCGTCCAAATAATGACACTTTGGTACCATTTTGCCCCCCACGTTTGTAACTTTTTGCCATTTTCGTCCAAAAATAAAGTAACTTGGTTAGCCATTTGGACGAAAATGGCAAAAAGTTACAAACGTGGGGGGCAAAATGGTACCAAAGTGTCATTTTGGACTAAAATGGCAAATGTGCCCAAACCTCAGGGGCGAAAATGGCAATTTACTCTTGTTTTTATTTAATTAATATGACAGTTTTGCAAGGGAAAAACTAACGAATGGAGAACATATATCACAATGTATAATTTAAGTATTGGAATATTTTATAAAACCTTTTAGTAAGATTTAGAGTAAATTGCCATTTTAGTCCCTGAGTTTTGTCCAAATTTGCCACTTTGATCCAAATAGTTTTTTTGTGCCTCTGGGTCCCTGACTTTTACATTTTGTTGCCATTTTGATCATTTTGTCTAACTCCATCCAAAAACCCAGTTTGTAACAGGGGTATTTTGGGGATTTCCTTAAAAAATGTTTTTCAGTTGCCATTTTGATCCAATTCCAAAAATTCAAAAAAATTCCAAAAAATCAAAAAATTCCAAAAAAATCTAAAAATAAAATAAATTCTAAAAAATCATAAAAATTCTAAAAAATCATAAAAATTCTAAAAAATTCAAAAAAATCTAAAATCAAAAAAATTCTAAAAAATCCAAAAATCATTAAATGTTTTGGCACGAACCGTTTCGACCCGTACCGTTTCGAACCGTACCGTTTCGAACCCGAACCGTTTCGAGCCGAACCGTTTCGACACGAAGCGTTTCGACGCGAAGCGTTTCGACCCGTACCGTTTCGACCCGTACCGTTTCGACGCGAACCGTTTCGAGCCGAACCGTTTCGACACGAACCGTTTCGACCCGTACCGTTTCGAACCCGAACCTTTTCGAGCCGAACCGTTTCGACGCGAAGCGTTTCGATCTGTACCGTTTCGAACCGTACCGTTTCGACGCGAACCGTTTCGACGCGAACCGTTTCGAACCGAACCGTTTCGACCCGTACCGTATCGAACCGAACCGTTTCGACGCGAACCGTTTCGAACCCGTACCGTATCGACCCGTACCGTATCGAACTGAACCGTTTCGACCCGTACCGTATCGAACCGAACCGAACCGTTTCGACGCTAACCGTTTCGAACCGAACCGTTTCGACCCGTACCGTTTCAACCCGTACCGTTTCGACGCGAACCGTTTCGAACCGAACCGTTTCGAACCGAACCGTTTCGACCCGTACCGTATCGAACCGTACCGTTTCGACCCGTACCGTTTCGAACCCGAACCGTTTCGACGCGAAGCGTTTCGACCCGTACCGTTTCGACGCGAACCGTTTTGACGCGAACCATTTCGAACCGTACCGTATCGAACCGAACCGTTTCGACGCGAACCGTTTCGAGCCCGTACCGTATCGAACCCGAACCGTTTCGACGCGAACCGTTTCGAACCGTACCGTATCGAAACGGTTCGGCTCGAAACGGTTCGGGTTCGAAACGCTACGGGTCGAAACGGTACGGTTCGATACGATACGGTACGGGTTCGAAACGGTTCGCGTCGAAATGGTTCGGTTCGATACGGTACGGGTCGAAACGGTTCGGTTCGAAACGGTACGGGTCGAAACGGTTCGTGCCGAAACATTTAATGATTTTTGGATTTTTTAGAATTTTTATGATTTTTTAGAATTTTTTTGATTTTTAGATTTTTTAGAATTTTTTAGAATTTTTTTGATTTTTAGATTTTTTTGAATTTTTTGGAATTTTTTTGATTTTTTGAATTGGATCAAAATGGCAACTGAAAACATTAGTGATTAAGTACAAACTGGGTTTTTGGATGAAGTTAGACAAAATGATCAAAATGGCAACAAAATGTAAAAGTCAGGGACCCAGAGGCACAAAAAAAATTATTTGGATCAAAGTGGCAAATTTAGACAAAACTCAGGGACTAAAATGGCAATTTACTCTAAGATTTACATTAATAGGTATAACCCAACGATATATAATATTAATTTTTAAAATAATTAATAGGACAGTTATATAGTAAGAATGGATAAATAATTAAATCTTATGAAAATTTTAAAATATTATATTATCTTCTATACGAATTGTTTTTATGAAGTTAAGATATGAGTGTAAAATTAATAATTAAATTTATATTAAATTCAATTGTATAATTATCTTTTAATTAAATTAATTATTAATAATTAGGTAGATGGCTCTAATGAGTGACATGTGTCCCATAAATGGTTTTTTTTATTATATAGTATAGATATAGTGATAAATAAGATATAGAGATTATATAAAGATTTAACATGTTGATTCCATCTCGCAGTCTCGTATACCCCTATTTCTACGTATCTCCTTTTATAATTCTTCAATTTTATGATCATGATAAGTAATACATTTTGATTTTATTTAATCTTTATCTTTAGTTTTTGAGACAATGTATGTGTAAATCCTTAACGAATTTGACTTCTTACACTAAGGTTGTGTATAGTTGGGCGCCATATGTGTGTCTATAAAGCCCCAATGGTGCCTGGAACACCACAACGAAAAGCGTTATGGGGCAAAAAGGGGGAAGGGGGAGCGCCATCTCCTTCGCGGCGTGATGGAGGGGATTTTCAAAAGTTTGACCAATCAAAAAATATTTAGGGTTTTTATAATTAATTAATAAAATTGAAAATTAATAATTAGGTAATGATGGGTAGGGGCTTTATGACTACGGGCTCTAGTGATATAACGCCCCATAAAGCCCCTGTGTGACGTGGCACGACACGTGTCGCATAACGCCCACAAAGGGGCTTTATGACTACGTATGGCCTAAGGTCTTATAAAATGTTAGATGACAACAACTACAGCCAAGTAATTCCGTTATTCTAGAACCGACAAGACCACAAGTAAATTAGCTCTTGCACATGAACGATTTTTTTTTTTAACAGTGACTTTCAATTTGAGTGACCCAATGTCACACTGCCAAAGGGTGGAAGGTATGATTCAAACACTTTAGGGTGTTTGAGTAATTGTCTAGCGAATAATATTATGCCATTTCAAGTCCCCATTTCACTCCCCATTTTACACTCAATCACTGGCAGTGATTCAAACACTTGGAGAGTGGTAAAAAATTAAAAAAAAAAAATCTGATTGGTTGAAAGGGGTTGGAACCCACCATTAAACCCCCTCTCTCTTCCTTCCCTCCTCTTCCCGCATCGGTGACTATACACCGATTTACCCACTACCCGATCACCGAAAAGGGGGCGGCACCAATTCACCGCTCGGTGAAAACCTCTCCCCGCATGCATTCGGTGAATGATACCGAGTACCCTAAACGGCGACCCTAGCCAAGATCCCAACATATTTTTTAACCATAAATGAGAAAAGTAAAAGCAGATGTATAGTAGGTGGCTTATTAAGTTAAAGTAATGACTAAAGTCCTTTTGGAGTCCCTGTGGTTCGTGCATTTTAACTATTTGAATCCAAAAACCAAAATTGTCTTGATTTGAGTCCCTGTGGTTTGTATTTTTAACCTTTTGAATCCAAAACGCAAACCTCATCCAAATCATGGACTAAAATGGTTGGATTTAAAGGGTTAAAAATACAAACCACAGGGACTCAAAGGGTTGGATGAGGTTTCATTTTGGATTCAAATGGTTAAAAATACAAACCACAGGGACTCAAATCAAGACAAGTTTGATTTTTGGATTCAAATAGTTAAAATGCACAAACCACAGGGACTCAAAAAGTACTTTACTCTAAAGTAATTCTAAAAAATCTTTTAAATCTAGAACGGTTACAAAACATAATAAATCATAAATCTAGAACGGTTACAAAACATAATAAATCATAAAATATAATAGAATGTTAAGTAAAAAAGACTAAATTATATAAATAAAAAATCTAAAATCAAAAGCTAAAAATCCAAGTCTGTATGAAATTAGTTGTTGTACGTTTCTCTTCTTTGTATTCTGTTTTTGTTTTTTCTTAATAAAATTTACCCTTAAAAAATAATGATTAATAATCAACTATGCTTGTATTACCTGGATGTTAGTACGACTATTTTATTAAATCATTAGTGTTGTATGCATCAAAACATCAAATTTGTTGTTTTGGTGTTAAAAAATCACTAAGCAAATCATCAAATTGTTAATTAGTGATACGACACCAAATTTTGTGCAACACCATTTTTTATATATTATTTTATCCCTATTGATTAATGTCCTTTTACGTTAATTAATACACTATTTGATAAATAATATTCATAATAATTAGTTTAAGAGTAAACTTCCGTTTTGCTCCCTGTGATTTGGTCATTTTAACGGTTTTGTTCCAATAGTTTAAAAATAGTCATTTTCCTCCCTGATCTTTCGAGTTTGTCTCCAGTTTGCTCCCTAATCTTTGGAGTTTGTCGCCAGTTTCCTCCCTAATTGAGTTAGAGGCTGGGAGCAAAATGAAGATAAGTTAGAAAAATCAGGGAGGAAAATGGCTATTTTTAAACTATTGGAGCAAAATCGTTAAAATGACCAAACCACAGGGAGCAAAACGGAAGTTTACTCTTAGTTTAATTAATTAAGTAGGAGATAGAGATGAGAAAACTAAAAAATAGATGGCTCCAATGAATGACATGTGTCCCTTCATTGGTTTCTTTTATTATATAGTATAGATGTTTAAACTATAGATTTTAATAATTGTATGACATGTTATTTAAAATTAATATTTTTAAAAAACATTTAATTAACCTGTGTAATACTGGTTAGCCAATAAGATAAAAATGCTGTTGAAGTCGTAGATTCAATAACTTTCTCTTCACGTTTCGCGGATGTTTGTATATGTGTTGTTATTTTGGGCCACGACGTTTATTATTGTTATTATCATTTATTTATTCATGAAAATGAAAATTATACGTGTTTGATTTCGTGAATAACTAAATGACTACCTACAAAAGTTTAAACTAATATTATAGTATTACGATAAAATTATACGCGTTGCGGGGCGATGGCCGAATAATTCGCAACCAATTAAAAAAAGAATACTATAATTTTTCTAGGAAAAAAAAAAATAAAAACGATGATAAGACCGTATTTTTTGGCTCAGGGCAAAACTGTAATTTTTCAGGACTAATGAGCCAGTGTTAGGCAACTCCTTGACACGGGAAGAAATTAAATCGAGTAAAGCAATTAAAACAAAAAACCTTTATAGTTTTGGTAAAAAAAACTAAAACGATGGGAAAAACATAATTTTTAACCGAGGAACAAATCATAATTTTAATTCAGAGATAAATCATAAACTAAATGGACCAACGGGCGAGTGCCAGGAAGTTGCCGGCACGACTGTAATTTTGCACTGGGGGCAAACTTGTAATGTCACCAGGAAATCAAACAAAAATGATGGGCAAAATGTAAATTTAAGTTCAGGGCAAAATCGTAACCTGGTTGTGAGAAAAAAAAACTAATAGCGAAAGTATAAATTTATACGGGGCAAAATCGTAATTTTTAGCCGATGGCAAAATTAAAATTTTTAGCCGGGAGCAAAAGCGTAAATTTATTTTTAAGCGTGGGCAAAAACATAACTTTGACCTGATGGCAGAATCGTAATTTTAAGGGAAAAAAACTAATGACAAAACTGTAAACTGAAACGGGTAAAAATCGTAATTTTTAACCGGGGGAAAAATTGAAATATTTAGCTGGGAGCAAAAGCGTAAATTTATTTTTAAGCGGTGGCGAAAACATAAATTTGAACTGATGGCAAAATCGTAATTTTAAATCGGGATAAAATCGTAAATTTGTTGGGCCAATAGGAGAGTGCCAGGCAGCTGCCTGGCACTATTACACATGCCGCCCATTTTGCCCAATAAAGGGGCGGAACTATTGAATTCTGACGTATGCGCACTTGAGTTTGTATATGTTGAAAATTATTATTATTATTATTTATAAGGTGAGAATCAAATAGAAAGTTTATTTTAGCTAGGAATGATAGAAAGCAATAATAAGATGATATGTGGCAAATACCTAAAACATAAGGAGGGGCATTTTAGTCAAACAAAAATTATTCCCGTTTAAGCTAGATCTTAAAAAACACAGCATATTCATATGGTTCATCTCCCCCTCCCCAGACCACCACAACCACCAGTCCACCGCCCACCGCCATCACAACCGTCACCCCAACCCCAACCCTCTTCCTCCATCTTCTTCAGTTCTGACGACCTCCACCATCATCAACATCAACGTCTTTGTCAATTCCGGTGACCCTCCACCGTCATCAACATCGTCCTTTTCGGTTTACGCGGCCCTCCATCTTCTTCAGTTCCGACGACCTGAGGTGAATCTTCAGTTCCGGCGACCGTAACCACCAACAACTCCGTCTATTCAAGGTGTTGGTTGACAACGATGGTTCTAATTTTGGGATACTGGGGGTGTTTGGGTTAGCTTATTTTGGAGCAACTTATAACTTATTGAGTTATAAAAGTTAACAAGTTGTTTTTATAGTGTTTGGGTTAACTTATTTAAGTTATTTTTGTATGTTGAGAAGTTGTTTTTGAGAAGTTAGGATTTATAACTTCTCACTTTTGACTTATATAAGTTAATAAGTCCTTTTTGATAAGGAATCCTAAACACCCTAACTGTTGTGTTTGTTGGAGGAATTAACACAGAGTACATGATGGTTGAATGGAATGTGTAGATTAATAAAAGACAAAATAAGGTTAGTATGGAGTGAGGTGAAAGAATGAAGTGTTTTGGTTTCACTGCGTTTTACAAAACATTATTAAATATTTATTATATCATTTGCTGTTGTCTCGTTGCGTTTTATGGAATATATCTTATTAAATATTACTATTATAACTTATTGTTTTGTTTAATGCATTTATTTCTTAGTTGTTTTCTTTTTTACCTTTTTTTAACAATGTAAATGATAGATGTATAGCTGATCGACTTTCATTGCGTTTTATGAAAGTTTATTTGTTGATGGATATGATGGTGTTTAATGCATTTTTGAAGTATTTTAATCCATTGCGTTTTAGGTAAAACACATTTTTATATGTTTTCAGTCCATTGCGTTTTAGAAAAACAATTTTTTTTTGTGTTTTTAAGCTACTGCGTTTTAGAAATAAGACATTTTTAAGTGTTTTCTGGCCATTGCGTTTTAGAAAAACACATTTTTAAAGTGTTTTTTGTCCATTGCGTTTTAGGTAAAACAACACATTTTTATGTGTTTTCAGTCCATTGCGTTTTAGAAAAAAGACATTTTAAGTGTTTTCTGGCCATTGCGTTTTAGAAATAAGACATTTCTTTGTGTTTTTTGTGCATTGCGTTTTAGGTAAAACACATTTTTATGTGTTTTCAGTCCATTGCGTTTTAGAAAGTACACTTTCTTTTGTGTTTTTAGGGTATTGCGTTTTAGAAAAAAAGACATTTTTAAGTGTTTTCTGGCCATTGCGTTTTACAAATAAGACATTTCTTTGTGTTTTTTGTGCATTTCGTTTTAGAAAAAAAGTCATTTTTTACGTTTTTTTTCCATTGCGTTTTACGCAACTGGGTTTTCGAATTTTTTTTCCGAAAATATAGCAATAGTATACTCGTTTTAAAGATAAAAAAACGCTCGTTTTTTTGGTGCAATTTTTATAAAAAATAATGTCGTATGAAAAAGTTATTAACGTTTAAAAAATGAGGGGGAATTGGAGGAGAGAGAAACTATTGTCCTGGATTGACTACAATGTCCTTACACAAACTCACGCGCCTTTTTTTTCTCTTCAATTTCACCCATTTAATTTTAGCTCTTGATTAAATCAATTGATGGTCAAGATTACTTCATAGTCTTCCTAGCTAAAAAACCTTCCTATTATATCCTAACCCATTATTTATATACTATTAATTTTTAACATTATTGTGCAGTAGAAGTTGTACTCTAAGTATATATTATTGGATATTGGTTTTTTTTTTACAAAACTAGCTGGTGCGGGTTATTGTTTTGGGCCAACTCTCTTTAATTGTACGGGTACCCATTATCCTCGCTTTTTGGTACCGAACCGGTATATTCGGTACCGGTACCCACTTTTTTCGTTTTTCGGTACCGGTACTTTGGATACCGACACCGGTTCAATACTAAACATGTACCGTGCTCATCCCTAATCAACATCAAGTATTTGTATTTCCCTCCACAAGACATTTGGAAACACAATGTGATCGTTTAGATATCTAACTTGATACAAATGTGTGTAGTTAATCCTTAGGTTTGTGGTTTTAAAACGCAACGAGCGGGTCGATAGAGAAGTATAAAATAGATTCCTTGTGCCGTAATTTGTAAGGCCATGGCCGTATAAAGTAGATTTATTGTGTCGTAATTTATAAGACCCTAACCGTAACGCGACAGATCTTAGTTAATATAATTTGACAAGTTTTTCGATAAATTCTTGGCTACATGCGGCTTTATAATTTCACATTTTGAGTAGTAAAGTTTTATTGTTTAAGATTTGACACACCTTTTTCATGTTTATAAAACTATCAAAAGAGAACTTTGTTGAATAGTGAATGTCGCAAGTAAATACTTTTTTCACTCACTACTCTATCTTGATAATTTCACTTCCTTTAAAGCCAACCAAGTATTCTTTTAATTTCTTTAATGCATCCACGTCTCCATTGTTTTTAATAATATATGATTCAATTTGAAATGAGTATAAGAATGTTTGATTAACGGTGGTGATTTTTTTCTTAAATTTGCATTATACCAGTTATACTAATATAGACTTTTAACATGGTTGATTTTATTTAGTTTATGTTTGTTGACTTAAAAATAAACCGAGTACGCAACTGTTTTTAGTTATTTTTCTTGACGCACCGGTATTAATTTTTTTGACAACAGAATTGCATCTAAGTAGAGTTTTTTTGAGCATCGTAGGCAATACAAATGCTAGTACTCTAACGAGTCGAACCGATTCCGACTGAACAACATCGGTACTGGTATTCATTTTTGTTGTTTTAAATTTATGTAAAACATGTGTTGATGTTCTTTTGGGCATATGAAAACTTCATTTTTTCTCTTTTAGTTGCTATAGCGAGTGCCGGTATCGTAACAAACCGAATCGATGCCAACTGAATTCCGACGCATAACGCGGGGAAATCCCACTAGTTATACCTAAAGCAAGAGAATGGTTGACTTAAATACGTAGTTACTTTCTTCAATATTTAAATATATTAATTTAAAAAAAATATATTAACATATATAATTTTTGTTCTAGAAATTTATAGGTAATTTAACTCATTTTTGTCTTAAAGAGTTAAAGGCTGTTAAAGAGGAAACTTCCTTGCAGTTTCATGATGCAACCACTACTACGAGTTTTTAAACGTTATTTATAAAGTCACGCTAATCTACAAAGCAAATAATATCTTTACAAAAGTGATATGACGCAAACATCATCATATGATACCGTCGGCCGGCTCATCACCACCACCACGGATACCGTCGCTCCGCCACCACTGAACCGCCCAGAGCTACATAAGACAAACTTGACCATCATCATTTATTAATAATTCAATATTTATAATATTTCTTAATAATATAAAATAGAAAAGAGTTTATGAACTAACAACGTTACAAAGATTAAAAGGGCCGTAACCTTTTTTTAATCAAAATGAAAGATTTATAAAATTGATTTTCAATAAAGATTAAAAGGGCCGTAACCTTTTTTTAATCAAAATGAAAGATTTATAAAATTGATTATCAATAAAGATTAAAAGGGCCGTAAGTCCGTAACCTTTTTTTAATCAAAATGAAAGATTTTTAAAATTGATTATTAAATTAACAAGATTGAAGTGCAGTATTTCGCACCACATCCCTTATTATATTCCTTCTTTTGTTTGTTTTAGACTTTTAGTTGAAGATATTTTGTATATACGTATGAATGTGTATTCCGTGTGGGGTATAATGGGGCTTATACATCAACATAGTTAAAAGGAGCGTGTCGTAAACAGTGGCGAAGTTTGAGATTTTCTACCGGGGGGTCGGAAGTCACCGGACCTAAAATTATACCTAAAAAATTATAAAACCGGGGGGTCGAAAATGTATATAACTAAAGAATTCTACTAAGCGAAAAGTTCTGCGGGTCGGGCTCCCCCGGCCCCACTATGCTACCCCCATGGTGGTAAATAGGTTACTAAATTTATCGAAAGACATATTCATACGTGTGTATATGGCGGACCCATGAATTTTTCCATGAGGGTGCGAAACATTTTTAAAAATTTTAGGTCCCTAGGTATATAAGTAAAAAAAATCGGTTCGTATCGGGTCGGTTCGAGTCGGGTCGGGTCATGTAAAACAGAAGAAATTGCGCCATAACGTCCCTACTCATGGTTCCTATCACAAACAAATTGATGCATAAGTTCATCGTTCCATAACATAATGTTTCAATTTTAATTTTCAACCCTAGAAATCGTGTGTAATCACCCTAAAAATCATCTAAACAATATAATCACCCTATAAATCATCTAAACAACCATAAACAACGTCAAAACATATGAAATTTCAAACCTGTTTAAGAATTTTGTTACCCTTTGGTGTCGGACGGCGGTGGTTCGCGGCTGCTGATGACGTGCTGTTGTGGTTGCTGTTGTGTTCTATGATCGTTGGTAGGAGACAACCCAAGAGAGGGAGGGCGGGAGGAATTCTAAGGGACTATTGGGCTTATTTTAATTATTATAGTTTGAACTTAGGTTGAGTTTGGTTAATGGGCTAGTAATTAGTGGGCTAATTATGTTTAATGAAATAGTGGGTTAAGGTATTGGGTATTTGGGTTAAGTTGGGTAGTATAAGTTTATATAATTTAGGTAGTTTTTTTAATTAGAGTTTACTAAAAAAATTTAAAATATAAATTGAAAACATTTTTTACCTATGGTGTGTGGATGAAAAATTCCAAGGGGTGCGGATGAAAAAATCCAAGGGGTGCAGACGGGATTTTCAATGGAAAATAGCACTAATTTTTTTCCCGGGGTGCGCCCGCCCACCTTCGGCTACATGTAAGTCAGCCCCTGTGTATATATGGGTGAGTTTATTAGGGAAGCAAGAGATCATGGATAAAAGATGTAAAAAGGTCATTTTTATGGGTCAAGTTATTCTACAAAGACTTCTAATTGTAAGAAGTGTAAGAAGGATTTATAGAGTGACAAGTGTCCAATAACCTAAAATTAAACCCACTACATCACCACCCAAAACCTAAACACACACCCCCACCCCACCCCCCACAAAAAAAAAAAAAAAACTATACCTCACCAAAAAAACCCTGAAAAAACCTAACCCCCCCCACCCCCACCCCCCAAAACCCTTAAAAAAAACCTACCCCCCCCCCCCCCCCGCGGCAAAGAAAAACAAAAAAAACTATACCTCACCCAAAAAAACCCCAAAAACCTTACCCCCCACCTCCCAAAAACCTAACCCCCCCCCCCCCCCCCCCCCCCCCAAACCTAAAAAAAAAATCTAAAAAAAACTAAACACCTACCCCCACCACCACCCAAAAACCTAAACCCCCACCCCCTCGGCAAAAAAAAATGTTTTTTTTTGGGTGGGTGATGGGGGAGGGGGGGGGGGGGGGGTGGGGGTTTAGGTTTTTGGTGGTGGTGGATGCTTAAGGTTTTTTTTTTCTTTTTTTTTTGTGTAGTGGGTTTTTTAGGTTATTGGACACTTGTCACTTTATAAATCCTTCTTACACTTCTTACAATTAGGATCCTTTGTATTTATGTCAATGATCTCTAGATCAAGTGGTGGAAGGCTTGCATTTCTCTTAAGAGATGCAAGTTCGACTCCCACTTGGTCCAGAGTGAGGCACTGGTGGGCAATTCCGTGTACAACAGTGTAAGTTAGTGATCTATATAAAAACGAGAAAGATATCTATATAAAAGGAAAGTGGCTACTTAAAGATAAATGAAAGAGTAAAATGCCATTTTCGTCCCTGAGGTTTGACCAGTTTCGTCCAAAAGTTTGTTTTTTATCCAAAAGATTTGAAATCTTGCCATTTTCATCAGGCTCATTAACTCCATCCATTTTTCTTCGTTAAGTCAGGGGTATTTGAAATCCTAACAATGATAGGAGACCCAGGGAAACCTGGGTTGGATCCTTGAGCCAAACGGGTTTTACCGGTAATTTCACCGTCGTGCCTACGGGCGGGTGGGTTACCGGGTTTTCCCCGGAATTGGTGGTGGACTCGGGTTACTCTCGGAGTACTCCGTTTGTCCAGTGGGTGCCCCGAGAGTGTTCGGGATTGAGTTTGTTGGCCGTTTCAAAAAAAAAAAAAAAAAAGATCCTTTGTATTTGATCCTAATCCTCATTTTTATATGTAAAAAAAGTTCATTGTTGACACCGGTAATCAATATGAAAGAAAAAGATCAAAGATTACCTAAGTTTGATCTTTGTATCAAACTCAAAATCACAAAATGCAGGAACGATATTAGGGATTGATCAAAGTGTATAGGATTAATTTTGGTGCTGGATAGTGGCGTAACCAGAACTTTTTGACAGGAGGGTCGTAATAGAACTATTTAGTATTTACAAAATTTCTAGTAGGTATATTTATAAAATTTTTGTTAAAGGATTTAATGAAGCCTGCAATACTCTCTTTGGGAATTTTGTTAAAATATCTTTCTATATTTACATTTCTACGATAAAAATAACAATTAGGACAAAAAGTTCATATAAAATATTTACATTTCTACGATAAAAATAACAATAAATTAGGACAAAAAGTTCATATAAAATAAAATATACAATTAACAATTTAATTCACAATAAAAATATAATATTAATTTGTAGAATGATAACAGAAAATTAAAACATCTGCCAATTCAATTCATGGTAAATATTAAATAAAATAATAATTAGTAATAGAAAATAAAAACAAAACTCACTTCATTTTGAATGCAAAAATGATGAATGGTGTAGCTATGAGTTGTCCACTCAAATCTTCAAGAATCCAAAAAATCAAGAGAGAATAGGCTTTTCAAACAAGCAAATAAGACTAGAAGGTATGGGGGCCGGCTTAGGCCCGGCGAGGCCCGGCGCCGGTCCCCCACACCGCCCCTCCCATCCTCTCCGGCTCCCACCAGCCGATCTCGCCGGCCCTCTTTCTCTCTCCCTTCTCTCACATATACCTATACATACATATATATACATAAAGGGGTTCATCCCCCACCCCCTAGGTCCATCCCCTCCGAGCCACTCCTACGTGGCGCCTACGTGGCGGCCCATCCTCGTGGGGATGGGCCTCACCATACCCCTTAGTCCAATGCAGACTTTTAAAGAGATTAGCGGCAGAGTAGTAGAGCAGGTCTATAACTTTCTTGAGAGAATCAAATATAACTTAAAAAAATAGGTTTACAATTTGGGCTAAACTCCTTTCTTTTATATAAAAGCCCTCATTCCCTAAAGCCCATTTAAGAGATTAAATATCACGTGCTCTCTTTTAATGCCCTGTTTCTCTATCTTCTACAATCAACTTCATATATAATACAGTCTGCCGATGAAGTGTAGACCAATTGGTTTGCATGGAGGTGGGAAGGTTTTCCTCTAGGGGTTTCCTGCCCAGGGTCTCAAGTTCGATCCCCAGTGGAGGCATTTATGTCCCATGTGGTGTTGGCCTGGTTTCGCCCTACCCCCG
Organism: Helianthus tuberosus; assembly: GCA_030545235.1. NCBI lineage: Eukaryota > Viridiplantae > Streptophyta > Magnoliopsida > Asterales > Asteraceae > Helianthus > Helianthus tuberosus. The sequence goes on along the minus strand of CM060399.1, from coordinate 212,420,464 downwards.
TTTGGGGGTGCCCGGATTCGAACTTGAGCTGCTCCCGTTAAAAAGGGTTGGAGTAGTCGGGATTGCCAGTTGATCTATACCTTAAAAAAAAAATATATAATACAGTCTACCGGAGCACCGCTCGCCATCGTAGGACAACCACTCGCCGCCGTAAGATCGCCGTTTGCCACCGGAAAATGTTCGAAGTTTTTTTTTCTTCTAATTTTAGCGTTTTACGAGATAATCAGGAGGGTCAACTATACAAAAATAAATTCGCTAAGTACTCCGGTAAACTGATAATTTTGTTCGCCGGGGGTCAGCTGACCCTCCTGTAGTTCCGCCCCTGGTGCTGGAAATCATAGCCGGAATCACCCTTTGATCCAATCGTTACTTTGCAGTTATTTGGTGCCAAAACTAAAACTACTTGTTAGTTGGTTGATGTTAACGCCGTTAATAACTACCAAACAATCAACCGATAATAATCCTATCATTACTCCTAATTACATCAAATTGTCACATGATTACATACATACATTTACAATAATCCTAAGTGTTTAGTTTATATGCATGCTAATACCTTCGCCTAAACTAAACTTTGTTTTTCGATGTCTTCGTTAGTGATAGGGGATTGATAATTCGAACAAACAACTCATTTGTGGCAGGTGGGAATGCTTAAGAAGAGAGAAAAAAGGTTAAATAACTCAAAGAAATAATAAATTAATAATTATAAGACCATTAATAATAATTTAAGTTTTATTTTAGAGTGTTGATTTTATTATTTATTTTATTTAAGTCTAGATGTTGGTTATGTTGAACTAAATTAATACGTAGTATTTCGGTTATGGTCTTCTATTTAAGAGTCTATAATCAAACTTAATCATTTAAGAGACTAGAATCAAATTTAGTACGGGGTTGATCGTTTGTGGCGTGCATTGGATGATCTTTACATTAAGGCAGACAAATTCAACACAATCATTGAAGAACTACATGCCACGATCGTAGGTGGCAAAAATTGTCTAGGATAATCATGAAGGTGATCATTATAGTGCCACTCGGCATCCCATTGTGAGCAAGGGAGGCGTTGGCAACACTACTCGTAGCTCGAAATCACAAAATGTAGTGAACGATGTTACGGATTAATGATTAATCTTGGTGCCACAAATCATAGCCGGAGTCACCCTTATTGATCCAGCCATTAATTTGCAATTATTTGCCCCAAAACCACCCCTAGAGTGATCCTTGCATTTGATCCACATGACGAATCTGTTGGGGTGAAGTTACAATCCCCGAAAAGCAACTAGTTCTAAATCAAGGCAGAGTGGTGTATGGCAGAACAATTCTGGCATGTACGTGTTCATGGTCCTGTTGGGTTCATTGATCCTTTCATGGTTTCACCTGCAGGTATTCCTGGTGTCGAAGCTCTACCACATACGGTGGTTTATAAATTATAACCCCTAGTTGATATGTTCGGTCAGGTTGGTTTGAGTTTTATGGAAGCTCCCCAGAAAACTGAGTGTCATCAGGCGGGGCGCTAAGTGTCACCGGGTGAGCCGAGTGGCTCTATCATTAGTCAAGACACTGGTTTTGAGTAATAATGTCTCGAGTAATAACAGAGCCGCATGTGTTTTGAATTGTTAGGCATAAATAAACTGAAAATTGCTTCAAAGTCAAACTACTCTTCTTCTGATTTCTATAAACTGAGCCAGTCCACAGCACAAAGATGCCCTTGAAGTTGTTCAAAATCAATATATTCACTTTTGTCACCTCTAAAAGCGTTTCGTTTAGTGAAACATTTTGAATACTTAGATGATTTATGTATATTTAGTAAAAGCTACATAAGAGTAGGCATTATTTATAACATCACAAGGTTACATCTCTTTATAAGGAACATTAATATATGACTTATGATCAACCAAATTGATACCAAAAGACAGATTTTTTGATTCATTAAAGAGTTCATTGCAAGACATCATGCCTTTGTTATAACTTATAAGGTGTAACTTTACGCCATAATTTATTTGAGCAAACGGTATATCAAGATGTGGTTTCTGCTACATATGCTCAACACAACAAGCTGTGCCCGAAACAAAGATTCGAACGATCGATCCCAATAAAAATTAGTCGAGCTCGGTTTCCTGTTAATCAGACCAAAGAAAACATGAACCAGAGAGAAGATAGTCAAGCTCAGGTTCTCTAACCATGAACCCATCTCAACCACACAACCTGAACCCAATACATATCAGTCCGAGCTCCGGTTCTGCTAATCATGAAACGGCGCAAACTTTATTTACCTTTTACTCACGAGTAAAATACATAGGCACCCCTACAACTCGTCTTACAAAACTACTAGTTTTTATGCACATCTCACCCACAAGGTTTCAAACATTTTACCATCTAAAACTGCACACAATGTTTAAATCGGGCAGCAGAAGTTACACAACCCAAGTTTTCATCCTGGGTTCATGCACTTCATGATATCTCTCTCACGTATCTCTAACATAAGAGAGAGCCATTTAAGGACACTAGACACGATCTTCCACCGCCTTTGAGCTTTACCAATGGCCGAATGGGGAAACAAAAATCCATCAACCGCACGCTGCAAACCCACCTGTGAAGAAGACGACGTACCAAAATATCGCATATCCTCATCATCACGACCCTTTAGCGACTCAGAGTCACAAATCAAGGTTTCGTCGGCCAAGTTCAACGGCTGATCATGATCGAACCTAAGTTCATCAGTTTCCATGCTACTTAACCCATATTCATCTAAGCTATCAACATCTCTCAAAGGAAAGATAGTTGACATAACATTAACATCTGGAGATAATGCACTCATCTGTGGGTAATCGAAACGGCCTTTTTTATGGGATGTTCTTATTTTGCTGCCTTCGGGATCTCGTGTTATGATTTGGTGATCTGAAGGGTATAAATCTTCAGAAATAGAGCAGGTACCTGATCTAAGAGACGCTTCATCATCATAAGAAATGATCGATTCTTGATGTTGAAAGGCGGATGTCACCAGTTTATGTGCTTCATCCTGGATATGCAATTCCGTGTACAATAGTGTAAGTTAGTGATCTATATAAAAACTAGAAAGATATCTATATAAAAGGAAAGTGGCTACTTAAAGATAACTGAAAGAGTAAAATGCCATTTTCGTCCCTGAGGTTTGACCAGTTTCGTCCAAAAGTTTGTTTTTTTATCCAAAAGATTTGAAATCTTGCCATTTTCATCAGGCTCATTAACTCCATCCATTTTTTCCGTTAAGTCAGGGTATTTTCGTATTTTTTGTTAACTTAAAGGGCAATTCGGTCTTTTGAATACTTGCACATTATACTAAATGCTTGTACAAAAGTGAAAAAAACCGAATTGCCCTTTAAGTAAACAAAAAAGACGGAAATGCCCTAACTTAACGGAGAAAAATGGATGGAGTTAACAAGCCGGATGAAAATGGCAAGATTTCAAACCTTTTGGATCCAGATGCGGAAAAACAAACCTTTAGACAAAAGTCGCAAAACTGGCCAAACCTCAGGGACGGAAATGACATTTTACTCAACTGAAATTAACTAATTTCTTGACTGTTGTCTTGTACTTTGTATTTTATTGTTATAGGCAGAATGAGATGAATGCAAATTTGATGTAACTCACCCTTTCGAAATCTGCGAGGTTGTCAGCGACGATGTATTTGCAGTCTGAAAGAACACCGAGGACCTGGCCCACAACATTAAAAACAACACCGTCTCTGTTGCGAGATGAAGGACAGTACAGATACAACTTCTTATCATCAACCATACATCTCCTAGCATGCTCCACTACGGCTTCCCACATTTTAGTCGACATACCCGACCCAAGGATCTGAAGTGCCCATTATAAACAGTTTCAGTACACGTGGTTATATTTTTGGGTTGGTAACGGGTCACTTCTTAAGCAAGTTAAAAACAGGTCAGATTGTGTTGAAGTGGAACCACCCACACTTTCGTCTTTTTAGGATTATTATTTGGATTCACATATACCCAACCAAAACTAAAAATATCATATATGCCCTTACAAAGTAGTTAAAATATCAAATATACCCAATTTATAAAAAAACAATCTAACAAATGATCATTTTACCCCTGTTTTTTTAACTTCAAGTTTTCATATATGCTTATCTTTTAACTTCATATTTTTGTATAACACATTTTTAGGTTAAATTTATTTTTACGCATTTTTATTTTTACCCATAATCAATAGTATACTCCATATATAATATTCAAGCTAATTAAATTATGCTAGAAATGAGTAAATATAATATAGAGTTAACTACCATTTTTGTCCCTGTGGTTTGTCAAATTATGCGAGTCCAGGCCAAATTTCAGTTTTGTACCACTTTCATCCCTAACATTTTTGAAACGTGCTAGTTCGGTCCAAAAAGTTAATGTCCGCTAATTTTGTATGTTTAATAAGGGGTAAAAAGTTCATTGTTTTAATGGCCGGTAACTCAAATAAAAATGTATAATGACCTTTCTACCCCTCATTAAACAGACAAAATTAACGGATGTTAACTTTTTGGACTGAAATAGCATGTTTCAAGAATGTCAGGGGCGGAAATGGTACAAATTTGAAATTTGGCCCGGACTGGCATAATTGGACAAACCATAGGGATGAAAATGGCAGTTAACTCTATAATATTTGAAGTTAAAGGTCTTATATGAGATTTCAAAGTTTTAGAAAAATAAGGGTAAAATTGTCATTTATTAAATTGGTTTAATGAATTGGGTATATATGATATTTCAACTACTTTGTAAGGGTATATATGATATTTTGCAAGTTTGTAGGAGTATATATGAAATTGCCCCTTATTATATTCACTATGTTGCAAAACTTATGCTACTATTATGTTATTGGTTTTTGTAGTTACTCCAACTCAAGTGTATGACCAATGGGGATTTCTTGATCTCATTATCGATACCTTGTTTCACCCAAAAAATAGAAAAAAGGGAAGAGACGTCTTACATTTCGAAGCCTTGTGGGGTCCACGTAGGAAAACGCCAAGAAATCTTTAACCGTCTTGATCTTTTCCTTATTCAGCCGCTTATGGAAAGCTCCATCTTTCCCAATCTTTTCAAGTCTCCATACCTCATCAGACAAATATGGTGGATGATGTTTTTTGTACACTAGAAACCAGAAAAATAAAAAAAAAACAGTGCGTTTACTTGTGAATAAATAACAAATAAGAAAATATAACACACGCTCACATTCGCCACGATGATCCCTGACGACAAATGATTCTGATTTTGCTTCTCTCACTCTGTCTCCGTCACATTTATCTAAAACCTGTGCTCCCAACCTGAACTTGCGGCTCCTTGTCCAGCTGGAATTATCGGTGAACGAAATGTCCCCGACAAGACCAATTCCTCCGCTCAGGTTCAAAAATGCATCTCCGGTAAGAAGATTTTTTTTCCCTTGTCTCTCTCTAACAATATTATTAGTGAACTCTTCAAGCGTCCAATTATTATCATCATTGCTATCGAAGTCTCCTTCGAGAACCACTATTTCCACCTTTGCTGATGATTCAATTCCACATGAAACTGTTTTTCCGGTACAAGCATCAATCAAAGCTACTTTTAGTGTATTGCAGTCTCCTCCTTCGATACGAGTACCGGTAAAAACCGGCAGAGATAGACCGCTTAGAAACTGTAACTGCAGCCTTCTTGGTACAGAAGAGTCCTCTTTGTATTTATAATCCCTATGTATAGAGGATGGATTAATTTCATGTGTATCCTTCTAAAAGTTTGAAGTTTCATATATTTTTTTTAACTGTCATGTTTACCCATTTCATATACACTAAAACTAAAGTAAAGCCATTTACTCATAACAGTCTGATTCAGTAAATAAACGAATAACAAAAACATCATTAATCATCTCAAGTTCCCAACACATAATGTTCCCTTCACCGCTATAAGGAACCAGTTTTGTTTTGTTTGCTATGGAGTGTGTAAATATGATATTATGAGATTTGGAACGGTATATATGAGATTTTAAAATTTAGATGGATATATATTTAAATTGTCCCAAAATAAGAAATCATACACCTTACCAGTTCATGGAAGCTATATGTTTTTCCATTGCTGATTCAACTTCCTCTTTCACCTACACACACAATATCATCAAGAATACTACTAGAAAGAATACAATGATTGTCAGAAAACGTTGAAGGTAACTCGTTAAAAGTAAAGAAAATATAAAGTAAAAAGGCCAATTGAACAGCAACCACCAGAGTTACCATAAAACTGGTCATTTTACTTTTCTGTATAACGAAACATGTGATTTAATGTACATTATATCTCTCTTCATAACTACGCCTATATCAACAAAAACTCAAAAAGGATAAACAAATGGTAAGTTTGGTGGTTGGCTGGTTGCAATGGATTTATCCACAAAAAAAGTATCATACCAACATCTTGCCAACGTTGTATCTATGTAATGTCAAAATCACAAGTTTATAGTTGTAGGGGCCTAAATGCAGATGAACTAAATTTAAATGAAAGTCGACATTCCAAATCTAATACGGCATTTGAGTTTACAAAATAAAATCCACAACTACAAATGCTTTAACCGTAATATATTTACTATTTACTATTTAGAGAGCATTCATTATACACTATAAGGGTGCAAAATGATTTAAAAGGCATCCATGCTGATCTCAAAGTAAGCACAAAACTAAAGTTTAAGTTCTAGCTGACTAGCTCAAACCACATTTCATTCTTTTAACTTTAAGCAATCACACCGTCAAATGATCTTCTTTTTCATATATTAATCTTACGGCCGTTAGATTGAATGAGGAAAGCCAGGGCCAGCCCGTTAGGCTTACCAATCTAGGCACGGGCCTAGGGCCACCAAAAATCAAGGGCCTCCAATTTTTAGTAAAGTTTTATAGATATAGTACATGTATCAGACCCAAATAAAAGCAAAACCATGTTTTTTCAATAAAGTTGCACATATAAAAATTGTTTAGGAAAAAAGGCCCACATTCAAGACCCAGTTTCGAAATTAAACCACAGACATAACTACAGTCTATAGCAACAATCGACCACTCGACCTCATCCGAATTCAGCGAATTAGCGCCTAAAATCCCTAAAATTGAGCCGCAGTCATCGTTCCCACTTCCCATCGCAACCTATTTTTTCGATTTTCTAGGTTATCAGCTATAACTAACGGTAATCACTCATGGCGTCGGGTCCGCCGGGTTTGGAGGAGAATTTATGAGCAAAATTAGGGCTAATTACTCAACGTAGGTTAACTTTAGCTGCTAATTTTTCTATTAATCTCTGTACGTTATGCAACAGGGTCTCCACTTCTAATCCGCTTAGGGTCTACAAAAACGTTGGAACGGCCCTGAGGAAAGCGACCATTAATCCAATGTTCTAGACCATGTAACAACCAAGCACCATCCACACAAACACGATAAGGATATAATAATATATAAAACAAAGCTTTCACATACAACTTTGCGAACCAAGGTCTCCAGAATCGGCTCCACGTACTTGTTGAACTTTCTGAAATTCATAACCTCAAGCACCACACTGTATATCAAAAACAGAAAGGTAAGAACAACAACCCAATGCAACTAAACAAGCAACATTTATTACTCCTATATTCACCTAAAATTTCAACCAACATAACCTTCCCTTAAATTGAAAAAAAAATGGAAAACACAAAATTAGTTCATCACACTTAACACTTTACAAACTAACAAGAAAGTTACTCTATCAATTGTCATTAGGGCTACAAACGAACCGAACTTTCTGCGAACAGTTCGTGAATTGTTCGGCGGGAAGTTTGTTGGTTTAATAAATGAACGAACACGAACAAGCAATTTAGTTCGTTCATTTATGTTCGTGAACGTTCAGTAATGTGTTCGTTTATGTTTCGTTATGTTCGATAGTTCATTAGGGGTTTTAAATCTTATATTTTATTTAAATACTTAAAAATTCCTGGTGATTAAATGTTTAATAATTATTAGTGAATTGTATGTTACATACCTTTTAACAACTTCGGGTTCACAACCTTGGCAAAACGTTTTTTTCAGGTTTGTGTTCATGAACATGCATTTGTGTTCCTTACCTAAAACTAACGAAAGAACACAAACGAACACGTTTACTTTAACGAATGAACACGAACAGAACGCGTTTGGTAAGTTTTCATGAACACATTTATTTCCTTATGAAAATAAAAAAAGTTAGTCCGTAACGCAATAAGCACGACATGAATTAACAATAGTAACTCTTAAATTCAAATTATGTGCATCAATCACTAACCAGTAACTTCCTGGTCCCTAATTCTAATTTTGCTCCAATCAATTAACCTAGTTACATTAACCTTAGATAAAAAGAGCGAAATAAAACACAATTAAAAAAAAAGTAAAAAGCAAAATAACCGACTTACTTTCTGAAAGAAGGGCGTTTACGACGGCGAGTGTCATCGGAAGACGAAGACGACGACGGTTGCTCCGGCGGAGGCGATAGCGATGGCTTCTTCTGAGACATAATTCTTCTTCGTACGACTGGTACTTTGGGAGGTGGAACCGTTGTTGGTGATCAGCACCATAAACAAAATGAGTGATGACGTCAGGTGAGGCGGTATTTATTTGTTTTGACCTAACGATTGCAGAGAACAGTGACGACGACACAACAATTCAGTGGTTGGCAAACAGAAACAAGAAGAGAAGAGGATGTGGACGAAAAGGAAGATGGGACCCACTAACCGCGTTTTGTAACGGTCCCACTGGCTTTGATGGTATCTACGCGCTTGTTGAGTTTCACTTTACTTTTTCTTTATAGTTTTTGATAGGGAAATGAGCATTTAGATTGGCAAAACCATCGCTAGGTCGTAGCTGACGGTATGGTTTTACGGAGTAACACTAACGCTTAAAGAAAGTTAAACTTTGAAGTCAGTGTGGGCTCGATTAATACAACATAGTCTGGTCAGAGTGAAGTAAAAAGAGGCTCTTCGATTTAAAAAGTGTGGTAATCTTATATCTAAAATTCATTGTTTATAGGTATTTTTATATGTATTTTATAGGTGATCAAACTCCAAATAAATTTTGGAAGGTTTGGTGTGTATCTTGAGAAATTTACAACCCTTGGATATAATACTCTAGTTATTTTCTATTTCCCTTAGCTACCCTTAAGTCTTAACCCTAAACTCTTCATTTGTATAGTTGATTAACACTCTAAGCTTCTTTTATATTTGTTTAGGGCATTACATATTAATCATCTTTAAAAGGATTTAGAGCATTTTCATTCATAATTATGTTTACTAGAGTTGATAAATGAAATCAAATACATGTTTAAATTATAATGGTTCATGTAGTAATCGTTGATATATGTGTTTACTAGAATTGGTCTTGGTTCAAGATTCCCTTGAAATTAGCTTAAAAAACTCGCTTGAAATCAGCTCAAGGTAAATTGGCTTGTATACATTTATATCCATGTTCAAGCTAAAGTGAGATCATTCGTTAGGTCACTTGAATAAAGAGCCCACACAAGTCTTATTATAAATTTATAGTCAACCCACTTAAGAAATCCAACAAACCCACTAAGTCACAACACACCTAACTCTAAAAGTAAAATAATAATAATAATAATAATAATAATAATAATAATAATAATAATAATAATACAAATAATAATAATAATAATAATAATAATAATAATAATAATCTCACTGTCTCATCCCTTCTCTTCTTTTGTTATCCGTGTTTCTAGGAACCCTAGATCCACGTCCCTCACATCTGGCGACCACATCTTCATGTGGGAACTCATTTGTCAGACTGAAGACGTACAGTTTAAGGGATAAGACGGTCTGCATAACGACAAACGAAAACAATAAAGTTTTGAATGATGTTGAGGTCACAAGTCACTTGAACAAATACAGAGATTTAAGGCCTTCGAATGGTGGTAAGGTCACAACTCTTAAACAAATACAGAGATTTAAAGCCGAGCCATATCACATTGTTTTAAACTAAAGCTTTAGATAAACCTTTCCCGACTTGAACTCGACTCATGACCATCACTAGTTAAAAAAAAAAAAAAAGTTAATGCACAGTACCCCTGACCGCGGAGAGGATAAATGTTTGTGGTTGTATAGCTTCTATTAATTATTACTATAGTAGTTAAATTTGTATAAATACATGTAAATACAAGGGAATTCAAATTTGATGGGTAAAATCAACAAAATTCAAAATCAATATTTAATTTTATGTGTTTTTTTTTAATTTATGTGAATATTTTAATTCTATTATGTAAATTTCCGAAAATAGTGTCCTGGTATCCTCTTTTTTTTAATCTTATTGATAATATTGGTTTTTTCCTGTTTAGTATGCTGGAACATTATTTGGTCGCAATTAGCAACCAAACATATTAGAATATTAAAATAATATCAGGCCATTGACCAACTCCTGTTATATAATATCATAATCAGACCACGTGATCTTTTTTTAATATAAAATTAATATTACCAAACTAAGGATGAAAAATCCCCTCTTTTATTTGTTTTTTTTTCCTCTGGGCCAGTGATGTTTGCTAGCCTGGTGTGTTTAATAAAGACTGCTTTTAAAAAAAATTAACAAATTTTGCAATTTAACTTTGCTAGTGATGTTTACTTGATGTCATAATTGTCTCAAAGTGATTTTTTTCTTTTCTTGCATCTAGTAAATGACTAAATATGATTTTTGTTAGGTCAATAAAACTTTACTAAATATGATCTAGTAAATTTAGCCCTCCTTGCTAAGCATGATATCTTTAAGACCATGGGGTACAGGGGTCGTCCCCTCCCCGTCCCGGTCAGTCCCCCACGTTGCACACCGCCCCTCATGGGGTCGTCACGGCACCGACGTCTTCTCCAAGCCGTTGGAGACGAGGCAAACAAGTGGGCCCCCCTCTGACTTCTCTCTCTCTTATTATATACTATATTATATTGGTTTTTTATAATAGGTTGGGTAGTCTTTCACATCATTGGGTAGTCCCCAAGTGGATGGTCCTCCACCCTTGGTGAGGTGGCGCCTACGTGGCGGGTAGTCTCTTTGGAGACTAACCAAACCACACCGCGTAGTCTAATAATATGCCACATTATAAAAATACATATGATTTGTGTCGTTTAGGTCCATAGAAATAACTCAATCCAATCCATATTCTTTTTCCACACCCATAACAGAGGTTTTTTTTTTTATTGAGGGAATTACTATTATTTTTGTAATGTGATTTGCTAAAAATAACTATCTCGGTATAATAGTTCAAATCATGCTAAAACAATACTAGGGCTTAGTGGTGTGAGTCTAAATGAAACGAAAATAAAATCATTGGTATTGTTTTGGAAAATTTAAACTATTCCACTGAAAAAGTTATTTTGAGCAATCTAGGGGGCGAAAATAATAATGTACTCGTTTATCTTTTACATTGAGTGCCATAAATCAGAAGACATTAAATAACCCATTAAAAAGGTTAGGTAGAACATGATATTAATGTGACTAATAGTTTGGCATGCATATAGGTACAAATTAAGTGTTGGTTCAAGCACAACTATTCGAAAGTTTACCAAACTACCCTCACACTTAACAACCCTTCTTTTAGGCTTTTAGCATCATACTACTAATTGGTAAAAACCCAACATTAAAAACTTCATATATTTCTTGATGCTAATAGTGGTTATTAATGGGTTGGTGGTCCATTGGTTAAAGTAAAGCCTTTAAATACTTTGGGAGGGTGAGATCTTGGGTTCAAGTCCAGACGACAGTAATAAAAGAAATTTGTCGTTCAAAAAAAATAATAATGGTCGGTACAAACTTTTTATTGATTAGAATAGACGTAGGATTGTGATTGAACTGGATTTCAGGGGCGGATGTACTTGGGACCAAGGGGTAGCCTCCGCTACCGCTTGGTCGGAAAATTTTTGACGTTTTTAGTGTAAATTTTGGAAAAATTTGACGTTTTTTCGATTTCGTTACCGCTTATTTATAAAACGTTACCGCTTGGTCGGAATCCTAGATCCGCCACTGCTGGATTTGGTCACTAGAGCCAAAAACTGGTTGTTAACAACTAACTTAAAAAACTATATAAAAGAAATTGAAAGTAAAGGTTATAATTTGGTTAGAAGACTTTAGGTTAATAAAATGAACATAAATATCTTATGCTTAAATATCTCAAGCCCAAAGGAAACACGTTGGGGGAAATTATGTGATCTTCACCAAATTAACAATGTTAGAAGCAGTTATCTAGGATCAAATGCGTGATCAACCTTAGAAGTGTGTCTAGGACTGCAAACGAACCTTGTTCGTGTTAGTTTGTTAAGAAATGTATGTGTTCACGAACTGTTCATGAACACTTACCGAACGAGATTTTATGTTTGTGTTTGTTTGTTAAGGAAATGAACCTGTTCGTGTTTATTTGTTAATTTTAGACAACGAACAAAAACAAACGTTGATGAACACAAATGAGTACAAACTAATGTTCATGGACACAAATTGAAACAACCGAACACAAAACGTTCATGAACAAAATATATAATATAGTGACACTTATTAAATATATTATTGTCAGAATTTTGAAGTATTTAAATAAAATATAAAACTAAAAACACTAATGAACTTTCAAACACAAACGAACACGTTACTGAACGTTAACGAACATAAATAAACGAAAGCGGCCTCTGTTCATGTTCGTTCATTAAATTAAACAAACGGAATTTCTTGTTTGTGTTCATTTGTTTAATAAACAAACTTCCCATCGAACATTTCATGAATTATTCATTAAACGTTTGGTTCGTTTACAGCCCTAGTAGTGTCTTTTGTACAAACTCATCTTCTACAATAAGTCAATGACATTGCATGGCTTCACATCATACTAAATTATAATAATTTGCTGTGTAGATTTTTCTTTAGGGCCATAGTGTTTACCTCTTTGTGTTTCTTTGCTCTTTTGTGTGTTACTGCTATAGTTTACAACCACTATAACCTAGCGGTAGTTTTAAATTCTTAATACTATCACTATTAGCACTTTTGTATGGGATTATTACTTGGATTCCCTTACATCTTTTGTTATCGGATAAATATCGTCAAAAATAGGCTTTGAAGCCAGGGGAGTGGGGTCTTAATGGGAGCAACCTCTTTATCTTTTAAGATAGAAAAAAGATTTCGCACATCCGACTTTTAACAACTCATACCAATAGCTTTGATTTGAGTGAAGTTTTACCTAGTACGTTTATTTATTTATTTATTATTTTTTTTTTTTTTTGCGGCAACTCATTTAATTAGAAACCATTGTACTATGACATCTAGAGGGGGCAATCTTGACCCAAAGCCTTCCAAGTGGGTCAATTTGGGTTGCTTTTAAAATTATATGGGTTGGTTTGGGTAAGATATTTTAACTAAATGGGTCATAATGGGTCACTTGAAATTCCATCTTGTTATTTTCGGGTCAAAGCGGGTCGACAAAATTAAAGAAATGGGTCGATATGGGTTAGTGTCTTAAAGAAACGGGGCGGGTTTCGGATCGGAATGGGTTTCGAGCCGGCACAAGTATCTGCACGAGTCGGGTTACAACACGAAACGGGTTTTGGATCGGAACAGGTTCAGTTCAAATTGAGTTTCGGGCCGAGTCAGGTTTCGGCACGACGCAGGTTTTGGATCGGAACGGGGTCGGTTCGGGTCGGGTTTCTGGCCGGCACGAGTTTCCGCATGAGACGAGTTTCGGTTCGGGACGAATTTCGTACCGTTTCGACCAGTACCGTTTCGACGCGTACCGTTTCGACGCGCACCGTTTCGACGCGCACCGTTTCGACGCGCACCGTTTCGACGCGCACCGTTTCGACGCGAACCGTTTCGCCGCGCACCGTTTCGCCGCGCACCGTTTCGCCGCGCACCGTTTCGCCGCGCACCGTTTCGCCGCGCACCGTTTCGACGCGCACCGTTTCGACGCGCACCGTTTCGACGCGCACCGTTTCGACGCGCACCGTTTCGACGCGAACCGTTTCGACGCGTACCGTTTCGACGCGTACCGTTTCAACCGTACCGTTTCGACCAGTACCATTTCGACACGTACCGTTTCGACCAGTACTGTTTCGAATCGAACCGTTTCGACCCGTACCGTTTCGACAGGAACCGTTTCGACGCGTACCGTTTCGGCCTGCACCGTTTCGAAGCTAGGAGTTTGATATGAAGAGACTTTTATACGAAGCCAGTTTGATACGAAGTAACATTGGTACGAATCCAGCTGATTGTTTGGTACTCAGTCATTATACGAACCCCGAAATCAGACTTCGTACAAAGCAGGGATACACAATCTGCAGTTCAATGTACACAGAAGTTCGAATTGGATATTCAGTGTATCTGTGAATCAGTCACTGCGGTGTTTGTCCGCTGATCCTAACCCAACAGTGTTTTACGAACTTGAAGTAACAATTCAGTTTGATACGAATCCAGAACGATTACGAATCTGTTACTGAGAACCTGGATTCCATTTGTTACGATTTAAGTTCATCACGAATTTGCAGTTGTTATTTGCTGAAATTTGCAGCTGTTATTCGTTGAAATTTGGACAGATTTTAGTTCGGTTGCAGAATTAAAGGTTGATTTGTTGCAGTTCACTGCAGAATTTGACGCAAAAACACGTTCACAAAACCACGATCACGAAACCACGATTTAAATACTGGTGCAGAATTTGTTGCAGTTGATTTGTTATATTCGGAAAATAGTGGGGACAGTCACGATCACGAAACCACAGTTTAAATCGGTTTTATAGATCTGCACGTGTTTAATAAAATTCATCCGCAGAATTTTTCGCTCAGAATTTTGTCGTTTAGTCGCTGCAGATAGGACATTCGCTGCAGATTGGTTATATACAGATCTGATTGGTTATACGAATCAGGAGAGTACAAGTTATACGAATCGAGATTTTGCACATCCGGTACAAAGTTATTCGCAGAAATTATAAGCCGAAAAAAAATCTGAAATACTGACCCAAAAAAAAAAAAAAAAAAAACTGACCCGATCCGACCCGAAACCCGTTCTGACCCGGACCCGACCTGACCCGAAACCCATTCTGACCCGGACCCGTTCTGACCCGGACCCGTTTCGACCCGAACCAAAACAACCCTTTTTTATAATTGACCCGTTTTGACCCGACCCGTTTTGACCCGAACCCGTTTTGACCCATGACCCGACCCGATCCGACCCGTTTGCCAGGTCTAATGACATCATATCACAATGTTTGGTCAAACCGACCAAACTTAATATGTCAATTTATTGTTATATCTACACGTAGTTTTCATCGTGGTACTATCCTTCATATCGCAATGTTTGGCCAAACAAAAAGCCATTGGTACCATGTTAATTTATTATTTTATCTACTCAAGGTAAGATAGCAATTTTAGACACGACGTGAAACATGACATGAAAATAATAAAGTTTTGTGTTGACTTAATTTATTAAACGAGTCGTGAGCGGGTTGACCTGTTCAACCCATTTAATTTAGCAAACCAACTTGCCAACCCGTTTAAACCATAAATAAGCCGTGTTAGGGTTACATGATTTTAAGTTTGTCTGGGTTACGGTTGATGTTTTTGACATGAATAAAATACAAGTGCTGTTTGAGAAAAAAATTCAACCCGCCAACCAGCACGATTGACGCCCCTACTTAAAATACCTAATTACCTGTTACAATATTTTCTCCAAATCCAAGTCCTATTATAAATAATAGATAATATCACAAAACCCTAACAGCAACCAAACTCTTGACATATTTGCATGACTTTAGTGACCAGAGTCTAGAAAACCCTTTTAACAAGTGTCATTTTTCGCTATCCTGTAAGTAACACCATCTTGCTGGAACTTGGAGCAAGAAGTAAAGCAAGGTAAATCACCAATGCGGGTATGGCTGAAGTTTATATTTCGATAGTCTTCCGAGTAGCAGAAGCTAAAATACGATGAAAAGCAATCGAAAGTCAAAGTAGAAGCGTGAATTGACCCGGAATAAAGATTGAACTTGGCCTTATTAGCTTGAAGCTCCATCTTTTTCTTCTTCAGTCTCTCCTTTTTATGGGCATTTTGGTGACCCCCCAAAGCCTGTGAATTCACAAAATTCTTACAACAAAACCGGCATTTGTATTTCTTGCGATTTGAAGGAATAAAATTAAAACCTCCTTGTTCCTCGATGGATTCTCCGTCTTTCAAGCCTTTTGCACAAGGATCAATCAGAAAACCAAATAGTTTTAGCTTTTTATCGCTAACGGTTTCAAGTGATTCTAAGTTAAAGGTAACCGCTTCCATTATTTGAGATGGGAAAGATGCTACACATTGATTTAGGAATACCTATTTATAGAAAGTATGTTACAAGCACATATGTTTTGAAGGCAAGTGGATAAACATTGTAGTATGCACTAAAAAAATATACAAGTTGCATTAATATAAGTTAAAGGTATCCCAACCAGAGTTCCAAACAAAGACACTACTATCAACTTGACATTTATGAAATAGTAATTGATCAAATCTTGCCAAACTTACCTTATAAAGTTACAAGTGGAAGATGATGTTTGTGGATCAACTAACAAAGTTCCTAAATGGATACATGGATACCTCCATATAGGCCACTGAGTATAAGTACATACTAAAATTTTAAAACTACAAGCTTAAAGCTAAAGCGCGGAAATTTTATGTGGGGCCATCTTTCCAACTGAATATTTAACAATCTTATTTGAATGTTCTAAGAAAGACTCAATTACTCATATAACCTATTGGCCATTATTTACTAATGATCATAATTTCCTATAAATGATAATGCATACTTTAATCAACTCCATTTCTGGTCATATCCACTATATAAGTTCTCATCATTAGAGAAAACAATATACACGCACGCACGCGCGCGCGCACACACACACGTTAACATGCATCATCATATGTTGATGTGAGATTATGCATATCAGGGTTGGACCATTGAGTACACAATAAAAGGAAGCATTAAAATAAGCGAAAGAGAACCATACTCATCCAAAAATATCTGCTTCAGTTTTCTGTACAATCCAACAAAATGAGATGAAATCTAATCTTTTTTCAAGTAGTTAAAAGTAAAGGGCATGAACCAGTTTCCTTCTTTTGCTGGTTGTCTTCTTTCTTTATGCATTTTCGGCAGGCCTTACCATGGGTGAACAAGAGACAATTTAGGTCAAATTTCAGTTCATTTGGTATTCTCTTGTTGAGATGAAGATACGTCTTTTTAGTGTCTGCCTCTATGGGCACCCAACCAATTGCCTTTGCTATCTGAAAAATCTGTAACAAATGTTTCAATATCAAATAAAACCCTAATAAGCGCCATGTGTTTGTAATGTTTGAATGTCAACGTACATGTGTATCTACAGGGAAATCGTCTTGCTGAAGATTAAACATCAATACACATGCCACCTGCCAATCATTTGAAGATCCACATCACGGACTTAATTGCTTATTCTTATGATCACCGGTCATTGGTAAGTCCGCAACTTCACATTTTTATAGTTTAGGAAGTCATGTGATTCTAAAGCTAATCATTTTATGATCTATATATGGTTCTAAAAATAAATAAGAATCAAAATTTACCGTTTTAGGCCCAATCCCCTTGAACTGAGAAAGCTCTGTCTTTATTTCATCAATTGATAAGTCCCGAAGGTATTCCAAGCATAGCTTCCCTCTCTTCTCAAGAAGACAATTCAACATATTCTTTATACAAGAAGCTTTTGTCGGGGCTAATCCTCCACATCTAATAGCATCCTCAATGCACTTTGAATCAGCAGAATGAACCTAAAACATTTACACAATAATCACTTAAAAAACTAGATGTTGCAGATAGCCTCAACACTCGATAGCCTAAGCTCCAAAAATAATAATGAATCTACCAAAGGTCCAAAACATCATAGATCCATCTAATATAATACTCACAAA